>VDFB02000002.1:229482763-230082763 GCA_007258455.2 Sequoia sempervirens
CTCCCTCTCTCTCACACTCCCTCTCCCTACCTATCTCTCAAGTCTCTCCCTCTCACCCTACCTAGCTAAGTCTCCCTCACTTCAACCCCTTCTCTCCTACTCCCTCTCTTAAACTCTCACTTCCACCCCCTCTCCCTCTCTCCAAACTCTCTCTCTTCCTCTCCCCATCCCACCGTACCTAGACAACACTCTCTCTTAAATTCCCCCTACCTCTAAAGACATACATAAATACATACAATCATAATACATATGTACATACAATCCTACATCCATACAATATACATGCATTGATACATATACGCATACATACATACATACATACATACATACATACATGACACACCAACATACATGTACATACAAACATACATCAAAAAACATTCAATAGATTGGTAGTTAACATAAAGGAATGCATAATGCAAGTACGTTATAATTCAATCACATTATATGTTCCTTAGCATGTATCTAAGATACGCAAAAAGAATGTTAAAACTAGGAAATAACATGAGTGTGTTATAACACACTCGCTTTATATCCTGCTTTGGGAATCCCTGAGCCTTAGCATTGGTATTTTCCTTGGAATACCAACCCAAAGGCTTGGAGGGAATTCCCAACGACCATATACGTGTTTTTGCAAATTCTACAATTTTTCACATAATCAGGTCTATGCTCACATCACGATTGCATATGGTTCAATATTTACAAAATTGAACTCATGGGTAATGTTAGGTTCTCTCTTAGCTATCCAATGATGTAATTTTTTTCACTTTTTGACAATGTTAAGCCTTTCATCCATAATTTGTTTTGTTTGTATGTCTCTTTTTTTCCAAAAAGCAGTGTTTGGTGTTTTTTTCGTTATAAATTAACCATTCATCGAAATTTCAAATAAATTACATTTATAGAAACTAGAATCCATTCTAAAAAAATTTAAAAAAAAAAACAATTACTTTCCAAGATGTGTAGGAGGAGCACGGCCAAATTCTACTTTTCAAGAACTTACCACTTAGAAAATTACTAAAAAATCAAATATTCATTAAAAAATTATCAAAAAAATTGTGCATCAACTAGATACTATTAGCTAACTTATGACTGTAGTGATTTTAAAAATACTACAAAAAAATTCACCATGCTAGGGTCGTACAAGAGTTGCTATGTTATGTTTTTCTGACAAAAACAACACCAATTTGTGTGCATCCCTCTTTTGAACCCCTTAATCTCAACCATTTTCAAAATAAATTAGTAGTTTAGAAAGTAGACTCTGAGCACTTCAATCCTTGTTTTGTTCCATCTCAAAATTTTGAGTGCAACTATCCTCAATTTCACGTCCAAGGTCAGTATTTCCTAATTTTAGAAAAAAAGTGGCCACTTAAGCCCCCTTTTTGGGAACCATCTTGGTGCACTTACCCATCAGTCCCACCCTGCTCCTAAGAATCATAAAAGACAAGCTCCCCAACCACAAGTATCTGCAAAATCCAATATGCATCCTCTGGAGTAATTGTGATCTTACTAGTGGCAAAATGAAGGATGCTATGCTCACTGTGCCACCTTTTTGCTAAAGCTATCAGTAAACCCCTGTTAACCCTAATCTGGGGCATATCTATGAGAGAGGACAATCTGTATCAGGTAATAACGACAGTCTCAAGTAGTGTCAGGTGGGGAATCAAATCCCATGTCCTCGGGAAGCGCTCTATTCTATAAACTCGTCAAAGGCTCCTATCATCACAAAAATTGCAAATCAGTCAATCAATCAATCAATCAAGATCAAACAACCCATCAATCAATCAAAATCAATTAGCCTACCAATCTAATCAGCTCTAGTGAGACTTTGAACAAATCTTGTGAGCATCAATCTATCATTCAACCTCGCCTATCATGAGGTTCATCAATTAATCAATGCAACCTCACTTATCATGAGGTCCATCAATCGATTCAACCTCACCTATCATGAGGTTCATCAATAAATCAATGCAACCTCACTTATCATGAGGATCATCAATCAATGCAACCTCGCTTATCATGAGGTTCATCAATCAATTCAACCTCGCCTATCATAAATTTCATCAATCAAATCAACCTCACCTATCATGAGGTTTATCAATCAATCAATGCACCTTGCCTATCATGAGGTCAATCAATCCATCAACCTATCATTGACCCTCACCTATCATAAGGTCAATTATTGGTATCAATCATTGAATCTCACCTATCATGAGATCAATGGACATCTAAATATATCAACATCATCAATCATCATCAAATCAAAGGCTAACGCGATCAAACATCATCAAAATAAAGGAGTCTAATCAAGAAAATCATCAATCTGGTCCAAAATTTCAACAATGTGCTAAAACAGTCTTTTTATGAGCTAAAAAAATCTATGCACTAGAAAAGTTCATCAATGTGTTAGAATTGGCTATGGATGCCAAGATCTATGGACCAAATGGAAAGCACAAGAAAAGAGAGAGAGAATATGACAAGAATAAACTGTATTCAATGTCATTGATATGATATGATTTTTATTGATTACAATGAGAGATGTCCCTTCGTTATAGATCCAAGGTGAGATGCAAGATGTCATAGGATTATGACAAGTGTCTTAATCATATGACATGTGAAAACTAATCACACTTACCTAGGCTCACATGTAGTAGTTGTCAAAGGATAAGATAACAACTAATGACAACTAACATCTTCTAGATAGATTCCTACCTATGACCTAAGTAAACTTAACTAAGATGGAAATAAGTCCCCTAGTAATGAACTGACTAGGTACAAAACTTTATTTACACCAACACCCCCCTTAATTGCAACTTAGGGAGTAGTGAATTATTATGAAAATGACACAAAGATGCAAAGATGGGTCCCAGATACTAGGCCATGTTAGGTACCCATGTACACACACAATGCAATCAATGCAATCTCTCACAACCGAGGAAAGGGAGAAAACCTCATGGGAAAAACTCCCCCTCAAAAGAGAGATGAAATACAAAATAGAAATTCTCTCAATGAAGAATGAGAAGGTAAAAACCCCATGTGATGAAAAAGACCCCCCCATAAGAGAGAAGTAGAAGAGAAGCAAGGTAGCCCCCCCAATGTTGAGTCTCCTACAAGGATGGTAGAAGCTCGACATTGAATGCTAAAGATGATCCAATCTTTCCGAACAATGTTCCTCCCCTTAGGAAGAAACAAAACCAAGGATGTATGCAAGATTTCAAGATGTATGATGTATAATGGTGTCTCTGAAGCATTCTCAAGTGTCTCCATGTCAATGCTGAAAGTTGACACACTCCAAATAGGCATTCTAGGCCACACTGCTGAAGAGGACAATCCAACATCTAGTAGAGGCTGATATAGAACATAATCCAAAGATAAAGATATCCCCTCTAAAGACAAAGAAGCTTCCTCCAAATGATGTTCAAAAGAATCCACACTCATGCCAATCTGTGAAGAATGATCATGTAGAGAATGAACAAGAGGGTCAAGGTGTTCCCTCACAACAACTGAAGAAGGTGCATCTTCATCAAAGAGAAGATGAATGCTATCAATGGTGTCCTCCCAATCTATAAGATGAGACTCCACAAACAAGTCTGAAATACCTGTCAGGAAGTCATCCAAAGTAGCCATATCTAGAAGACAATCAGGATCCTACTGTACTGAATCATTAGGAGCCAAAACTATAGCAACACAACCATCATCAGGTACAACAGTAGGTGGAGGAGATGAAATGCATGGCTCAAGGACTAGATCTAATGTGAGTATGCCCAAGTTCAAAAAGCCAAATGTCTCCTCTGAATCATAGTTCATGTGATCAATAGTCGAAGGAACATAGTCATCATCAGAAGCAAAATGTGCAAAGGAATACAACCGAGATGAATGATCAACCACCCCAGTAGCAATGATATCTCTAGTCTCCAAGTCCCGAATGATAACTGAATTAGGAGTGAACTCCATAGTTCTCCCATCTCCACCATGTGTAATCTGAAAAATGGAAAGTAGATTGTTCGTTAAATGAGGAACACATAAGACATCATGAAAAGTGTTTTCCCCAATTCTAATAGATCCCTTCCCTATTACACTCATGTATGTATTGTTTCCCATCAAGATAGGAGACATAGAAAAAGGCTAAAATGAAGAGAAGATAGTTTGTGAAGATGCCATATGATGTGATGCTCCTGAATCTAGAAGCCATCTTCCTGATCCTGGACTTGAATGAGCACAAAGAGCTTGTCCTTTATATCCTGATATATATGTTTGACCTTTGTCCTTTTTAGACTATTTTGAAGTAGAAGGAGAAGAAGATTCAAACATTCTAGAAGGAAAATCAATGTGATTCCTTTTGAGAAGATTCTTCAACTCATCATTATCCTTCTTATAACAATAGTGTTCTTCATGTCCATCCTTCTTGCAATATGCACAAAAAGGCCTCTCCTTCTTAGATGATTCTTTTGATGATGATGAGGAGGATTTTGATTCTTTATGTGGTTTGTTCTTTTTCTTCTTTTGCTTCTTATCAAAATTGTATAATTCTTTCTGTACCTTAGACTCATTAGCCACCAATGCTTGTGGTTTGGAAGACTTGATTAGACCCATGTTCATTAACTTAGCTTCCTCTTGGATTAGGAGATTTGCAAAGTCATTAAACTTAGGATCAACATATGATGCTCCCATAGAAAGTTGATGGATATGAAAGCCAGAAACAAACACTGAATACTCGAACCAAGCTTGGATAACACATTCAGAATCAATTATAAATCCTCTTTCTTAATAGTTCATTCTTTCAATTGTGTTCTTAGTTGCTTGATTTTGGAGATGTAGTCTTGGATGTGGTCAAAAAATTTAGGATCAAGATTCATCAAATCATTATCAATCTGATAGCCTCTAATCTTATCTGTTTTACCATACAATTTCTCAAAAGTCTCCCATGCCTCTTTAGGTGTATTACATGATTCAATATGAAAGTGCAAATCAAATGAGACTAATAAACATATGCATCCAAGTTTCTTCTCACTATCAATCTCCCACTTTACCAATTCTTTAGCATTAGTAGGTTTTTGAATTGTGTCCTTTAGATGACCTATTAAACCTTTCATCATGAGATAGTTTGATATTGATTTTCTCCATGTAGCATAATTATGTGGATTTAGGGGTTCAATTTGAGATCTCCCCATTGCAAGAACACAAACCAAGCGAAAGAATGCAAACAATCACTACAAGATTACCCCCCCCAAAATCACTCAATCAAGAAACCCCCCAAGCAATATCTGATTTGGCACTTTATATTTAGTGCGTTTACAGTTGCTACTTGCCAAAAACAGCAAAGTGGTCTTTGATCTTAGTACATGCAAATGCCAAAATAGGCCACAAAATCAAGTACAATTTTTGGTACAAAATGAGATCAATCTGATCCTACCAATGAGAAGTACACAAAAAATCATGCACTTTCAAAAAAAATTGCACCCAAAAATGTTATCGTAGGAGCAAGATACGAGCTCCCGAAGTTCCCAAAATGAGGACGAAGCAGCAACACCTGTGACAATCTGCAATTTCTGGGAAAACCAGGCACCAAAACAAAAAAATGATTGCACCAGTGCGTAGAGCACAAAAAATTAGGCCAAATCAAAAAAAATTGCTCAAAAAAAGGAGTCAAAATGAGCAAGATACGAGCCTCCAAAGTTGAACTGCAAAAATAAAAACTCAAATGGAGAGGGGGAAAAAAAATTTCAAAACTGCGCTGACGTCACTACTGACGTAGGATGATGTCAGCAATTAACACGATTAAATTTGATGGTTCACCGGCCGTCACAAAAGAATATGCCCTCCGGATGGAATATTCGCCAATTCAGAGCTTAAATTTGGCGTTCGGGGGAACATCACAGGTTGCAGTCAGCCACTGGAATATTCTTCTTTCCTACATTTAATTTTGATGGCCATCCTCTGGAATAACAACTTTCGGAATATTTGAATTGGCCAAAATTTTCAAATCTGGCTGCCGGGATTTTGAATTGGGATGGATTTCTTTTAATAAACTGTCGCCGATGAACAAATGGTAGCTGGCGGATGGGGAGCCGGAGCCAAAGGCCACTCGGCAGTCGATGGTGGGGCCCGCTACAGATGTCTATGGGTACAGGGTACTCTATACCCTTTGTATAGTCCGCATAAATTTTTTTTGCCTTTTTTTTTGTTTTTTTTTAATTTTTCAAAATAAACTTTTACAATAAAAAGTATTTGATCAGTACTACAAAGATTTTTTCATAAAAAAATTTCAAAATTTTTTGATGAATAAAATAATAATTTTTGAAAAAAATTGTACCGACTGTAATGACGATCTGAGGGGTCGTATGGCTCTTCAGGAAAAAAAAATTTGCCTCACCGAACAACTACTCTGAATCGGATGATTTGACAATCGATCTTAGGGTTTTTGGCCCTTTTGGACGCGATGGCAGGGTCAAATTTGACCCAAAATGCTCCAAAATTGCAGCTACCTTCTGGATCTGGCAACCACTCTTCAGCTTCAAACCCTCATAGATTTGGCCTCGTATGTCATATTTGGACAAAACAAAAGGCAAAAACGACTTTCTTGAACCTTCCGGACGCAATGGTGAGCTCAAATTTGCACCAGCAAGCTAGGATATGAACCTGAAACAAGGAGCCACTAACGAAACCTCCTCAGATCTGGAATCTCTCTTTAGAATAAGACTCTCCAATGGCACCCAACCTGCTCTGATACCATGTTAGAATTGGCTATGGATGCCAAGATCTATGGACCAAATGGAAAGCACAAGAAAAGAGAGAGAGAATATGACAAGAATAAACTGTATTCAATGTCATTGATATGATATGATTTTTATTGATTACAATGAGAGATGTCCCTTGGTTATATAGCCAAGGTGAGATGCAAGATGTCATAGGATTATGACAAGTGTCTTAATCATATGACATGTGACAACTAATCACACTTACCTAGGCTCACATGTAGTAGTTGTCAAAGGATAAAATAACAACTACTGACAACTAACATCTTCTAGAAAGATTCCTACCTATGACCTAAGTAATCTTAACTAAGATGGAAATAAGTCCCCTAGTAATGAGCTGACTAGGTACAAGACTTTATTTACACCAACACAATGCGCTATAGAACAGAGTTCCAATGTGTTGAAGTATCCAATGTGCCATTTCATTTGATCTATGCACTGGAACAGAGTCCTTATGCATTGAATCATCCTATGTGCTCCATCATATCATCAATGCACTAAATCAATTTACCTACATGCTAAAGGATTCTATGCGCTACTTCAATCACTCAATGTGCTACTTCAAGTTGCCTATGCACTATAGGAACCTATGCGCTAATCCATTTATCCTGTGCACTAAAATTATAATCCTATGCGCTAAAGTGGTCTATGCACTAGAACAATCGTTCTATGGCTATTGTAGTAAGCCTATGCGCTAAAATGTTTTAAATTGAATTCAAACAAGAAAAATGAGTGGGAAAATAACTTGCACAACTTATAAGGTAGTTTTTTAGGGTACATACCAGAGGTTTGTACACTGCTGGGTGGTTGTGTCATTGCACGCGCTCAAATCGGTGTGTGTGGTAGGGGATCACCATTTTTCTCCAAATTGCTAGATTGCTCACTCTCTCTCAAGTTTTCAAAATCCAAAATGCACAAATGAACTTTTCAATCACCTTTTTTAACCTTTTAAAGGTTAATTAAATGGGATTTTGATGGGGTTGTTTTATTTTATTTTCAAAGGGTCTTTAGTTCATCAAATCATCACCTAATGACTTCTAGATCATTTTTCGAGAGATAAATCATTTCTTAATCATAAAATTTTGAGATCAAAATTAAATCATCAAAATTTTCAAAAAATTTAAACAATCCTAAAGACTCAAAAATTCATTGATTTATCTCTTGAGGGGGCATATATCTGTCATCAACTGAAATTAGCGTTTATAGCATCGATTTTTTTTTTTTGTCAACATTAGCTCAACAATTTTTTCTTTGAAGCAATGTGTAAACACATTACTTCAAAGAGAGACAAAATGTATACACGAAATGGTCAAGACATTTAATTAATTAAATACTAGTTATTTAATTAATATTTAATCTACTTATAAATAAATTCTCAATTTATTTATATAGTTCATATCTTCTAATTCTTCAAATCTAAAATCACATTCCTCTAATTTAATTAAATAAACAATTTTTTCTAGTTTGATTTATTTATTTAATTTTCACTAACCCAAATTTGTCTACAAATTTTCATGCCACCTTACCAAGGTCACATGAAATTAAATAATTCTAATTTTTAAATTAGAATTATCTTCAACAAACTTTTAACACATGGCTTATTCCTCACACACTTTATTCTTTCATCCATTTGGCATGTTGCCCTTGGTCAAGGGGACATCCTCCAGGATTCTTCCATCTCCACCGTTCATCCCTCATGTTTGAATATGGATCGCCGATCACTGTCACATCACAAGATGCTTTGAAAATCCTATAAATACAACCCTTTGCTATAGTATTTGACATCCCACATTTGAGTAGAGTTATTATGGGGGAATAGCTTTGGAGCATCAGAGCATTTAGAGTTTGAATATTTAGCATTTAGCAAGTTTACATTGTAGTATCATGTTAAAGTAGAATCATGTATTTCTTTATAGTTGCATTTTAGTTTATCACATCAATAGTTATTTGAGCATATGCAGAATCATTTTAGCTTCTTATCACATCATTTGTATCACATAGTTTAACAACATTATTCATTTATCAATATCTTCATAATCATAGCATTATGACATTTATCACATAGTTTCATGTAGGAACGTATATTTCTTGCATTTTGAATAGCATCTCATTTCTCAAGTTGTCATTTTAACAAATCAAGGTGCACACCTAAAATATAAGAACCAAATGATTTAATAAATCCTTGAAAATAGAGAACAATGGAATGTTTTTAGGAATTTAATCTTGTTTCAATTTGATTTAGTTTTATTCATTAAATCTCTAATATAATGCATCTCATTGATGTTTGTGTTGATTTACTAACTCTCCCACATTTCACACACAATTTTTAAAAAAATACTTACTATTTTATTTAATATTTAAAATTATTTTGTTTCACTAATATTTATTTTATTTTATTCAAGTTAATATTTATTTTATTTAAAAATAATTATTATTTTTACTTTAGAAAAATCCACCATTCAACTTTTCAAAAGTGTAGTAAATATTATACACTTATATATTACTTTTTAAATATTTAATTTTTTAAATACGTGTCACAATATTTTAGTTTTTATATTATACAATGTCATACATGATGCTTTGTACCTCTTTTGAAGAGGTTTTTTTTCCTACAATATTTTCTCAATATTTTCTCCTTTACTCTATTTGTGAGAGATATTTTGTACATGGGCATTGTTATCACATGGATTCAAACCCTTGTTGATCTTTAATCTCAAAATCTAGTTATATAATGGGAACAATCTCAATGTGTGGGATCTTGTTGATGAGATCACATCTTTATAGAATGTTGGTTCCTTGCTAAATATAGATGCGCATGTTGATCCAACTCACATGGAATAAACCTAAGATCTAACCCGATAAAAATTCAAAGAGGAAAATGAACAGAGAGAGATATGTAGGAAGTAAGTGGGCAGTGATGCACCTAGATTTACTGGGTTTCTTCCCCACTCAATAATAGAGAATAAATAAAAATCCCAAAACTCACACATGTCTTCATTTAGTAGCTCCTATAGTTAGGTATGGAGGTAAAGGATTTGGTAGATACTAGGAGGGATGAAATCCATAGCTAATCCTTGCAAATCATTTATACACCATATACATATGTATAAAAAAATAAAATCATTCACATATGAAGGTAAAAAAAATTACATAACATACAAGAATTGAGAAGAGGTAAAAATAGTAAATCTTATTAATTTCAAGGCATGGATCCTATTTACAATAGCAGAGAAATTCCAAAAATGCAAGCTTCCTAGTAAAGAAGCTAAAGGAAGAACCCCTTACAAATGAGCACTTTGTGCTTTTTATCTTTTGAAGAGGCGTTGAAACTGTTAGAACAGGTGGCAGAAGAATAAACCTTAATCACCACCATAAAGTAGTGAAAAATAGATAGGTGTACAATATTTAATTGAATAAGGCATGAAGGAAAATTTTATATTAATGGTCTATTAGTTGATCAAATCCACCCAACAAATTTATTACAAAATGCAACCTAGGCAATGGTGTTGTCAATAAGGGATGTCCACAACATCAATACAAGATGGCCTGATCATAAATCAATGGTTTTGGGCATCTGCTAGATCTAGCAATTGGTGGGCATTATAGGTGCATTTATGGCATTGTAGAGTGGTAGGTGGATGAATAATAATGTGTAGAGAGAATGGCGCATCCTTATAATTAAATGATTAGAATGAATGCATTGAATGGGTTTAAATATAAGAGTATAACAATATTTCACTAAAATAGGTGTTTAGTTGGCCCTAGGCAAGAAGCATAAAGGTGAGAAGTTTTTTTTTTTATTGAAAATAACATTGATTACAAAAGGTATGTAGTATAAAACTGTAGAAAAAACTAGCTATTACAAAGAAGAGCATTAATAAGAGTTGTACTAGACTTTAGAAATTAGAAGTAAGAACCAAAACATAATGAAATAGTTGTAGCAAAATGTGCCAATCTACAACAAACTACAAAGGAAATGACTGAAAATAAGGATGAGAAATTGATCAATTTTATATTAACAAAAATAAATTATGACAAAATGAATCCATAACCTTAAAGACAACCTCATCACTTTGAACTAGTCACAAGATAGAAAATGGTCTAGATTACAGTGGATAACTTGTGCATAAAAATAAGTATGAGCATGTGAATAATAAATATGTGGATTGAGCAAATGTATAAGGGTGTGTAAATGAGAAAGGGGATAAGTGGTAGGTGCGTAGAAAGATGTACAGTATAACTAAGTTGTCTAAACCTTGAAGAAGTTGTGCTCTTCGAAGAGAGGTCACAAGTTTAAACATTGTAGATGACAGTGTATATACGTCTCATATTTCAAACACACTTAGGTACCTCTTATATATTAAAAGTACAAATTAGTCCCATAAACTATAAACCACTTGATATCCATACCGAATTTTTTAAAATGACATAATATGAAAAGACCTTATTTTATCGTATCTTAAAATAGATGAATAATATAAAATAAAAAACTTGATTTTTACATAAAATTAATAACATAAATATACAAAATGAAAGGTTATAAACAATAAAATATTTAAACATGCAGAGCACGCCTATACAAACAACACGACCACAATTCCTATGCTTATTTCACGCGGATATAAGAATTTCTAGCCTATTTGGGTAGTCACGATGAGTTATGGAATATCATATGTTTTTATCAATTATAAATTCAATTATACCAAGTCAAAGGGTAAAACTTTCGTGGAAGTGTCCTCCCAACTTCCTTCTAGAAAGAAAAAAAAAAGGTACTTCCCTCCATTCCCTCATGTTTTAGTGCTCTCAATTATATTTGGTTTGTTTTTTAAATATGTGACATTATATGCACACTTCTTTGACCAGCGCATGAATTTTCATTGGTTTTCAATGATTAGTTTGTGCGAGTAGTTGTTGCTCAATTGACCTAATTATATGTGGTCAACTCTGATCATGCAGGGGTTTTTATTGTGGTCACTATCTTTGAGGGTGTGGTCATGTTGGTGCTTTCTAAAGGTTAGTACCTTCGTCTCTTTAGATAGATTGGTGCATGTTCAATTTCTCGTGGATTCATGACATGGATTAATCGTCTTTCATGGATCTTGTATAAATTTGGGGTTTGTATCAGAGGTTAATAGGTCGATCTTTTTGTGAAACAACAAAGTCACTGCAACAAGACATTCATTTGAATTTGAGTTTCAATAAATTTATATATTAAATATATTTGAATATTTCTTAAGTTCTATGTTGTTCTAGAAGGGAGGAGATCAATCATTATAAATTTCATCAATTTAAATAGATCTAAAAATCTTAATTTATCAATAAATTTTTTTATAAAACACAATATGAGGTTTTTTATTTAAATATTGATTAAAATGAACCCAAATCTGTCTAATAAATTATAAGTTATAAAATTTGTATAACATGATTGAATATAAAAACTATTGAAGTGAGAAAACTTAAAATACATGCCATAATTAAATATTTTCAACCGATCTTAAAAAATGCTTTAACCATTAAACAACAACCAAATTCTTGTTCTTTCAAAGTCAAATTCTCAAAATCAAATCAATGAAGATCTAAAAAAAATGTTAAAAAGAAACTACAAAATAACCACAATTAAAAATAAAAACTAACTATAGTAAAAATAATGAGGGATTGCTACCCTAATTACTCTCCAACTTAACAAGTTCTCAAAACAAACCAAAAATAAAAGTTCAATCTTGAATACAATTTAAGACTTTCATGATCGCTTGAATCGATCTAATCAAATACAATATAGAGAATTTATCTTGAATATAAGCATTCATCAAATAATATTTAATTTATATTTATTTTTCAAAAAGTCATTTTGTGATGTTATTGTTGTGGGTATAAATTTAACTAGTTTTGGCCTCTATGATTTACTCACCTCCATATTTGTGATCTGTAATGACTCATTTGTAGTGTTCAAGAATACTTTTGGAGAGTTTGCTAGGTAGGGTGGTTCTCCCATGGTCAAAACCATAGGATAGTAATTGAATGGTTTTTGTTAAAGATCAAGGATAATTTAAATTTAAATGCATAGTATGCCCTAGTTAATAAGGCAAGTAGGTGATGTAGTATTGATACTCTAATGATAATTATATTGTCAAGATATTCAAAACTAAGTTTAATTCATGATAATCATTTAATCAATAATTTATTAATAGCACAATGCATACATATTTATAGAAATAATTGTAAAAGAATAATTGACATTGTACACAAATTTTTATGTAGGGAAAATCTTATGGTAGAAAACCCCAAAAAATATCATCCAATAGGGAGAAAACTTACACCAAGTCTATATAATTATAGATACAAAAAATATGTCTTCACAAATGCCTATTATGTTTATACTAATTTGTTATTATAATTCTCATTTACAATAAGACCAACAATTGCACTCTTTAAGTTGCAATGGGCACACCAATAGGAACTTATAAGATAGGGTAACCTAAATTAACATTGTGCCACAAAACTTATAAACAGATAGTTGTCTTAAGGATATACCTCAAATTTTTGCTCTTAATGTTTTTACCTCAAATCAGATACTCCAAAATAAAATATGTAGATGATTGCCTAGATTTCAATCTCTATATTCTAAACATTATAGTTATGAAATAAAATGGTAGTAAGTAAATAAGAAGATTACATTTCTTACAATTTCTATATACCAAATAATTCATTATTCAAAACTAATTTTACTAGTTAAAAAGGACAACTATTTATCACTACCACCATTTATTTGAACCCATTAAACTCTCACTCCTTATTGAGAAACTATAGTGAAACTTCTAACTTCCATGCCCACCTCTTCAAATTTTGTAAAATCTTGCATGCATCCATAGTTAAACACATGTAGATTGAGAGATCAAAATTGGGCTTGATTATCTGTGAAAAGCTCCTAAACAACCCCAACATTTCCTCTCATTTTAGCTATAGATTTTTATTAGAGTTATTCATTATACAAGAGTTTACAACTTTTTTTTCCCTCTTTTCTTATCATATTTATTTCACTAAATACATAGTTTAGAATATTTTTCTTCATTAACCTAGTATCCCTTGATCTTCTATTTTTGTTGTCCTTATTAGGATTGTGCAAGCAAGTTTGAAATTTGGTAAAAAAAAAAAAAGAAGTAAATATAGATATCTCAAATTCAACTATAATTTATTAAATAATTATTTATTTAATTATCATTCTCTGTTATAATTGATCCCATAATTAATTAAATTATATTTAATTAATTATCTATTTCATAATTATTTAAATTATATTTAATTTATTGTGTTTATCTACTTCTCCTAAAGGTTGGTCAATAAAATTAAGTCAACCTTAGCCCCCACTTCAATTAACTCTTCTAGTTGTGACTAATTAATTAATTTGTGATTAGTTAATTAATTAATCTATCCTTAATCTCAACTAATATTTTCTTCAAATTAAAATTCTCCCAAATCTCCAAACTGGTAGTCATGTGACATGTGTTGTCTTCCCCTCTTAAGTGCTTTCATGCACATGCCACTCTCATCATTCCACCTCACTCTTTGATCAATCTTCCTATTGGATGCACACACGTGTGAGATTCTCTTCCCCATAAAGTCACCCTACATTTTCTTCTTTTCTCCATTTGTCATATTTCTAAGCCTACTCCTCTTACATTTTGCCACTTATGTCTCCACTAATCATCTCCATGGTCTTCCTAATGTGTGCTCACACATGTGTGAGCACACCTTGATCTCTTCCTCATGTCAAGTGGCTAGGGATTCTATTCTCCTTCAATCTCAACAATCCATCTTATAATAAGATCTTGACCCTTCATTTCACCATAAAAAAATCCATAAATTAAAGCCTTCATCCTCCATTATAATCACTTCATATACCTTAAAATTATGTTGATAATTTTATCATCCCAATCTCCACATTGCTAAGGTTATGTTGTTTTGGAGAGTCATCCACACATCAAAGAGAAAATCAAGTGACCTTGGTGCATCACTTTAGTTCAATCCAAGAAGGGAGAAAAGGTATAAATTTTGAGGTGTTTTGTGTTAATTAGCTTTTATTTTTTGTTTTATGTCTTTTACATTTTACTCCTCTTCATTTCAACACAATTGGTGGGACCCATGTCCCTTTATACTAACCTTCATTTGAGTGTTTGTAGCAAGTTTTTCATTGCATAAATAGATCAACACTTTCACCCTATGTCTTAACACTTTTTCTTGCATTAGCGCTTTTGATTCAGTATCAATACCTTTGTATTCTAGTGCTTCTATTCTACAAAATGGTGTGTTTTTTCTACTATTTTTTTATTTATGTTGTCCTACTAAATTATTATTATTTATTTTGATTTACCTTTTGGATTGATTTGGTACCTAATTTGCTAATCATTCCCCTTTATGTTTGTTAGCTCTATATTTTTGTAGGAAGTTATTATTATTTTTTTGTAGATTCATTTTTTGTTTCATCACTTTTATAGCTCTATGTATCAACACCTTCATTAGTTTCCATGTCATTCACCTACACATTAGCATTTTATTTTAAGGTGTTATATTTTTTATTTTAATAATGTTGAAACAACAGAAAATGGGGTTAGGATGCTTTCATATGATTTAAGACACAAAGCACACCCACTTTCTAAATTATTTCATTGAAGGATAACCCTAGATATCTTAATGCAAAGGAGAAAGAGATCTTGCAATAGGGTTGTCCTAGGGGCTAAATGTAAACTAATGATGGGATCACCATCAAGTTAGGACTTGTAAAGACAAATGAAATGCAATATGTAACACTAAACCCTAATTCAATGCAAACTTTAACTAAATGACCTAGAAATGTATGAAAAATAGGAAAACAAGTTGTGATATGAATTGTGTGCACTTGGAAACCTGAAGCAGACTTGAATGAATTTTGTAAACACTAAAAAAATCTAATCTTTTGATCTACTGGAACTCATTCGCCAATATAGGCGAATTAGTCCCAAATCTGGGTTTATGCACAGGAATAGGTTTCTAGAAAAATGGTATCTAAATCTGCAAAAATCCTAAAAAATAACCTATATTGGAACTCATTCACCACTTCTAGAAAATCAATCCCATTCAGCTTTTTCGGGAATTCAAAGTTCAGATCTGCACTTCAACAGCTACTCTATTCTCCCAAACTAATTTTTGAATCCAAATCTATGCAAAGACCTATAAAATAGAATATAAACTTGATTTTTCTTATTGGGGGTTTACCTCGGTCAAACCCCTAGTTTGGTAATTAAACCTTGATAGAAACAATGAAACTTGAATGTAAATGTGAACATAAACCCTAGCCTTAAGTGTTTCTATGACTACAAAATTTGAAGCATAATGCAACCCTATTCTAATGTGTAAGAATGAGATGCATGAATGAAATGTGACAATGAATGACTCACTTTAAGAGATCTTTAATCACTTGATGGAACCCTAAAAAAAATTTGTTCCATCTCGAACCCTTGTTACATTTGGATGTAGGCTTATTATCTAAGGGTTTAGGGTTTTATTCAATATAAATGCTTGTAACGTTCTATTTGGTCATTGACTTCATGTTGCCCATTTCCAGTCATTTTAAAACTCCTATGTCTATCACTGTCATCAAGTGATCGGTCCCTCTCACCTAGCTTTGAATTTCTAATTTTTATAAGGTTATGTTAAGGGCCTTTTTGGCCTTTACATCCTTTACATTTCATGACTTAGAAGTTTTTGAGCCCATTTTCTCATGTCATCCTCAAGGGTCCCCTTCATTAGAACAACTTAAGTGCATGTACTTAGGGTTTTCACTTAAGTCTCGTTGGCCATCTTACTTTATTGCTTATAGTTGATTACTTCAGAAGTGCATGTTTTGAATTGGGGATGAGCAATGAAGCAGTATTTCTTTGATCTCGCTCATCACAAATAGTTGTCAGAGCTCTTAAATTGAATGTGTGATGAATGATGTTCCTTGTATTGTTGAGGGTTTGCTTATCACTAATGGATTTTGAGCCTTTCGTATTGTAATAGCGATGAGCGATTCCCACAGTGTTATGTTCTTTTCATCATGTATCACGAATATGTTTTAAGTGCTAAGTTCCACATTAGTGATACATGATACACATTGTCAGTATGGAAATCCTCTCATTGCTAATGGCTTGCAAACTGTATGGGGAGAATTAGCGATGAGCAATGACCTTATGTTTTATCACTCATCGCAGATTCATTCCAAAGCTTAAGTTCCAAATTAGCGATGAGCGATGGTATTCTCTAAGAGTTTTCTTTCACCAATATGATAAGATCTTATGTACGATGTCTCTTATACCATTGATTTTCATCTAGATGTATGTGTCTAAATATAATTTTTTCATTGCATGTCTTTTCGATGATAGGATCCAAGTTGCAAAGCTTGAATTAGCGATGCAGGATGGAGGGATGGACATGATCACAGAATGGGCCACAGATCCAGGGATTTAGATTTCATTGCGAGGATGTTTACATCATTGATGAGGCTGATGAAGGATGCAATGCATCCACAATAGGTGATGGTTATCGCTAAAGAAGGCAACATGGAAGAATCCTGAGGACTTCGCATAAAGCAAAAAGGAAAGTAATGAGATGGCTAGAGAACCATTGATGTGGTTTTAAAACAGGATGATCCAACAGACTAAACTTCATCACAACAATTATTTCATCATTGATTTCACCCTAAAATTTGGGGAAGATCAATGATGAGTGATGAAGTGTATAAGGAAATTCTCTCTCTAAAAAACACACTGGTCTTATGTACACCAATATTAATGAAGGAGCATGGATTAGGTTGGCGATACATGCTAATTGTTAGATCGCATATGATTTATCAAGATTAAAGAAGAACGTGGTAGAATTTGAGATAGTATCGCTATTTTCTAGGAGCAAGTTGCTAATGGTCAAAAAGCAATGCTCATGGCCACCTTAGATGAAGTTTTTATTGTTTTAAGATCAATAGCCTAGATTCAAAGTGAGTTATTAAGTTATCAACTCGCTCACATGAGGAGTTCTTAAATCATTAATTATGTATGCTTCAATTGTCTATTTAATGCAGGTTGATCGTTCTTCATTTTCACCATCTTTCCATTCTGTAGTGAATGTAAGGCAAAGTGTGAAGAAGAGTGAGAGGTTTTTTTTTTTCCTAAGTTGAATATTGAGTGTTCTTGTCCTGAGTAAGTTGGTTTTAAATTAGGTTCTCTAGTCTGGTTAGGAATTTTTGTGCTAGGTTGGTTACAATTGTCTAGGTTTATAGGTGTGTCTACATATAGCTCTATCTTGAATTGTTAAATTATGCTTGTTTTGGAGATGGGGAAAACTAGTGTGACAATTCAGCCTATTAGAATTTCTACCAGACTCAATTGTGTAGAGTACGTATAGCTTGAGAAATAGGACCATTCTGGGAGAAATGGTCAAGTTCAAAGGTAAGGAATTGGCTCAGCCAGTGAAGAAGGCCATGAAAAAGGATAAAATTCATAGGGCCTACCTAGGAAAACATAATTCTCCTAATGTGCTCTATGATACTCCTTCGGATGCTAAAGGTGACACTAATTCAGGATATGGCCAGTACCTCCTTTCTTTGGTGCCATATGGGAGCTCTGACGATGATTTGGTGATGGTCCCTCCAATTTCATCGAGGACAAGGAGTGATTAGGAATTCTCTGATGTCAATGACTTTGAATAGGGTCACCTCATTTTTTTTTAATGACACCATGGTCTTTGCATAGGAGGTATTTATTTTAGTATGTCCATGGTTTGTCTTTTTCTCTTCCATGTTGATGTGGAATTCCTCCAGGTGATATTATATGGAATCTTCTTTTTTTGTTTCAATATTGAATGTAGTGACAATGACTAATGGTATCATGCACATGTTTTTTTCTTTTTGTCCTCCCTTGTTCCCAAATGATTGTGTAAGAAACTACCTGGGGAGTTCTTCGAGGAATTAGCTGAAATTGGGTTTTTGAAATGAACTGAAATGAAAATGAAATTGTAATTTAGTAGGATGTTGTTGCCCCCTATTTATAAAGGGAATTTCATGGCTAATTTATGAGAGTTCAAAAATTTTGAGTCTAGAATAGGTCAAGATGAATGTTATGCTCTCAGACCATATAGAATGTAAATACATACATTAGAAAATATATCAGAAGCAAATCTAGGGCGAAAGTTATACTGTATGAAGATCTTAAATATGGTTTTACAAAGTAAATATCAGCAATGAAAAGAATGTTAGTTTCAAAATATTGCTCTCCTATGTATCTTTCTTCTAAATTATGAATGAAGTTATTTAGAATAATTTCATTTGTCTTATGTCATTTGCACCGAATGAATGAGCTTGTTTTATGCTTCAGTTCAATGAGTTAATTAAATGCTAAAATGAGACCATTAGTTTGTGAGAAATGGATATAGGATTTAGTAAGGAAGCAGTATTTTAAAACACAGTGAGTTAGATGCTACAAAGTGACATGCTAATAGTCCATTAATTTTTTATGTTCAATCATAATTTTGTATTCCTAATTGATTGCAAGTTATGACTCCATTTTTCCCTCAAATAGGGCACTGATTGTTTTATTATTTTATCTCATGGCTAACTGAGCTAGTAATCAAAATTGGCCTAAGATTCAAGATGAAGTTGAATTCATAACATACTCTAAACTACACTACCCCGACTTTCAGTATATAAATGCATTCCTTGCAACAAATAACACTTTCACCCAAGGTCTGCCAAGTCTTTGACAAAGTGATTTTCTTGAGGAAATGCATCTGTGTGAGGAAATTCTCCTGACTGAATTTGAGATATTATGAACATGCATAAGATTACCCTCTTGGGTCTCATAGAGCCCGAAGAGAAGAAGTGAGGTACTAAGTACTTTACTTAAGTGTTGGCCAATCCTCAACCTTGATGATGAATGAGTTGTGGAAAATTCATAGGTAAGGATTGAGATTAAGTTTCGTTCTTAAAAAATCACCAACAAAAATAAAAACTCTGTTGGGGAAAACATCAGAAGAGTATCCATTTGGAAAGAGTCAAAAAGAATGAATGACTGGTTCAGAAGTTGAAGAAGTTCCAGATCTGCAAATTAATTTGTAGCTGTCCCAATTTCAAAATACTATGAAGTGACTCTGTTGGAAGAACACATAGAAAGATATCATTGCTTCAAAGGTTTTCCTCTTGTTGAAGAGGTGGTGACTCTGCTCTACAATTTACACACATGAAGGCTTGTTGTTTGTTATTGTAGCCTAAAAGTGTTCTATTCAAAGTTGCAGCAACTGGAGGTGTGAAGGTACATGGTTCTCTGCATATTTTCATTTGTTGAACCTGTCATATTGAATGCAATTATTGTTCTATTTAAAGCGTTTATCTGAGTATTCACAATATTTCTAGTATTGATGGTTAGAATGAAGTTGTGTATCTTAATAATTTCTATCCATTTGCATTATTGTATGTTGCAGGCCCAAGTTACCATCATATTAGCAACTATCCTCATGATCCTTCATATTGTCATGGTTATGATTATGCACAATTAGTTAAACCCAAATTTGCATGTATCTATGGATTACCAAAGGGAAATAGCCATGCCATTAGAAACCTTGATACATATTGTCAAGAAGCTTCAGAAGTCTGATAATCCTCAAATTGTTGAAACCCCAAAGTACAGGAATCCAAGTGTGAACAAGCCTAGGCTAAGGTCATAATGGAAAGTTGTGTTTAAAAGGGGAACTAAAGAGATGAACAAAAGGCACTTGATGGCTATACAAGCCTAGTTAAGAGATAATCATACTAGATCTACTAGTCAAATTGATGCACCTTTTGTCATTTTTTTTTAATCATTGTATGACCAATTAGACTTGTCATGGATTGACTACAAGGCTAATAGTATGCCATTTCAATTCTATAAGAAAATGCCTGGATTTAATGGATACAATGTGTGTGAAGGAGATGCACATGTCCAAAGCTTTTATAGCTTCATGGTGAAACATTAATTTAGAGATCAGGATATATGGAAGATATTTTTTTCCAGTTGCCAGATCTCTTGAAGCCAAAGCTAGGGACTAGTACTTAATTTTTCCTAAGAATTATTTTCCTTGTTGGGATAAACTAATGGATGCTTATAGAAAATAATTTGCAAGAGAACCTTTTGACCTTGTCAAAATTTAAAGAAAATTAAAAAACAATATGAAGAGTCAAGTATTGCTTTCAGTCACAGGTTTGATGTTGCTCTTTCACTAATCCCTGAAAATTTTAGACCTAGTATTTTAGATTGCATTCATATTTATTTTGAAGCTTTTGAGGAGGCATCTAGTGCAATGTTAAAGGATTTCAAAATATTGAGTATGCAGATGGCTTACACATGTTTAGTCCATATGGAAAAAAATGAGGAATGAATATGTGCAATGTCTGATGTGTTCAGTTGTTGTTAAATATGCTGATGAAATTAGTAGTTGTATGAATACAAATGATCAAATTTATTCAATTTTAAATGCAAACAAGTGCATATTTGAGAAGGAAGAAGATAAGAGTGATGCAATGTCTTCCATTAATGTTCATGATAGTGAAAATGTTTGTCTCTATCCTCAACAAGATGTAAATTACCAACTCAATGATGATACCCAGTCCAATGTTTAAATAGATAAAGATGTAGATTGTTGTCATGACAAGCGAAAAGTAAGCAAGAATGAGAAAATGGACAGCCTATCCTCTATGACAAATTGTGGCCATGCTTTTGACAATGTTGTTAGCAATTCAATCTCCTATGATTGGGAAAACCTAGTTTTTGATTAGTCCATTGAGTTTTTAGACTTTGATGATGGTGATATCATGGTATACCTTGATTTACAACTTGGAAATGCATGCAATTCTAGTGGAAGTCAAGAAGAGGAAGTGGTTGAAAAAATGGATCAAAACAATGATCTATTGAGCAGTGAACAAATTTCAAATCTGTTGACCATTGAATATCATAAATATGCACATGTGAGTAACCCTCAGCTATTGTGTATTGCTCATATTGATTTTGACAGTGATGAAAACCTCCACTATGTGAGATATGATGCATGGGTATCTGATTTTTCTTCCATTCATTAACCAATTGGTCAACATGGTGATAATGTGGGTAATGACTAACAACCATTTGATTGTAACAATGCATTATATGATAAGTGTGAAAGTTTATAGGCTGATGTAAGTTCAGAAATCTATTTTGATGAGTTAGAAATAGTAGATAACCATGAAGTTTTTATCTAATCAACCAAATTTTGAGAATTTTCATGCATATTTGGACAAGTGTTTATTTCCTAACATGAATGATCCTAGTTATGAGTCTTTTAATCTGGATGTGGATGCTGATTTAAAAGAAAAAAATAAATTATCTTTTTGAACCAGAATTGCTCACTTTTGAACAAGCTATGAATATTGAAGATGTTGATATGTTATGTTTAGAAGACATCAAAGTGAGTAAGGATGAGGATAAGTTATAGATTCTTGATGATTCTCTATATTTGCATGATGGGGCACAATTACAATATGTACCAAAATGTGAAGGTATCTCCTTATATACACTCGGAGATAGTTTGCATGATGTGCACAATCTTTTGATTAGTTCCTATGACTGTTTCACCTTTGACATGCAAACTACTAATCAGATTGAGCTTGATAATACCAACCACAGGAATATGAGTGCCATTTTTTTTAGTTGGATGAAGTTTTCTTATAGTGTGGTAATGTGCAAAGCATTGAAGAATGTTGTTTTCAGCTTGACAATGATTCATATAATAAATATCATACATACAATTGGAGATAACTCAACTACAAAGTAATTTCATTTGGGTTTGTTCTAATTTGATGGAACACTTTTTGACCAATATTAAGTTTCATAAACTCACAATTAGATACAACAAGTGGAAAATTTTATAGCATATGGCATGTTTCTTGTGCACCTATATCATAGCTACAGTAATCTTAGACATGAATTTTTTAGGAAAGGTATTCAAAAAACTCCAAAAAAAGGGGAAAGGTGAGCCCTTGCGCCTTTGGAATCTTACCTACCAACTCCTAAAAGAGATGTTCCTTGCACTAATGATAAGGTATTAATTGATTAAGTGCTATGGTGGGCTTGCATTAATTTTGTTCGATCCTCAACATCCTCCATCACTTTTTAAGTTTTATCGGATCCTTATTTCTATCTTTTGTAAGAATTTAACCTTCATTTAGATACAATGGGAAATTGACATACATCAAGACATATTTGGACACCTTGAAAATTCTCACAGATCTAGATACCCATGAAATCCTTGCAATATTCAACTTTATATTAAAATGGTCAATATTAGTGTAGACATCCAAATTTGGACACTTTCATTTTTCCAAATTTGTCCATTTTTGTCTAAACATCCTCTTATTTGCATTAATTAAGTAATATCACTATTATTTAATTAATACCTTTTAAATTTCTTCTAATCCCTAAGGTATCTAGTTAAATAAATAAATACAGGTCTTACTCTTCAATCCCCCTTTCATCAAATGAATTAAATAAATATGGCATTTATTTAATTCCTCATATGTCACATCCTTTCTTAATCTCAATCAATATCCTAATCTCTACATTAGGATGTTCACATGCTTAATCCTTAATTAGGATGTGTCACATCCTTCAACTTTTGCAAGTTGGCTTCTAATCCTCATTATCCCCTAATTATCCTCTAATTACTGATCAGTTAAGCCTAATCAGTACCCTGGTCAACTCTCACCATCCCCCAAGGAATTTTTAATTCACTTTTATTCCTCCAAGGAATCTTCTTTTCCCCATGCAAGTTCTAGAACCTTTGACTTGTCACATCACATGTGCAAAAGTCTTCTAGAATCTTTGACTTGTCACATCAAGTCGCATGTGGGTAAGTACTTACCTTTTTAAGCACCTTCTTTTATCCAAGGTACTTCTCACCTCTCTTTTTGAGAACCTTGTCTTGACCACAAGATCTCCCAATCATTATGAATTTAAAATTTACTTTTATTCCTCCAAGGAATCTTCTCTTACCCATGTGATCATTGAGAGGTCACATCAAGGTACTTGCAAGTACCTCCATCACATGTCCTTCCACCTCACACCTCATCACATCCTTGGCCACTTCAGCTTCCACATGTCAAGATGTGAGGGTTTGTGAGTTCTCAACTCACCATAGCCCTTCATCTTGGCCATGGTGGCTCAATATTGACCATTGAATTCTCTAGAGAATTCAATAACCTCTATAAATACCCCCTCTTTTCTCTCATTTTAGAGACTTATGTATTTGATACCAAACTCTTGCCATTTTTTCATTTGAACCATACTTAGCCAACTTGCATATTTTTTCTTCATCATAGCACTTGAATCCACCATTATCACACTTTCAAGATCATCTTGCATCTAAGGAGCATACACAACATCGAAGATCGAAGGGCCAACCAAGGAACAACTTGACAAGGTATAATCGTTTCATTCCATATTCTTTGTTTGAGTTCAATGTTTTGTTCAATCTTGAGGTGTTAGATTTTCTTGATTGTTTCTTGCATTTTTGTTGTTGCCGCACATTTAGGAACAAGTATTTTTACTTGATCACATTTCTGGCACACCCAGTGGGACCCACAAATGGGTCTCTTACTCACAAGTTTTTTGTTGTTTCACTATCTGCAAGTTTAGGTTGTAGAGAGGTAGACCCGCCCTCACAAAAAAGTGGACTTGCCCATAGAGGGGTGGACCTACCTTTCCAGGGGTGGACCTAACCACCTTGGGGAAGACCTACCCTCCATCTACAGGTTCAAGTTGCAGAGAGGTAGACCCGCCCTCATAGAAAGGCGGACCTGCCCATAGAGGGACCGACCTACCTATCCAAGGGCGGACCTCACCACCTAGGGGTGGACCTACCCTCCACAAAGCCCAGAAACAACAAGTTTTCCAACTTTTAGCAAAGGGGTGGACCTTCCCACCTAGGGGCGAACCTGCCTAAATAGAGGGGCAGACCCACCCAAAACAACATTTTTCAGAAGGTAAAAATGACATTTTAAGCATCATTTTATGTTGTTTTGAGTGTTTTTGACCCCCTAACATCGATTGTTTGTGTTTGTGCAAGGATTTGATTAGCGTTTGGTGGAAAAAAAAAATTCTTGTAGGGCCATCCATTTTTTAAAACATTTATTAGCTGCTTGTTATTGTTTTATATTAGTTTAAGCACATAGCTTACCTAGGAGTCAAATTTACTTTGTGTGTCATTCTTGTGGTAGGCTATTGACATATCCAATCCCCTTGCACCATTTGGCGATCTTGGGTGATGAGAAATCATAGCCTACCAAGTCCTTTAAGTCACCTATTTTTTTTCTTAGGGGACCTTCTTGGGGATTTCATCACCCCAAGGGACGATCCCAACCACATGTATTTGTAGGGTAGCCAAAGGGGGGAGGCCAAAGCTATACCCCAATCCAACCATGTGTCATTATTGTCAAAGCGTCAAGATGACGTGAAGAGTTGGTCTGAGCCTTTAGTATCTTGCTAAGGTTCTCGAATCACGCTTGTGATGGGTTGGTGTTCATTGTTTGGGCCTCACGTACCGGGTGTATATCGAGGACTCAATAGCCACCATGTTTATCCTAGATAGAGGACTTTGTTGACCATACCCATTCTACTAATCTTAGGATCATGCAGTTTGAATTGTTTTCTTTGTGCAAAACCAGTGATTTTTTATTTAGTCAAGTCAGCCTTATCCTCTAATTGTTGTTCATTGTGTCTTGGGTCCTTTTCCATAGTCATTTTTGTGAAAATCAAGTTCATATTTGTGCAGAGGGGCGAACTTGCCCTTGCAGAGGGGCAGACCTACCCTACCAAGGGCAAACCTATTTTTGTCAGATTTACCCAACTTTTAGTCAAATAGGCATACCTACCCTAGGAGGGTGGACCTTCCCTTGTAGGGGTAGACTTTCCCTTGGATAAGTGTACCTGTCCCTTGAACAGTCAGTTTTATCACCTGCTTCATCATTCTGAGCACCCGTTTCATTGTTCTGAGTGCTCATTTCATCATTCTGATCACTCGTTTCCCCATTTTGAACATTTGTACATTCATTCCAAGAATCCATTCCCTATACTGAACATTCATCCCCTCGATCCAAGCATCCATTTCCTTGTTTTGTGTGCTTGTTTACCCATTCCAAATAGTTGTTTTTTCCCTTTTTCACTAGATAGGTGTACCTGCCCTAGTAGGGGCATACCTATCCTTGTAGGGGTAGACCTACCCTTGGATGGGTGGACCTTCCCTTGAATAGGCATACCTTCCCTTCAAATAGTTGTTTTCATCCTCTATTTGGTCGTTCTAGGTGTTGTTCCTTTCTTTTGACTAACCGTTTTCCTATTTCAGATGACTGTTCACCCATTCCAAGAAATCATTCCTTGTTTTGAACATCCATTCCTTGCTCTGATAATTCATCCCCTCAATCCAAGTCTTCATCTTATCATTTCAAGCCTCTGTTCCCCCGTTGTGAGCATTTGTTTTCCTATTCTGAGTGGTCATTTCCTTGTTCTGAGCATCTATCAACATTTTTCGCAAGTCATCATTTTATCGACCAAACCACATAGGTGCTTCTTACAACATCATTGGAGTCCATATCTATCATAAAATAGTCCATCCCAATCACCTAGGCTTCATTTTGATGGTTTTGATTCTTATGCAGAAACTTCTAGAGGCCATAAATTTTGACTCGGATGTTTGATTGGGCTGAAATTTTATGGGTGGTTGCATCATGAGATGGTATGTGGATTCCCAATAGACTCTAACTTGGTTGGCCCCTGTTTTGGCACATTTTTTAGGCCTCAAACTTTTAGCTTGACCCTCAAAATCACAATTTAGTGTTTTTTTTCAATTTTTTGAAAAATTATTTTCGTTAATAACTCATAATGCATGTCTCAGATTTGTGATAGTTGGAAATTCACCCTATCTTAGTTTTCTGTAGTTTCTAGGAAAAAATTGGACTCTCAAAGGTATGCCCAAAATTTGATAATTTTTGAAAACTGCCAAATTTAGAAAATTATGATTGTTAGCACACGTCCTGTAGTTAAAGCCCCTAAAATTGGTATAGAATCAATCCCATCACATCCTCTAATCATCATAATCTGAGCTTCAATCCAATCCTAATCTGAGATTTAATCTACTCCCAATCTAAGCTTTAACCAAAATCCTAATCTGCACTTGCCCTACCTTGGGTGAACCTGCCCCTTAAGCAGTTGATTTCACCCTTTGTTCAGTCATTTTAAGCACCCTTCTTCACATCTTGAGAATTCTTCACCTCATTATGAGTATCCTTTCATCCATTCCAAGAGTTATTCTCCCAATTCTTTCATTCATTCATCCATTTTGATCAATCATTTACTTGTTTAAAGCTTTCATTCATCCATTCTAAGCATTCATTCTCCTCATTTTGAACTCGCATTCACCCTTTTTGATCATTCAATACTCATTATGAGTAAATTTTCATCCATTCCAAACCTTCTTCTATCATTTTGAGTTCTCATTCAACCATTTTGATCAATTGTTTACTCATTCCAAGTACTCGTTCATCTATTTTGAATCTTCATCCCCTCATTTTGAGAGTCGTTAATCTATTCCGAGCACTCATCCATCCATTCTAATCTTTCATATCCTTGTTTTGAGAGTCATTTGTCCATTCTTAGTAGTCATTTACTCATTCTGAGTAGTGGTTCATCCCTCTCGATCATTTGTTTACTCATTCCAAGTAATCTTTCATCTATTCCAACCTCTTGTTTTGAGTAGTCATTCATCCATTTCTATTATATGTCTCCCCAACTAGATCATTGTTTTCCCCATCCAAATCCCCTAAACTTTGTTTTAGGTTATTATCCAAATTGACCTAAGTGCCTAAATTGATCATCACCATCAACATCTACTTAGGATTGTCATCCATCCTAAGTTAAACCATCATCATCAGCCCAATCAATCCACTTTCAATCTCAAGGTGGATTTGATGCCACAATCATCCACTTATCCTTTAATCCAATCAATTAGTATCCTAAGTCACCTAGGGTGATCTCTGAACGGGGTCTACAGTCCCTTTTCTGATCCATTATGTGATCTTATCAATCGTCTTATCGATCAATCTTATCCAATATAATCAAATCATATCCCTATCCAATCACCTTCGATTCAATCAGTCTACTTCCATCTTGAAATAGATTTGGTATTGTGATCATCCTTTGATAAGCAAATCCAATCATTAGAATCAATCCCATCAAATCATCTAATCATCCTAATCTGAGCTTTAATCCAATCTCGATTTGAGCTTTAGTCTATTTCTGTTCAAAATCTTTGATCCATCCTATTTATCCTTTCATCATCATGAATCCTTATCCTCCATCAATATTAGTCAAGGGAAACCCTAATTATGTCAACGACAATAATGAAATCCTTGTCGATCAAGAAGAATATGACACAGATCCCCTTGACGCTATCATCACTAGTAAGCCTTCTCCATCCACTTCCTGCAATCCAATCACCCCTTCAAGCTATCTTGTTATGCCTTCATCCATGCCTAATCACGCTCCTTATGCTACCTTCTACAAGGGGTATCCGTTATCTTCCTCACCTGCATCCCCATCATATCCTTCACTTGCATCATCTCCTTATCTAGAATCCATGTCTTCCTATCCTAATCCACCATCACAATACCCCTATCTAAATCCCTCATCCACATCCTTCTATCTAAACCCTTCATCTGCATATGACCACTATCCTAAACCTCCATACCAATCTCTCCATCCTACTTATACATCCGCATCAACCTATCCTAATCTAATATCCGCATCTTCTTATCCTAATCCATCATCCACATCTCCCTATCTCAATCTGCCATCTCAATCCTCCCATCATAATCCACCATTCCAATACCTTTATTACAACACACCGCCCATATCCTCTTGTCCTAATCCACCATCCCAATATCCCTATCTTAGTTCCCCATCTACTTCCTCTAGCATCAATCCACCATCCATGTCATCCAATCCTAATTCACCATATCAATATCCCTATCTTAACCCTTCATGTAATCTTAATCCCCCATCTACTCCTAGTCCTACATCCAACCCTAATCCTCCATCTACTTCTAGTATCCCATCTACTCCCAGTCTTCCATCTAATCTTGTTCCTCAATATAATCCTTCATCAATCCTTAATCCTTCATCCACTCCTACCTCGCCATCTAAGCCTCAAGCATGAAAATTTCTCACTCCAAAAGTTCTCCAAGGACTCATGATAAAGAATGCATTCCCCACTCCACATCTTGAAGTTATGGAACAATTTCATCCCAATCCATCATCCATGGTCACTAGTGATCAAACCCTTCTTTGTGTCGCACCTATCATTGATGTTACAACCCCTAGCACCACTCAAATCATTGAAATCATCAAACCCACCAAATCCATTAAGCCCCCACTCCTACTTTGAGAAAGTTGTTGAACCCATCAAAGATAACCAAACCCCATCACCATCTTCTACTCCTAGATCCACCCAATCCACCTAAGACACCCAAATCCAATCCACTTCTCCTATCCCTAGCATCACCAAAATCCTCTCTTTCCTCCATTCCTCCATTATCATCACTCTTGAACACGATGAGTCATGCCAAGAGCTTGATCCAAAGCATGCAATATCCCCTCCTCCACATCATGATCATGTCATCCCATCTAGCCCATCTCAAGATCATAGTCTCCCATCTGTTCCATCCCATGATCCCCTTGTCACTCAATATTCCACCACTCCATCTCCATTGCATGAGCCCTTATCACCCACTACCACAAATCTAGATTTTATCATATCTCCTAATCCCTCTCTTGATACCACCCATCCAGATGTTGTTATCCCATCATCTCCATCTCATGATCCTCCATCATCACCTAAACCTACTATCCCCAAACCACTTGTATATCCCCTTGGTACCCTCACATTATTTTGTGGTGGTCTCCTTTTAGAAGAAAAACAAAGCATATATACCACCCATCATCCTCTGTCTAATAATGGACTCAAATCATTTTTCCAAAATAACAAGAATCATGTCATGGATTGAATGTTTAAGAGCATGAATTATCAAGGAAAATGCATAGGCCTTCATGAGCAAGGTATTTTAGAGCCCATCTAGGTCAAATACAAATTTGTATGCAAGATCCTAGACCTATTTCCCAAGACTCATAATTTAAAGATGTTGGTACAACCTCTACTCATCCTCGACAAGTCTCCTCCAAAAGCATAAGAGGCTCTTCCCATCGCTATGCCAAATCATTCACTACCATCCCTCCTCCTCTATCATATCACCTCAAAACAACCATCCACATTCCTCCTTCATGTACTCCATCCATTTTGCATCCTTATGTCCCTCCATCCGCCATCACACACCCTTCAGGTATTAAATCCATTTTGGGCCCTTATATCCCAAAATTAGCTCCTCCACTTCATCTTATTTATTCTTCTATCCATCCATCACCCATCCATGTCACCCATTATCCACAACCCACTCTCATGTTCCCTAATTAGGATCAACAAAGGCATGTACCTACACATCCTCCATCCACATATCATCCTCAAAATCCTATCTCCATCACTCCATTCATGTTTCCTCCACACCACCCATCTCATCATACCCATCCCATTTCTATTCAATGCACTTTGGATGCCAAAGCACAAATACCTAAATCTAAAGATCCACATGAATCTAAAGCTCCCCATGTCCCCTCTAAAAGACATGGTGAATAAAAGAAAAATCAAATCCAAAATCTAGATCAAATCCACAGGCTGTAAAGGCCCACCAAAGCAAAAATCAAAACCATGTGGATCCGAAAGAAAAAAATGCAATGCCTTCAAATGAAGCATCCATAACAACATCCAAATTTACTAATCTAAAAGCTAATCATAGCCCCATTTCATCTCCTAAATCTGTTTTGGGTCTTTATGTCCCAAAGTTCACTATCCCATCTCCTCCATTATCCCCACATTTTTCATCCATTAATCTTCCTATCCTTTCACATACACCACCACATCTACCAATGTTGGTCCTGAACTCATCACCTCATCACACACCTACCCCATCATTCTATCCATACCCTTTCCAGCATCCCATCCATTATCCCACATATCTCCCCCATCAAATCCCTCTAATTCCTCCTCTTGCATAATCCATTTATCCTAATACAGTTGTACCAACGTCCAACAATTGCTTCAAACATGGGCTCTTAATACCTAGTATGAAACTTGATGCTTGAGTCCTTCATCTATCTCCTTATCACATATCTTCTAAATCCACTTATCCACATCCCTATCCTTATCCATCTCTATCTAAATTATATCTTGCCATCATAGCCCATTTATCTCCAAATTCCTCCATCCTCCTTGTGATCTTGATATCAATAGGGGAAAACATATAAACATGCTTTGGAAACCTCTTGGCATACATTCCCCTCATTCACACACTCTCCTCTTCCTCATTTGCATTCATCTACCTTCCTTGTCCACCCATCATGCTACCATTAATCTCCCTTCCTTATCCATGCATCCTATCCATATCCATCTCACTCCTTTATTAGCCTATCCTTCTACCTTCCATCCCTCATGCCTCATTATACATGACCTGTTTAGAGTGGGGGAATCTATATTTGTGAAATAGTCCTTGGAGACATCCTTCATCTAGAAAATAATCCCGTCCATCTCTCCATCCTTATCCCTCTATCCATCCATCACAGATATCCTTTCCATCACCCAAATTATTATCTATCCATTTATCTAGCCAATAACCTTTTTCTCATCCAACTCCTTATCCCTCTATCCAATCCATCCAAAAAATCCTTTTCCTCCCCCCATCCTTATCTCATTATCCATTTCCCTTTATCCTCATCCCATCTCATAATTCCTTGTCATTGGATTCTAGATATAGGCTACTCCCCACACAATCTGATGTCATCTATCTTATCACTTTTGCTTCTTTTACACATATTTTCAATCTCCTATCCTTTCTCATCATTGATCTACCCATGCTGTCATCCTCCCACTTCATCTTTGCTGATTTGGATAACTATCCCATCCCTGAGCTTTGTGTGACCATCATCATCCTATCCAATCCACTAGGTCAATCTTATCTTATCATATTAGTCCCATCATTTTCATCTCATTATCCTTTATTCATCATTTTTCTTTGGCCTTTTTTCAAACTATGTTTCCCATGCACTTTCACGTAGGAAAGGTTGATCATTTGATCTACCCCTGAGGCTTTTGTCCATCCTATCTTGGTCATCCATTGAATTCTTCATTATCCTCTTTCCACTTTTATCCATGGTCAATCATTTGTCTCTAATAAAACTATGAGGGCTCTACACTTTCACCTAGGAAAGGCTAATCTTTGATCGGCCCCTGAGCCCCTAGGTCTTTAGGGTGTGTCAGTCTCATGTCTTGTCTCTCTTGTGTCGTGTCACAGAGTTATGCCCTTATCTAGTTGGTTCTTAACAAGAAAGATCCACTTGTATCAAGAGATCCAATCAATTTTAAATATACTACGCCATATCAATCTTTTAGTTTGTATCCATCATCGGTCTCAACATGATGCATCCTTCCTAACAAACCTCATCAATCCCATCCATCCCCTTGATCCTCTGGAAAAAGGACGTTTGAAATTGATTGTGATCTTTTGATGCTTCTAGATTTTTTTTATCATTTGAGCTCAATATCATCACTTGTCATGGTTTCCTTGATCCATCATATCATGGTGTGCTTTGACTAGTAAACATAGGGGCATATCTTGATCTTTTCTTTCTTGTTGTCTTCTCGATTGTCCCACATAGTACCCACCAAGACTCCTGCAGTCTTGTGTTGTGTTGGGGAATCTTTTCTACTTGTGGTTATTCCAATGCTTGGCCCGACCAAGGTCTTCATGACTTTGGGGTGTTGGAATATCCTTCTTGTTTGTTGTGTTTGTTTTATGCATTAGACATGAATAGGCCTTGGTTCTTCATACCCTGGCATCTTGTGTCTTATGATATAGAAAAAATCAATTCTCTGAAGATGGAAAATCTGAATTAGGATTGAATTTCATCTCCCATTCCATCCTCTCAACTACCAAAAATCCTCCCCATCCATTCCTCCTTCATCAATCTCCCTCCCCTATCCATCCAATCTCTTAGCATCATTTCTTCAATCTTAGAATAATATAGATTGGTTATTCTAAGCATCTTTTCTGCCATCATTTTTATTCCTTTCATCCATCTTGCATCCCAATCCAATCCTCATCCATTCAATCTAGCACAAATCATCTCATCACATCCTTGGTCTTGTCCCCAACCTCGTTACAAGCTTTGATCCAATCATCATCATTGTCATCATCATCGGCATGTATCCTTCCCTAACCTTTTGTGTTGTCTTGAGATATATCATCCTCTCAATGACAACACTCCATCCATCATCAACCCACTTTGGCTTGTACCTTTATTGGGGCAACATCACCTTCGTCCTTGCATCCATTTATGCTTCCCCATCTCCCACTGCCTTTTCATCCTTTCTTACCCATCACTTTGCATCATCTTCCTCATCTCCATTCTCATCAGCTCATCCATCTCGAGAGCACACCTGTGTTCTCTTCAACCCACATGTCCTCTTGAGGGGGCATCCTTCGTCCCTAATCTTCATCTTCACCCCCATCATTCCTTCCTAGTCACTCCTTTGAATGACTAGGGCATCTTTCCCAATCTAACCATCTTCTTCTAGATTCTATATTTTAATATTCTTTGAAATGATGCTACTTCATAACACCATCTCAAAGAGGGGAAAAATGTAGATAGCCAAATTTGGACACTTTCATTTTCCCAAATTTGTCCCTTTTCATCTAAACATCCTCTTATTTGCATTAATTAAGTAATATCACTATTATTTAATTAATACCTTCTAAAGTTCTTCTAATCCCTAAGGTATCTAGTTAAATAATTAATAACTTTACTCTTCAATCCCCCCTTTCATCAAATGAATTAAATAAATATGACACTTATTTAATTCCTCACATGTCACATCCTTTTCTTAATCTCAATCAATCTCCTAATCTCTATAGTAGGGATGTGCACATGCCTAATCCTTAATTAGGATGTGTCACATCCTTCAACTTTTGCAAGTTGGCTTCTAATCCTCATTAACCCCTTATTATCCTCTAATTACTGATCAGTTAAGCCTAATTAGTACCTTGGTCAATTCTCCCCATCGCCCAAGGAATTTTTAATTCACTTTTATTCCTCCAAGGAATCTTCTCTTCCCCATACAAGTTCTAAAACCTTTGACTTGTCACATCACATGCGCCAAAGTATTCTTGAATCTAAGACTTGTCACATCAAGTCACATGTGGGTAAGTACTTACCTTTTTAAGCACCTTGTTTTATCCAAGGTACTTCTCACCTCTCTTTTTGAGAATCTTGTCTTGACCACAAGATCACTCAATCATTGTGAATTTTAAATTTACTTTTATTCCTCCAAGGAATCTTCTCTTCCCCATGTGATCATTGAGAGGTCACATCAAGGTACTTGCAAGTTGTACCTCCATCACATGTCCTTCTTCCACCTCATCACATCCTTGGCCACTTCACCTTCTACGTGTCAAGATGTGAGGGCTTGTGAGTCCTCAACTCACCATAGCCCTTCATCTTAGCCATGGTGGCTCAATCTTGACCACTGAATTCTCTACAGAATTCAATAACCTTTATAAATACCCTCTCTTTTCTCTCATTTTAGAGACTTATGTATTTGATACCAAACTCTTGCCATTTTGTCATTTGAACCATACTTAGCCAACTTGCATATTTTTCCTTCATTATAGCACTTAAATCCACCATTATCACACTTTCAAGCTCATCTTGAATCTTCATCTCATTTTTCCATCCAAGGAGCATACACAACATCAAAGATCGAAGGGCCAACCAAGGAACAACTTGACAAGGTATAATTGTTTCATTCCATCTTCTTTGTTTGAGTTCAACTTTTTTCCCAACCTTGAGGTGTTACGTGTTCTTCAATGTTTCTTGCATGTTTGTTGTTGCTGCACATTTAGGAACAAGGATTTTCACCTGATCACAATAAGGTTGGGGGTTCTTACATTGAGCTTAGGTAGGAAAAACATTGACATTTGAAACTTATATGTTTCCTTCTTTGATCTAATTTAGTTGGAAAGTCTTGATGATGATGTTAGCAAGGAAGTATGATGACATCACATATGATTCAGTTGGAAAGTCTTGATGATGATGTCAGCAAGGAAGTAGGATGACATTGTGATGATTTTAACAAAATCTATGGTGAGGTTAGAAGGAGATGGGGGTAGATAAGTGGAGTGAAAGTGGATATGTAAAAGGATCCAATTAGATTAGATGAAAATTGTGGAAGTTTAGACGGACAATTCTACATAAGGGACTTGATTGGAAAATGGCAAGAAATTAGGTTCCATTGGAACTATATCAAACTTTGGTTGGCTATTTCACCTTGAGTTTGGATAATTCACTTTGAAATACCCACAATGCCAAATACATATGAAATTTCTACAATGTGGAAAATTGATCATCATCGAGTCCATGTGGGTTGGGAAACTCCATTGAGTTCACTTCCTTGATCATTGAGTCAATTCACATGTAAATTCACATAATTACTTATTACACACAAAATTCCCACACAACTTCAATTTTGTGGGAAAATAACATTCATTAGGCCTTTATGGGAAGTTGGCTAGCATTCACTCATAAAATTTATACTTAGTCATTTTTACAATTTTCTTCTCTTGTAGGGAAAAGCCAATGAATTACACTTGTAGGAAAATGAGGTGGATGAGGACATTACAAAAATTCAAAGGGTAATTGGATCAAGCACAATAGGGGAATGAAGTTTCATAGGGTCGTTGAGAAGAAGGAATTGTGAGAAAGATTGTTGAGAAGAAGGAATTGTGAGAAAGAAGGGTTGATGAGAACTATGAGGATTTGATAAGGATCTAGATGAAACTCAAATTTTTGCAATATCCAAATAAGGATGAAAAGTTTTCAATTATCTAACTTGTTTAGTTTTTCTTGAAATTTCTTCAAATTTGGAACATAAAGACCTAATTGTCCTTTTGCAAGATGAAAACCCTGAAACACCCTAACACTTAGCCAATTTTGAGATTTTTTGAAATTGGGTAATGCACTAAGGGACAAGCAAAGGAAGACAATAGCTAGAAGCACAAAATCAAGTAGTATGGCCTATATATGATCTCTCAAATCAATTATAATTGATAAACCATAAGGTAGGCATAAAATACCAACAATAACTAACCTAAATTTATTAGCAGTATTTTATTTTTTAATACATTAAAATCTACACTATGATGGTTGAGCCCCAAATTATACAGCATTAACATCAAATAGGAGAGATGAAAAAGCATGTTTTCAAAAAATAAAAAAATTCCATTAAAACGTCATCTTCGAACTCCTGACATCAAACACCAACTAGCTTCCATGCCACCACTACCAACTACTCCTCCCCACACAAAGGCTCCACCACCTCTCTGAAAGCAACAAGGAGGAATAACACAAGCAAGGGTCTCGCTACCACGAAGGATCTAGTTAGTTATTTTAGGAGGGTTATGTTTTCTTTTAATTCCACAGTGTGGACCTCCAAATCTTCATTGATGTTCCATAGAAAAATGACACCCGTAGACCATCATAGTGTTGGGTGAGTGAGGGCTAGACACCTCCCATGAGATTTAATTCCCAACCTACCACCATCTCAAAGTAATATTCCATTCCCTCTCTCTAATGAGCATTAACGAGTTTCCTCATTAGCCAACAAACCAAATCCTTCTCTTCACAAGCTTGAAGAAGCTAGGTTATGAAGAATGTTGGTGTGAATAAAGTATTGTACCTAGTTAATTCTTTACTAGGGACTTAGGGGACTTAGTTCATGTTAAGTTTACTTAAGATATAAGCATTCATCTATAATTCTTAGTTGTCTTATCTAGAAGTCTTAGTTGTCTTATCTAGAAGTCATAGTTGTCTTATCTAGACTTGACATCATCCTAGGTAGTTATGAGTTAGTTGTCTATTGTGATAGGATTAAGAAACTTGTCATGATCTTGTCTAATCCTATCTCTCATCCTTCCCTTTATAAGCAAGGAATCTATAGAATATTGATCATATTGTATCATATTGCAATTTCTTGTGGAGGTTATTTGGTGTTATAGATTGAAGATTTTGGTTGCTCACTTCAACATGGTATCAAAGCTTTGAATCTTGCAAAATCCTTTCTTTTTTCATTAGATAGTTTCTACCATCAAGTTTTCTATTATGATATGAGTTTCTTTTATGAACTTTCAAATTCCTCCTATGCTCCTCTCTCACATTTCAATATGATCTTGACAATCAGAAAGGGTTTGCAAAGATATGTTAATACTATATTACATGTATTCTCTTTGGTGACATTTGGTGATTGTACAATACTTTTGGTTGTCCCATTGCATACAAGAGGCTTGAGAAAGTCAAATTTGGCTTTTGTTTCACTTAATTTGGTCACCATTTACAACTTTGGCAAACAAGGGTTTGAAGCTCAGATCTAGTGAACAACTTTTTATAAGAGCATTTTTGGCAAAAAATAACCCTACCATTATGTTTAGGATGCTTTTTGCAAGAATTTTGACATAAAATTTGGCCATATTCAATGAAAGTTGATTTTAAGGAAAAAAATTGGTTGAAGGGTTGTGCAACCCCCCAACATGCGAAGATACGTTGTCGTTAGAAAAAAAAATTATTAAAATATTCTTTTTTTGGCATTTGTTGTGTAGTATTATTTTGAATTGTTTTTAAAAATTTATAGAAATCTTTTTCTAAAGTGCTAAGCACTTGTATTCAAAGCACTTTAAGATCGATACTTATGGCAGGGCCCATGGTAGACTAAAGTTTGTAGACTGTTCATAAAGCCCACAACTTTATATAAGCCGCATTGGTCAATCCAAACCACCAGTCACATTCAAACCACATGGTGAAGTAAACTGCCAGCATAGCTGCTAGGTGGGCAGAAAATAAACCACTAGTCAAACAGCCAGTTCAAACATTCACATGTGACTAGGACTACTCAAGCCGCTAGTGGTTAAGGAGCCGTCAAATTTTTTCTAACTTTCCTAGTGACAAGTCATGTGGATGATCGTCGAATAGCCCCTGAGGACTTATTTTTTGCACCTGGTTAGTGCTATTTTTTCCCCCCAGATAACCTTGAAGGTGCCTCTACTAGGCCCTTCTTTCAATTATGCATGATATGTCATTATGGTGTCAAATTTTCAAATACGAGATATCACTAAAAAGTTGGTTCGACAAACTTCGTAGTGGTATAGGTGATCTTTTTTATTTTTCCTTTTTTGCAATTTTTTTCAACTTGAATGTACATGTGCATTTATTACTTTAAATTTACATAACTTTCGCATATGAAGTCAAATTTTGGCAAACTATTTTTGAAAAAATTGATCAGAAAATCACAAGGAATCTATTTATAACCTTCTTTTTTAGTTTTGGCGAGCTGCTTTTCTAAAACTTGTAAAAATCACCCTGTGCTATTCACTTGTAAAAATTATAAAATGTCTTCATTGTAATTTGTTGGGGGGGTTGCAAAATCAATTTTAATACATTATGGGGGGTTAAAAGGAACAATTTAAGTGACACATTGTCTTCTTCCTCTTGGTGTTCTTCTGTCCAACATGGTGGATCAAAGGTGAATTGAACCACTCACTCCACACAATCATCAGACATGGAAGCTAAAAATGACTCAATTGTTACAATCTAAGGGTGGGCATGATAAATCTAGTGATGAATGTGTCTTCTTAATTATGTCTAAGTTAAGAGGCCCTTATCAAGTGTTCTCTTCTACTTTCTATTCAACTATTGATGTGATGGGAAAAGATTATAAAATTCCTACCTTTGAATTGTTTTGTGAGTGTCTTACTAGGGAGGAGGCCAAGTTCATTTAGTTGGATGCACTACTAGTTCTAAGAATCATGCTCTAATGGCTCAATCATTTGAGGGTGAAGGAAAGAATAAGAAGTCCAAGATAGAATCATCTTTAGGTAGTGAGATTCCCTCTGAGACTCCCTCCAGACCGAAGCTGAAGAACAATCAAAATTCCACTACATCTCCTTCTTGTTCTACCTTTGGAGATTCTTCTTACAAGTCCAAGAAAAAGAAAGGAGATCCATGTTCATTTTGTGGAAAAACTAGGCATAATGAGGTTCATTTTTTTAAGAGATAGAGGCCTTGGAGGAAGCTATGAAGAAACACAACATTTCAGTGTTAGTCTTCTTCCTTGGGTAAAAGTCAAGCTCTTTCAGCATGGGACATTCATTAATCTTCAGATAGTTGGATTCTTGATTCAGGTGCTTCACATCACATGGCCAATTCATGTGATCTTCTTGATTCCATTGTTCATACTTCTACTTCTTAGACTGTATTTGGGAACTGTAGACACAAAAATGTACCGATTGATCTTATACACCTTATCCTAATTTTACTAACACTGCTTCAGCCTGAATAATCTCCTTTGCTAGACATTTAATTAAATAATCTTTATTTAATTAAATTCATCACATTTCATCTCTTAAATAAATAAATCAAATTTATTTTATTAAGTCATTCCCTCCTATTAATTAAATAAATCATTTTTGTTTAATTAATCCTAATGCCTTCTTTTAATTGAATAATTAACCTTATTTGATTAAATCATCGTATTCATATTCTATATTAAATAAATCAATTTTATTTAATAAATCTCTAAATTCATTCTATTAAATTAAATTAATTAAATTTTATTTAATTTAATCTAACATCATTCCCCTTTAATTAAATAAATCAAAATCTTTATTTAATTAAGTCTAAATCATATTCCTCTCATTTTGATTTAAATTAACCCAAAAATTATGTCAAAATGGTCACATCAACTAATCTCCCTCTTAAATTAATCAAATCATGATTAATCTTAATCTCAACCCATCACATCCTCTAGCTTTTGCAACTTGCACAATAAATCATTTCTTTTGATTTATTAAATCTTCTAATTTTCCTCAACATAGCATCAAAAGGGAATATTCCTCCAAATTTGAAAATCCCTCCAAAAGGATTTGTCCTTCCAACAAGGCATTCAATACCTCTTACATGTCCCTATGCATTGAGCCAAGTGGCATTTAAGTCATTTCTTTCTCCCTCCAACATGTAATTTCATAAATTTCAAATTCCACCTAATATCATTTATTGGCACATTCATCAAAATGTGCTCAACCTTCAACCTCTCATATCTTGACAAGTGAAATTTTTCCATTAGTTAGTGTTTGATCCCACATTCATCCCTTTTTCCTCATTCCATCACTCTCATCTACAAATAAGAGGCTTTTCTTCTCATTTTGGAGAGACAACTTCATACAAAGACGTTTTCTTCAGATTTTGAATTTGCCCATCCATTTTCAAGTTTCATAGCTAGGTTATGCAGGAATTTCTTCAAGGAAACATCAAATCTCCATCAAGTCATCACAAAGCTTACAAGGGATTGGGAAAGGGCCATTTTCCTCATCAAAATGGCACCAATTCCCCCATAGGATTAAGAGTTTGCTTGTATTAGATAGGATTGGAAAGTTTTTTATTGTGTTCTTCATTTCCATTTCTTATTTTGTGTATTTCAAATGAATTCTATGGGGAATGTTGATTTAACTTACATAATGATCTAATTGTGTGATGTTTTGTTTTGTTTGTGCAAGTACACAATCACCATTCACATTTTGGCACTAGAAGGAGGGCGAATTTGAAGTTTTTGTTGTGATGATGGATTGCACAGCCCCTGAAGCTCTAGAATCTTCAATGCAAGACTTTAGCCATGAAAGATAATCAACCACAAAAGAAGTGTTGCAACAATGGAATGCTTGATTAAAGATTCTATATTGATATGATATGATATCTGATTGATATCTGGATATATTGATTTTGGATATATGATGTTACAAATGTACAAGATGCCTGATTAAATAGACAAGAGGCAAACCCTAATATGCATGAGATGTTTCCATGTGTCAAGATCAAACAACATGCGACAACATGTGAACCCTAATGGTGATGATCATTAAATGAGGAGATAAGTTCTAGAAGGACAACTTATCTTCTAGAAGGAATCTTATCCCACCAAATAAATGATTTATCTAATAATGCAACCTAGGACTTAATAATTAAAAGCAAGACCTAAGTTAACTTATGCTAGTGTAATAATTAATTAATTAATTACACCAACACCCCCCCATAAGTGCAACTTAGGGAGGAAAATGCAATGATTATACAAAGATGATCGATGATGGGTCCCAGCTACGAGGCCATGTTAGGTACCCATGTACATGAAGATGCAGAAAATCTCCCACAACTAGAGAAAAGGGGAAAACCTAGTAGGAACAAAACCCCTCTCCAAAAGAGAGATGAAAATGCAAAAAAATTGAGATAGGATGGGAAGGATGGAGGACTCCCAAATACCCCCCAAGAACACCATCCGTCACATGGATACAATAAAATCAAAAGCCCCCCCATAGGAGGGAAAGAGAGAGAATATGGAGCCCCCCCAAAAGATGAGATCACCTACAAGAAAGGTAAGTGTCTGAAGACAGAAAAAGATCCAATGTCGACAAACAACTTGTCTCCCTTTCGGAAGAAACAAAACCAATTGCAAGTGCAAAGATGCTTCCCATTCCGGATAGGAATTGAAGGAAGGAAAGATGAAAATGGAGGATGATGTCTCAGAACTCTGCTCAAGTGTCTCCTTGCCTGATGATGAAAAATGCCATAGTCCCAAACAATGAAGAGGGTGACAAACCAGGATGATGCAGAAACTGATACTGAACAATATCCAAAGAAAAAGATAGAATGTATATGATGGATGTGATGGATGTGATGGAGACTTGATAGCCCCCCCTGAATGAAGTGTCCACAAAACCACTGAAAGAAGTCTGAAGCATCGAAGTTGTCCAAACCACAAATTGCCTACTAGGAAGAAGCAAATCCAATGGTGGATGCTGAAGAAACCTCAAGTCCTGAATGGAATGACAGGGAAGAAGTCTCTGATATGAAATCTCTTAAGAGAAACCAAGTGCCTCCAAGATGGTCTCTGAATTCCCAATCAAGGTCGAGACAAAAGAATGAGGAGACTCAAAACAACTCTCCAAAGTGTGATCTGAATAGAGGAGTGATATCCCCTCAAGAATGTTCTCCAAACTTGTAGAAGTGGCCAAGGCAGTGATACCTAAAACAAAGCCATCATATGATGTCAAGTCTGAAAAACTGAATGTCTCCTGATCGATGATGATAGTGGAAGCCTCAATCAATGATTTTCTACAAGGAATCACTGAATGTGAAGGGATACCAACTGTCTCTGATGAAGAAGAAGCACTGAAAGGTACCTTGTCAACCTCTTCGGAAAGATCAAGGTAATCAACTTCCTGCATAACAATAGCATCATGGGGTACATGATCTGAAGAATGACATTCTAAAGCATGATCATCAGGGAATGGTGGAGTATCTGAATCTCCATATAGATCCCAAATCTTAATCCAAAGAATGTGAGGACAATCACAATGATCAATAGAACTCAAAACATCGCAATCAACTTGCATCTCAAGAATCTCCAAAACAGTGTACCTGCTGCAACTCCAAGCAAGTTCATGAATACCTTCACTTGGGTGGGGAACTATTCCAAATAGATATGGCAACAAATCAAGTGAATGAATATGGTGGCAGATCCCATCTCGCCATTGTGAATAGTTACCCTTGTGCAACATAACCAAAGCAGAATAATATGCAAGCCCCATAATGAAAATTTCTCCACAAAAATCAAAGACGGTGACCTTCAACGATAAATAGAAGACTTCCAAAGAGATATGCAACTAAGAAGATGCCTCCGAGATCAACAAATTCTACTTCAGTCTTCAGGATGTCCAAGAATCAAAAAAACCAAAAAAAAGATACTTGGAGCTGAAACCAAAGAAGATGACTAGACTGAAAAATGCATTGAAATATCTTCTAAATGCCATTGGAATCTCCGAAATCTGACAATCTGATGCGAAGATGTGTGCTTTTGAGTCTAGAAAGGAGGTTTGACTTTAGTTGACTATAAAAAGTTATAGCAGACAAATCCTGCAAAATGGATAGCACCACTGGATAGTGCTCTGAATTCTCTTTCCATTGATATCTTGTTTGCGAATTTTTGATCTTGTAGCACGAAGATATGGCCTCCAAAAGAAAAACTCCAATTTGGTGATACACTGGCTAACTAGGCACAAAAAATAAGCACCTGGGGCAAAAAAAATTGGCCCCCGGTCGTTGATATGACCGGGGGGCTGTCGAAAAAATTAAAAAAAATCCCACCGCTGGATGAGCGGTGGCGGGGCGGCAGACAGGTGGTGAGTTTGTAGCCTGCGGAGGAGCCACCGCTCCAGATAGAAGAGCCCTCGGTCACCGATAGGATTAGGGCAGGGGCTAAGATCACTGGCAGTGTCGGCAACCTTCGACGGTGAATGGAGAACTCAGGTCAGTGGGGGACTGCGGCCGCCGGGAGCAACACCGATGGACGGGAGCATATGGCCGGGAGACCGGTAGTCGAAGTCTGGTGGTCGAAAACAACGTTGAAGGATGAACGCTGGCCAGGAAACGAATGGTGGTGAAGTCCGCGGAGATGGAAGCCGGTGTTAGAGATGCCAGTCGACGGGGCCGGAAGTGATAGGGGCCGACGGATGATGTCGGATGATGCAGGCGATCGGGTGATGCCGACAAATAAAATTTAAATATTGCAAAATTTGCAATTTAAATTTTATTTTTAAAATGCCGATATAATATTTTCAATGCTGACCAACGCAGAAATAAAACCCGAAACACTATAACCTGTGCAAAAAAAAAAAATTCTACCAATGGGTAATTAAATGGCAGGTCAAACCCTAGAGAAATTTAATTTTTGCTGGAACTATACAAAAAATTGCCCAGAAAATAGCCAATAATTTTTTTGATTTTTCTAAAAAAAAATTCCTTGATGGAGGACTTACAAGGATGATTTTTTTTGCAAAACTATATGGATAGTACAAAAAATGCAAACCCTAAGATGTACCTTGAAGGCTCCCGGATGATATGTCTCTGATTTTGACGAATGGATAGGTGGTCTATGGGTTTTGAGGCCTTCTGGACACAATGGAGAGGTCGAAGAGAGCCTGATCTGCACCAGAAATCAGCTTGGCTCCCGGGTAGAGCCAACTAGCCTGCAACATAAAACCCTAAGCCTGCAACGAATCTCGCACTCCAAACTTCCTAGATCTAGGGTTGATGTTTCAATGGACTAGCTCTGATACCATGTTGTGATGATGGATTGCACAGCCCCTGAAGCTCCGGAATCTTCAATGCAGGACTTTAGCCATGAAAGATAATCAACCACAAAAGAAGTGTTGCAACAATGGAATGCTTGATTAAAGATTCTATATTGATATGATATGATATCTGATTGATATCTGGATATATTGATTTTGGATATATGATGTTACAAATGTACAAGATGCCTGATTAAATAGGCAAGAGGCAAACCCTAATATGCATGAGATGTTGCCATGTGTCAAGATCAAACAACATGCGACAACATGTGAACCCTAATGGTGATGATCATTAAATAAGGAGATAAGTTCTAGAAGGACAACTTATCTTCTAGAAGGAATCTTATCCCACCAAACTAGGAAGGGAATATTATCCCACTTATTAAATGATTTATCTAATAATGCAACCTGGACTTAATGATTAAATGCAAGACCTAAGTTAACTTATGCTAGTGTAATAATTAATTAATTAATTACACCAACAGTTTTTAACACGTTTTTTTCAAAAATTCTATGGTTTTTTGAGATTTTTTGTGCCTACAGGAAAATATGCTGCTATCAGTCCAACGACGCCATACAGTGACACTACCAGTCTAGCGGCAACATTTAGTGCTGCTACCAAACTCCAATTCATGATGCTAATCCTTTCCTACCCAAAAATTTGAAATTCAAACCGCAACACTGGGCATTTTTCTGTCGGTTGGTCAACCCAAATTCCAAACTGCATCACTGACTAAAATAGTACCACAATCACACTCACTATTTTTGTTGAAGAGTGTCATTGTTAGTCCTAGCAATGCCATACAACATTGTTGACTTCTCCAAACTGTGATGCATTTGCAGTTTGCATCGGTGGGGTGGGGTAAAAGATTAAATTTCAAGTTATTTTAACATGTGTCTTTTTTCCTTTGATCATTTTAAACTATTCACTTGTTTTTTGCCTCTGTGTTTCTTGGATTAATCATTTTTTGTAGGTAGCGTCAAGGAAGGGGCAAGGAGAAGTTTGAATTATGATATCATTTTTTTATTATATCAAGTGTTTTTAAACACTTTTGGAAACAATTATAATTCCAAGTCTAAGGATTTTTTTCTACAAGCTCTTTAGGACTCACTAAATTTCATTTGGGCTCTAAAAATAACAACACAAAAGGATTAAATATAACCTTAGGAAACTTACTATTTTTTTTTAAGGTTTAACAATTGAACAAGCAACTTTCATATTTTCTTTTAGTGCTTAAAAAGAATTCAATTCTTTCTTTGAAGGGTTAAAATGAACATGTGCTTCTATGTTTTCTAATCACCTACCCAAAGTAATATCATCTCAAAGATGTATGCGCTTCTCTCACACCTCACGGCAATCTTGAGAATCAAAAGGCTTTTTGTCATATTAAGTTGTGTAAGTGATTGCCTCCACACTTCAATTTGGATTCTTAAAATTGGACAAAACTTGCAAGTGTGAGAGGAATATTTAGTGTCTATTTTCTCTTTGTTTCACAAAATAGATTAATTGAACTATGGATGTGTTTGCTCACTTTTTTTTATTCTTAGAGGGCCTGCCTTGTGGGAAAACGTAATCACCCAAGGGAATGACCCAACTGGGAAAACACTAAAGCCAAGTGACTTCCAACAGGTATATAAGTGTGGGTACATGAGGAAATTTCAACTATCACGAGGATTGTTTTGACAAGAAGGGAAACAATGGTCTCTTTTCGTATGGATGATCCCCCATGAAAATGCCTATATTAAAACCTTTTGTTTAGAAGGCCCAAAATCGTTAATCTATTTGTTGGTGCAAGAATGGTTGTTCTGAAGCCACCCCACATTTTTATGGCACTAAGTAGAGATGAGAAGTATGCCATGGGAGTTTCATGAGTACTGATGATTGGCTAACCTGAGAAGTGTGTGTCATGGAGGGGAGCCAGTGTGGTCAACCATCTAATCATCCACTAAGAGTAGGCATAGCTAGATTTATCCAACTGGGGATTCAACAAATATTGTCTTTTCATCCATAGGGTTGTGAATGTTCTTGGAATCAAAATGATTTGCTTGGATCTAAAACATTGGAAAACAAACACTCAACATGAACATCAAATTTCAAACCCTTTAGAGGAGAAAATACCTTTGAAAAAATTCAAGTTTTATTGTTTTCCCTAGGGATTCTATCCTTAGAGGTTTCTAAGCATTTGGATTTACATCTCAATTTGCTCACTAAAGTCAACAATAGGAAAAATTTTCCTTGATTTCCTTGATTTCCACATAATACACTTTTCAGGATGAGAAGAAGTTAGGACATTAGACATCTAGTTTGAAAATATAATCAAGAGAGTGTTTTTATAAAAGGAAGTCATTATGCAAAGCTAAGAACAATTTAACCCCACACATGTGCTCTTCTAGATGATTTCCTGAAAGATCAAGATTCACAAACCAAAGTCCAAAGGTCTTAGTCAAAAATCTCGCAAGAAAAGGTTGTCTATGCTTTGCAAATTAAAAGAAAGATTGACCTTCAATTTTTACAAACGTGCATCAAGGAACAATCCAAATTTGTATTCATTTTACTATTGTCAAAATCCAAGTCTCTTTCAAAGGTTTGAGTATCTCACATAGTAAGTATTGCATATTCTTCAACACCAAGGTCTTGTAAACAAGAGTCTTTTTAGATTCATCTTAGGATCAAATCAAAACTTGCATTCATCCCTCAAACATCAAATCCAAAAATCATCTCACCAACAACTCTTGGAAATATTGAAAAAATCATTCATGCTAAACTTTGGGAAAATCCTCTTGAAATCTAAATTCAAAACAAATCCAAATCATCTTGTTTGATTAGATGTGTGTAGATGCATCCTTCTCCACATATTTAGTCAAATTATCAAATCCTTGTGAACAATTCTATCCCTTGATAACATACAACATCTTGGTGGTTTATGAGTTCACTATCCAAAATCCAAAATCAAATCAAATCAAAGTCATCTTGTTTGGTTAGGTGTGTTTGGATTAATCCTTGTTTACACACTTATTCAAATTATCATCTTGTGTACAAGTTTACTCTAGGAAAACATCCAACCTCTTAGATTTTATGAGTTCACTATCCAAATCAAATCCAATCAAGCCAAAGTCAAGATCATAATCAAACAAATCAAAAAACCAAAGTCCCAAAGTCTAGTATTTCCTCCAAGATTTCTCAAGAGTTCAATCATTCACATCATCCATCTTCCATTTATCTCATCATCACACTTTGATCCTTAATCATCCTAGATTTTCTCTTTTGTGCCTAAATTTAGATCAATCTAAAGAATTAGAGGTTCATCTCACACATTCTTGAAAATTGATCCCTATTTTATGGTGCAAAGTAGATCACAACACAAGAAGAACATGGAAGCCAACAAAGAAACATCAACTTCGAGTGACTTGAGCCAAACCGCTCTTGAAACAAATATCATTGGATTAAGCAATCCCCTAACTAATCTTCCTTTATCATCACAAAATCCTCAAGAGGAAGGTCAAGTTGAAGATGTCACCAATAATTTCTTGGGGATGACACAATATGAAATCATTGAGATGGTACAAAATCCTGAAACTCATAGAATTGTCAATACCATGATGAGGCTCAATCCTTCCCAATATATGCTTGAATTGGAAAAATAAGGGGCTAAAATCCCTTCTGACTTTGATTTGAGCACTCTTGTGGAGAAATATCTTGAGATTATACCTCTAATTTCATTCACATCATCTTCATTCCAAAGCATCACTCAATCCATCCCGCAAATTACATCATCCATTCCTCTAACTCAACCAATTTCCAACAAGGGGAGCATACTACTTCATGCACTACAATCACACCCCCATGTGAACAACCAAGATTTGGATGCAAACACAATCTTGGGTCAATCCATCCCATTAAATCTGCAACACCCATATGTTCCAGTCACCTTCCAAGATCCCAATGACCCATCATATTTTCACGCAACACTGACATATCCTCTCAACACACAAACATCTCTCCCCTTGACCTCACAAGGAGAAGGTGGATTATTTGGACAAGGGGGCATCTTTGAACCTTCATCATCATCTTTTCCTCAAGGGAATACACCACCCATTTTTCCACCACTTTCACCTTTGACATTAACATACACACCACCCCTCTATTTAGGGCTTCCCCCTCTACCAAACATCATTCAAAAGAATCAAAGCAACCCCCCAATCATCAATCAAAACATCATACCAAATACTCCCATCTTGCCATTGATATCACAACAATAGGTGGCAACCATCCAAGCAAGCCAAGCAATCAACACATCATTCATCATCCCCTAAATATCTCAAAGCATGGTCTCTTAAGGACCAACCATATCAATCGCACAATCCACTACACAAATCCCCATCATCAATACAATGGTACCTCTCATCACAACAACAAACACCATTTTGAATCCACCACCATCACCGCCACCAAAATCAAACATGATGAACCAATATAGCATCATGTCGTAGGAAGCTCAACAATTTGCCTATCAAAAATCACTCCAACAAATTAAGAATCAACAAACTGCACAGCTAGTTGCTCAACAAGCGCAAGCACAATTTGTTGCACAACAAGCACAGCAGGTTGTCCAAGCACAATCCCAAGCTTTATTGTAACAACAACAAATTGCACAAGCCACACATGCAAGTATCTCAAGCCACTCAAGCCACACAGGCTACACAAGTTGTGCAGGCTTCCTAGGCCACTCAAGCAACCCAACAAGCATAGGCTCAAGCTCAAGCCCAATATCAAGCTCAGTAAGCACAAGTGCAAGCTCAATACCAGGCACAACTACAAGCAACTCAACAACAAGCATATCAACAAGCCCTAAAATAGTACCAAGCATAGCAAGAAGCTGCCCAATTACCAGCCCAACAACAAGCATTGTTGGCACAGCAACAGCAGAACCAACAACAAGCATTGTTGTTACAATAGCAACAAGACCAACAACAAGCGTTGTTGGAACAACATCAAATGTAGGCATATCAGCAAGCCTTCATTACATAGCGGAGCTTGCAACAAACTCCCACCAACATACCCAACACTCCACCCATCACTCAAACACCTCGACCACTTCAAAACACATTCACTCCACCTCTTGATTGGCAAGAAGACATGACAACACAAATCAAATTGATCTCGCAGAAAGTGCTAGATCTCCGATCAGGGAAAACAACAAAAAATGCCAAGAAACTTGTGTCCCTATCCATTTGAAAAGAACCTTGCAATGGTACCATTCCCAAATGAGTTTGAAATCCCTAAATTTGACAGATACTATGGGACAGGAAACCCTGAAGATCACATTAGGGAATTCCAATTACATTGCATGGAGGTCACATATGACAATACCTATCTGATGCAATTATTCCTTAGAAGTTTGGTTGGTCCTGCCATGGAGTGTTCTCTTTCCTTCTTCCTAGCATCAAAAAAGTTCCAAAAAATTTTAGATGCATTCCTAAAAAGTTACACATTCAACATTGGTATGGATGTTAGTCTAGAGGAACTATCTACTTTTAAACAAGGTAAGGGGGAATCATTCACTTCCTTCTTACAATGATGGCAATCCAAGGCCAATAGGAGCAAGTGGACCATGCTAGAGGAACAACAAGTTTGTACCATCATTTCCAATCTTAAGAAAACCTTTGCATTTCATCTCAAGGTTCAAGGTATCACCACATATGACCAATTGATCTCCAAAGTGGTTAACATCAAATGCACCCTTATTGCATAAGGAGAGACACCCACATATCTAGAACATCAAGACAACTGCCCCTCCACCAACTACATTGAGAAACCTCGCATGTGGGTGAGAAAAAAAATGTCACCAATGATGGTGTGGTGGATGCCAAGGTCATAATCAGTGCTCTAAAACAAAACACCCAATCATACCAGCAACCAAAAAACAACAATTGAAACAACACGCAAGTGAATGCGGTATCACAACAACCACTAAAAAATCAAGTCAACAATCTGAATAATCAAGGGGGACCACCTTTGTGAAACAAAATCGCCACAAGAGGAAGTACACACCCCTTGGGGAATTAGTTGAATCCATCATGAAGAAGTTGGTAAATGAGAATCTCATCAAAATCCCCACATACGAGAATTATCAAGAACCCCAAGTGAAACCACTGATGAGCCCAAAATATTCTCATGATTTGAGTATTATGTTGTATTTTTAATCCCCTTACACTTTTTGTTAATGGTTTTTTTAACTCTTTAAAGACCTTTTTATCAGGTGGTATCCTGTAGCAATACATTCCTATATTCCTGCAGCCTAACATTTCTATATGTCTATATTAATTACCTTGTTTGACTTCCCAAATGACTAATATAACACATATAGTTTTTGAATAATGAAATAGATTTAATATGTGATTAATGAATGAATATCGTGTAGTTTCCATGTGTGTTTTCTTTCACTTCTATTGCCTTGTGTTTCACAAGTTGTTGAAGGAAGCATGAACGAGTCAAGCGCAACTAATCTCGGCCTTGCAGTAAAGTCCATTTTATGCACGAATTTGAGGCAGTTGTTTCGAAAAAGGCTCTCTGATCAAATTATTGGGAAGAAATCTAAATGTTAATTAATCTGGGAAGAGTGGAATGTTGAATTCTCTCTGAATCATGTTGAACGGATAAGCTCATTTATGAAGTCTGTTCCTCGGTTTCAGGATACATTTATATCCACATCTTTCTCTGTTAGGGATAGGTATTTAGTTTTTTTCTTGATTTAAATATGTGTTCCTCCTACGTGGGTGAACAGATAAATAGAAAGTAGATTATGTAAGATTTAGTATCATAATCAGAATCAGAGTTTTGTTAGTTGTCTAGAAGCAGAACAATCAATGTAGATGACTTCAAGTTATGAATAAAAGTTGATGAAGTTCTGAGTTTAACCTTTGTGTAAATTAGTTGATGCTTGCTAAGGGGGCCCACTTAGTAAGTATTTGTAGTTGAGTAGTTGTTTATCTTCTGTTGATTATAGGTTAGATTTCATGCTTGAAAGTTTCAAAGCAAACTCAGTCTTATATTGTTCCTGCAGCATCGGGAATCCATCCCTATGTTTGTTCCTGCAGCATAAGGCTAGCTCATTGTTTGTTTCTCAGTAGTAGTTGCTATGATTTCTACTTTGGCTAAGTTATGTTTGAGTTAAGAGGACTTTGCATTACTTTCCTATAGCATAGGTAGAATTCCTTTCAAGTATTTATTTATGATAAGTTGTGACTGAAACTGGTTCTTAGTGCACATACAGTTCTGCTCCATTTCAAGTATGTGTTCCCTAGTTTGACAAAGTAAATGAATGACCATGAAAAGATATTAGTCACTTGCTAGAATGTCCAATTCCCAAGTTAGGATTTGTCATGATTTTCATATCCTTTTGTGGATGTGACCAACCACCATGGTACAATGAGAATCACCTTTGTGATTTTCATAAAATCAAGGGGCATACAATAGCCAATTGCATGAGGCTAAAAAATCTAATCCAAGACCTCATCAATGACAAGATCATAATTGTGGAACAACCAGCTAGAAATCAAGACTTAAAAATATACACAAATCTGATGTTGCATCATAACAAGGGGAACAACAATGGAAAGAAAAAGTATGCTAATTTGAACCATGTGTATGACCATTTTGTCACATCTCTAGACAAGTGGGTCACTATTGTTAACATCAAGGGGTTCAAAGTTGATTATGGAATCACCACATATGTTGAAAAAATCAACATTGTTGGGTCATCATAGCCACCTAGGGGGTCCACCTCAAATCTGAAATCCATTTGTAGTGGTTACAATGTCTTAGACCAGTTGAAAAGAACTCTCACTCAGATATTCATCATGGAGTTACTAAATATCTCATCCACCCAAAGAAATATCCTTGAGAAAGCATTGGCTTCATCTACCATCTTTGCGGATCTCGATGTTGAACAATTCCAAGCTATGGTCAAAAAAATTACCACCCCAAATCTCCTCACATTCTTAAATTAGGATTTCCCCACCCAACCATCTCATAATTGTGCACTTCATCTTGAGGTCTTGGTTCATCAAAACAAAGTCAAAAGGGTCCCGGTGGATGGGGGTGTAGGTCTAAACATTTGTTCTCTCAAGGTCATAAAGAATTTTGGATTCTCAGAGGACTCCATTGAAAACGGTAGGGGAATCACAATCAGAGCTTATGATGATCAAGAAAGAGTGTCACAAGGCACTATCCAACTCCCTATTCAAGTAGGGCCAACCATTATAGAAACTACCTGCCAAGTCCTTGACCTTAATTTTCCTTATAACATTCTCTTAGGGCATCTGTGCATCCATGGGATGCAAGCAATTGCATCAACCTTCCACCAGTGTGTCAAATTCACATATTAGCACCAAGAGGTCACAATCTATGGTGATCCTAAGCCCTTCACCTACTACAAGAGCTTGGAAGCAAAATATTATAAAATCCCCCAATTTTTGAAGAATGATGAAGGCCCCACAACTTTGTATGTAAACCTGGCTACCTTGGCCTCCACTTCTAACAAAAAGACACCTGCCATCCCTGATATCTTTGAAATCAAAGTCATTGTCCAAGTCAATGGGTGTGGGGATTACAAAATGAAGAAAAGTGCTTTCATGATAAAAGAGTTACCTCAATCTCCTAGGTCTCACGGGAAACCCCAATCAACTGAAACATCATCTCAAACCTTCAGAGAAGACCCTTCTAGATTTAGGAGACTTAAATCGAGAGGTGGTAGATGAAAGAGACATATCAAGCTTGCTATACCAAGATGAAAGGCACATGCCTAATCTACCCATGGATGAAAGTATCAAAGAACTACAAATGATGCTTGGTATGGGTTATGATAGAAACAAGAAACTTGGACAGAATGACAATGGTCTCCTAGTACCACTCATTCTTGAGAAGTGCATGAGAAATCTTGGCCTTAGATGTACCCCTCTAAAGGTAACCATACATGGCAGTGGTCCCCTAGTTAAAACAATCAAGACTTCCCCTCAACTATCAGCAGTCAAACTTTGATTACCCATATCCACAGGTTGAGTCATAGATAACTTTACATTTGACATAACCGACGTCTGTAGTAGTAGTGAAGAGGAAGATTCCATAACTGATTACCCATGTTATTTGAGGACTCCTCCTTGATCATGATTCATACCCTATCATTTGATTCAACCAGTCAAACCCATGAAATAAACCTAGTCTATCCTCAACTCATCGATTATGACCAACGAGGACCACTAGTTCTATACACATTTGAAAATGATGAGGCGCTCTCGGGATTCATGGGACTATGGGATACTATACCATGTGGAGATCACAAGGTTGGGTTTGACATCATACTGGACAAACATGCCTATTAGAGGGAAATGATTGAATCCTTCAGTCACAAAAGTGAAAATATGAGAATAATCTCTAGGTCTTTTAGTGAAAACCACATTGTGGCACTCTTTGACTCAAAAATAGTAAAAATAAAGGATGTATCTAATGGTGAAAACCTCTTTGAGGCATCAGAGGATGAAGGATTCAATCTTCCTCTCAGTGTTATTCATCAGAAGTCAACGGTTCTAGCATAAACATGTAATCTGGTCAACTTGGGAACAGAGGAACTACCACACATAACATTCTATGTAGAATCTCTTTTAATAGAAGAACAGGAACTCCTATTTTTTTTCCTAAGAAAGAGAAAGGTCAAATTTGCATGGACCTATGTTGACATGCCTGGACTTGATCCAGAGGTTGTGGTCCACTATCTAGTTGTTTACCCTAAACAAAAACTTGTGAGACAAAAGCTAAGAAAAATGCATCCCCAAATAGCATTATTGGTCAAAATGGAATTACAGAAGCTCCTAGATGTAGGATTCATATGGCCAATAGATTATCTAGAGTGGGTCTCTAATATTATACCTATCTCAAAGCCCACTAGGGGCATTTGTATCTACACAGATTTCAGAGATTTAAACAAAGCATGTCGCAAGGATGCATTTCCACTACCAAACATTAACATGATCATAGATATGATAGCAAGTCATGAGATGTTATCCTCGATAGAAATATTCTTAGGATATAACCAAATCATGATAGCAAAAGAAGACCAACACAAAATGGCGTTCACTTGTCCATGGGGGACATACTACTGGAATATGATGTCGTTTGGGCTGAAGAGTGTAGGAGAAACCTATCAAAGGGCCATGATAGTAATCTTTCATGATATGATCCATAAAAATGTGGAAGATTACATGGATGATATATTGGCCAAGTTAAAGAAATGACAAGATCACATAGTGGAATTGAGTTCCATCTTTGATAGACTTGAAAAGTACAAGGTCCACTAAACCTAGAAAATTGTGTCTTTGGGGTCCAATCAGGAAAATTCTTAGGGTACATTGTATCCATGAGAGGAATCAAGGTAGATCACACCAAGGTCAAGGAAATCCTTGAAATGGAGGCACCAAAAACATTAAAGTAGCTAAGAGGCCTACAAGGAAGACTCTAGTCCATCCGTAGATTCATAGCACAATTAGCAAACAAGCAAATCTTGTACTCTTATCTACTCCACCAGGGGGTAGCACACATATGGGATGAGAAGTGTGATCAAGCCTTCAACAAGATCAAGGATTACTTACATCACCAATCTTCGTGCCACCTCTTTCAGGCAAACCCTTGATCTTATACATATCAGAAATAGTAGGAGCTCTCAACGCTCTCCTAGCACAACATGATGAAATCAGGAAGAAGAGAGTCATCTATTATATCAGCTAAACAATGGTAGGGCATGAGATGAACTACACACCCATTGAAAAATCTTTCCTAGCAGTCATCTTTACAGCTTAGAAGTTTAGACATTACATACTAGCACACCAAATAAAACTCATTGCAAAGATAGATCCATTGAAATACCTACTATCCAAAGCAACACTCACAAGGTGGAAAAAAAATGGGTTATGATCCTCACAGAGCATGACATTGAGTATGTGGAACACAAAGCTATCAAGGGGCAAGAAATCATTGATCAACTAGCTAAAGCACCCATATATGTAGAAAATCCACTTGTATCAAAACTCCCTGATGAATCAATCTTCAACTTGAGTGTGGCAGACCATTGGAAAATGTATTTTGATGGGTCCTATACACAACATAGGTCAAGAGTAGGGATTTTATTCATCACTCCACTAGGAGATTGTATATCTAAATCATACAAACTATCATTTCCATGCACATATAACATCGCATAGTATGAAGCTCTTGTCATAGGGTTGAGAATTGCAGTGCAGTGGAAAATCATGGCACTTAAGGTATACAGAGACTCACAGCTCATAATCAACCAAGTAAATGATGAGTATCAAAAAAAGGACAACAAGTTGACTCCTACAAAAATTTGGTGGAAATCCTTATGGAGTTCTTCATCAATATCACATTTAAGCAACTACCAAGACAAAATAAAAGAGCAGCAAATGCCATGGCTACAATTGGATCACTCCTAGAAATCTCGCACAACGTCTCAAAACAAGAATTCCTCATAGAGAAGCTTCTCATGCCTACATTCAAGGTACCAGAGTCTAAATTTGTGTGTGAAATCATTGGTCCCAGTGATCCCTAGTACCATGATATATACACTTATTTGAGAATAGGATTCCTCCCTGTAGACATAACCCCTAACCTCAAAAGAGCCTTTGTTAAAAAATCATCCCATTTTGTCATCTTAGGAGATACCCTTTACCGTAGAAGCATTGAAGGAACCCTGTTGTGTTTCCTAAATGTTGAGGAAGCCTCAAATTCTTTAACTGAGGTACATAATAGCATTTGTGGTTCACATTCGAGTGGAATGACATTGGCTAAGAAATTGTTGAGGATAGGGAATTATTGGCCAATAATGGAAAGAGAACCACATGACTATGTCAAAAGGTGTTTACAATGTCAGCAACATGGGGACCTCATCCATGCACCATCTTAGGAGCTCCATCTAATTATTACACCATGGCCCTTTTCATAGTGGGGGCTCGATCTCATTGGAAAAGTTACCCCCACCTCATCCAGCAGACATAAATTCATCATCACTGCCACTGAGTATTTCACAAAGTGGGTGGAAGCCATCCCCATGACCTGCATTACTATAAAAAAAATATCCAAGTTCATCCTAAACTACTTAATATGTCATTATGGTGTCCCCTAAGCCATTATCTTAGATAATGGGACACCTTTCAAGAATCAAGATGTTCATGACTTATGCTAGAAATTTAAAATCCAACATCACTTTTCCACTCCATACTATTCCCAAGGCAATGGCCAAGCAGAAGCTACCAACAAGACCATCCTGAAAATCCTCAAGAAAATAGTCAATGGTGTTGGTCGTGACTAGCATCTTCAGCTGAATCCCACCTTATGCACTTATTTAACAAGCATCCACACACCAATAGGTTCCACCCCATTTTCCCTGGTCTATGGATTAGAAGCCATACTCCCCATCGAGATCGAGCTCCCATCACTGAGAATATCACGGCAAAATCTTATCACAAATGAAGAATACCGGGTATCAAGATTGAATGAGTTGGAATTACTAGATGAACAACACACGTATGCCTTAAACCATTTATAGGTCTACCAAAACTGACTCAAGAGAAGTTATAACAAGAAGATCAAGAATTGGGCATTCCAAGTCAGAGAGCTCGTGTTAAAGGAAAACCAGAAAAATGTCCCCAATCTAGATAGCAATGGAAATTTTGAACCCAATTGGTTGGGACCTTTTTCCATCATAGAGAGATACAATTCAAAGGAATATCAGTTATCAACACCAAAAGGAGAGCCTCTGTAGGAGCCCATGAACAACTCTCATCTCAAAAAAAATTATGCCTAATCTTTCAAGAATTAAAACCAAAAATACAAAAAAATCAAAAAATGTCCTAAAAAAATGGTCACCCTAATGAAAAACTAGTAAACAAACATCTTGGTGACAACAAAAAAAATAGAAAAAAGGATTAAAAATAGTAAAGAGAAAAAACATCCTCTAGTGAAAACCACTTTGGTGGCGCTTTGGGCAAGTACTTTGGTGAAAACCTGGAAAATGGGCGCCTTGTGTAAATGAGCACTTTCCATCCACTAGGATCTCCATGGCTCATTCTATATCATCCATCAATTATGCTTCCATCATCCATCTCATCCCATATCGCCATCCATTATTCGTCCATATTTGTATCATAGCTTGGTCCTATGTTCGTGTCATGATCCCTCCTAGTACTACTTGGCCCATTCTTAAGTTCAAGTTGTCCTGCCTATATTAGAGTAGTCTATTGCATCACATTCAGGGAAGTTCTCACAATATCATATTTGTCTATATTCTTGAAGTCTTCCCTAAATCTAAAAAATCCAAAAACATCTAGAAAAACAAGAAAATCCAAAAACATTCAAAACATATCAAAATCCAAAAACAAGTCAAAAATTCAGTCAAAAAAAGTAAAAAACAAAGTCATCTTGTCCAACTATAGGTCTCTAAGCTCTGAATGTAGGCAAGGTTGATCTTTGATCTTCCCTTAAGACACTTAGGTCAATCCTTTAGAAGTTTGTCATAATAAGTTGGCAATCCATTTGTCCATATCTCATCAATAATTGAGTCTATGTTAGTCAAACTACATGGTCTTTGTGTGTATAACGTAGACAAGGCTAATCTATTGATCAACCCCAGAGGCCCCTAGGATAGGTCTTTAGGTTGGTCTCTTGGTCAAAATCTCAGAAAACCCCAAAACATTGGAAAATTAGAAAATCAAAATATTTGTAAAATCTCAAAAAATACAAAAAACAACATCAAAACTTCAAAAACATCCAAATATTTCAAAAATTCCATCCATCCCCATCTTTCTTTCACCCGAAATAAACATCACTCATAATAAATAAATTTTTCATCCTCAACCTTTGGTAAAACAATCAAAAACATGTCTAGAAGTTTAAAAGTGAAAACTTAAGCGTCAAAGTCTCAAGTCTAGGTCAAGAGGCAAACAAGTTGCCCAACTCTTGGTATTAATAGCCTATCATCCAATCAATCCCAAAATCATCTAATAACATCATGTCCTAGGATGCATGCTTCCTACAATGGACATCAACATCAGGAATCATTGTAGTTTAGTCTTGGCTAGAGGTATGAAGAACATTAAATTATCTGTGTACTTGATCTTTTCTTTGATTTATCTTATTACGCTCATTCCAATGACCTCTCGATGATTTCTAATAAAAAATATTTAGAAAGAAAGGAATGGGGCAATGATCTTTATCTTTTGACTATTGTGCTTGTTGGAGGTTCTTGTAATATAACCTTGGTGAATACTTATTTTATTAGGTATGCATGGAAGTTGTTTTGGACAGCTTGTTGACTATTACATTGTTAGGTTTTTCCTTTTTTTGTTTTGGTATGAGATGTTTGAAATATCTGAAGTACATCCTAGTAAGGTTTCCATATGTTAGGTGTGAACAGGAGTACACCTATCTGATTGTCGAGTCAAAGTCCATCACATTAGGTGCAATGTCATCCTGGTTCTTTATACCTTGATGCATCGTATCTATGTGTGTTATCAAACATAAGGTAAGTATCCATTTTAAAATCCCAATTCCTAATAAGAAAAGCATCATAATCGTCATCATATCTAATAAAGTCTTGATGACTCATGGACTTGTTGGATCCTTATTTTTATCCATCTTTTTCTTCTTATTCTTCTATCTCGACTAACATTTCTATCCAAAAATCGGATCTATGTGATATATCAAAATATACATGAGGCTACCCATGGCTAATGAACTGTCTACATTATCAGAATTGTCTACATCAAACATTTGAGCTTTCTAGTCCTCTCTAAGCTAAACTAACCTTGTCCCCTTTTTTCACGAGATCACCTAAAAATCAAAATTTTCGTCTAATCTCTCAAGGGGGTAGTAAATCAGCATGTTTCTTCTTGTTGAGGCAATAATGGGGCATATAAAAACTCATAATTTTTTTGAATTTTGATCTTGGCAGTTTATTCTTTGAAACAATGTAGTGGGTACATTGCTTCAAAGAGGGGCAAATTGTAGACACAACAAATGTACAGATTCATCTTATACACCTGATCCTAATTTAACTAACACTGCTTCAACCTGAATCATCTCCTTTGCTAGTCATTTAATTAAATAATCTTTATTTAATTAAATTCATCACATTTCATCTCTTAAATAAATAAATCGAATTTATTTGATTAAGTCATTCCCTCCTATTAATTAAATAAATCATTTTTGTTTAATTAATCCTAACATCTTTTAATTGAATAATTAACCTTATTTGATTAAATCATCATATTCATATTCTATAATTAAATAAATCAATTTTATTTAATAAATCTCTAAAGTAATTCTATTAAATTAAATAAATTAATCTTTATTTAATTTAATCTCACATCATTCCCCTTTAATTAAATAAATCAAAATCTTTATTTAATTAAGTCTAAATCATATTCCTCTCATTTTGATTTAAATTAACCCAAAAATCTATGTCAAAATGGTCACATCAACTAATCTCCCTCTTAAATTAATCAAATCATGATTAATCTTAATCTCAATCCATCACATCCTCTAGCTTTTGCAACTTGCACAATAAATCATTTCTTTTGATTTATTAAATCTTCTAATTTCCCTCAACATGGCATTAAAAGGGAATATTCCTTCAAATTTGAAAATCCCTCCAAAAGGATTTGTCCTTCCAACAAGGCATTCAATACCTCTTACATGTCCTTGTGCATTGAGCCAAATGGCATTTAAGTCATTTCTTTCTCCCTCCAACATTTCATTTCATAAATTTCAAATTCCACCTAGTATCATTTATTGGCACATTCATCAAAATGTGCTCAACCTTCAACCTCTCACATCTTAACAAGTGACATTTCACCATTGGTTGGTGTTTGATCCCACATTCATCCCTTTTTCCTCATTCTCCACCACTCTCATCTATAAATAAAAGGATTTTCTTCTCATTTTGGAGACACAACTTCATGCAAAGACCTTATCTTCAGATTTTGAATTTGCTCATCCATTTTCAAGTTTCATAGCTAGGTTATTCAAGAATTTATTCAAGGAAGCATCATATATCCATCAAATCATCACAAAGCTTACAAGGGATTGGGAAAGGGCCATTTTCCTCATCAAAAGGGCACCAATTCCCCCATAGGATTAAGAATTTTCTTGCATTAGAGAGGATTTGAAAGCTTTTTATTGTGTTCTTCATTTCCATTTCTTATTTTGTGTATTTCAAATGAATTCTATGGGCAATGTTGATTTAACTTGCATAGCAATCTAATTGTGTGATTTTTTGTTGTGTTTGTGTAGGTACACAATCACCATTCATAAGAACTCTTCACATATTCTATTTTTGGGGATAGGCTCCATTTAGATGCTAGATGGGTGCATTGAGGATGTTCTTCTTGTTCTCGATATTTCAGTGAATCTACTTTCCATATATCATATTTGTCATTCTAGAGATGGTAAGTTAGTTGAGTTTACTCCATAGCATGTGACTATTAGATAGTTGTAGGATCCTGATAGGGTTGTTACTGTAGGGATAGTTGATCATGAGAACCATTTATATCGATTTGATGGCTTGAGTCTTCATTGGGTTCATATTTTTTTGCTCATGTTGATTTAATGAGAAAGCTTTGGCATGAACAATTTGGGAACTTGAACTATAGATATCTTTAGTAGATGCATGCACATAGCTTAGTGGTTGTTCTTCCAAAGATCTCTTGCTCAAATGGTGTTTTTCAAGGTTGTGTTCTTACAAAGCAACATCAAGATCCTTTTCCTAAGTGTCAAGCTAAACGTGCAACCACACCCCTTGAGTTGGTCCATAGTGATCTCATGTCATTTCCAACTCCTTTTTTAGGGGCTAATTATGTGCTCACCTTCATTGATGATTTTTCTCGATGCACATGGGTACATACTTTCTGAAGCTCAAGAGTGAGATTCTCAACATCTTTAAGACCTTCAAAACATTCATGAAGAAGCAGTCAAGATTTTCTCTTTGATGGATACACACAAATAATGGGGGAGTATTTCGATCAGGAATTTAAGGAACTTTCTAGTGAGCATGGTATTCTTCATCAACACACAATTCCTTACACTCAATAGAATTGTTTTGTGGGGAGAAAGAATAGGACTCTCAAGGAAATGGCCAATTGTATGATTTAGTCTAGGTTCATGGCTCCAACATTTTGGGTCGAAGTTGTCAATTGTGCCTATAGACATCCAAATTTGACCACTTCCATATGGTCAAACTCATCTCCTTATTCATCCCTTTACTCATCTATTTCATCCTCTTTGTCAGTATTAATTAAATCACTCATTAAATTAATATTTCATTGTCGGTAAAAAGTTTCTAAAGTATCTAATTCAATCATTAAATACTTTTACCTTTCACTTCTTTTCTCTCTAAATTAATGAGATACGTCACTTTATTTAATTTAGTCATGTGACCTCTTTGAATTTAAGTTAATTTTAATTCCTCTTTTTCTCTCTCATCCTCCAATTTTTCTTAATCCTAATCATCCTCCTAATTCCTTCATTAGGGATGTGTGCATGCCTAATCCTTGATTAGGATGTGTCACATCCTCCAACTTTTGCAAGTTGGCTTCTAATCTTCATTAGCCACTAACTATCTTCTAATCATTGATTAGTGTGAGCACCCTTAAATCTGCAAATGATTAGATCCCCAACACTCCATTACATGAGTTAGTTCAATATCAAATACAAACTTATTAGTGCTCCTATAAAATAATACATTAAATACTTCATGATCAAATTGAGATAATCAACATAAACCAAAAGAGCTCATAGAAGCACAAATGCACACCTATTCCATAGTGGAATGGTGTCACTTTGTTGTGAAAAGTGACCCCTTCCCAACCCTTGATAATCCAATGATGAAGATGTAGTGGAAAAAATTAGTTCTCAATGGAAGAGAGTGACTTTCCATGAGATTGTAGATCAAGTTGTGGAGGAGTAAAACAATAGAGTAGGCCTCTATTTATGACCAAGAAGGATAGAGGAATGCCAAACATGGAGGATGTGGGACTAAATATCCACCAATTGGAAGAAGCCACTTGTCAACTTGTGATAGGTTGAGGAATGTGCAATTTTTGGTCAATGTGCTAAAGAGGAGGGGATTCAAATTTGAATTTGAGAGTTAAATGCTAAGGGGGGACATGTAAGAAAGAAGTTATTGCCATGTTGGAAGGGACAAGTCAACTTTCCTTCGTATTCAAACTTGAGGAATATTCTTCCAAACATGCCTTGTTGAGAGAAAATGATGATTTTAATAAATCAATGAATTGATTTATTTGTGCAAGTGGGAAAAGCTAGAGGATGTGATGGGTGATTAGATTAGATTGATTAGGATTAGATTAGTTAAGATGACATCAGATGCTTTTGACCCATTTGACTTAAATACTTTGATTTATTTAAATCAAAAGGGATGGAATATGCATTTGGGATTTAATTAAATAAATTTTTGTTTATTTAATTAAAAGGGAGATGTGAGACTTAAATTAAAAAAAGTTGATTTATTTAATTTAGATGGATGGCCTTAGGAGACTAAATTTAATGAATTTGATTTACCTAATGAATGGATGAATGTGAGTTTGATTTATTTGATGATTGAATGAATATGAATTGAGTGCATGATGATAATTTCACGTGTCTACAATTAGTTAGTCTAATTAATCCTCCTTTAGTCAGCTCTCCTCATCCCTCAAGGAATTTTTAATTCCTTTTTGTCTCCCCCATGTGAATTAAAAATTCACTTTTAATCCTCCATAACCCTCTTCTAATCCAAATTAATTTAATTAATTATGGATTAGGATATGCACACATTAATTAAAAATTAATGAAACATCCTCACATCTTCCAATTTCTCCTTAATATTTCATTAATCCTCCTAATCATGTGTTTGCACAACCTTAATCAAATTCATTAGCCACATTTAGCATGCCTTTTTAGTCAACCTTTTCATTTGTCTTTCTTGGCATTGACCCTCTTTCCCATGTGGATTTAAAATTCATATTTATTCCTCCTAGAATCCCCTTTTCCCATGCATCTTCTAGAATATTTTGACTTGTCACATAAAGTCACATGTGGACAAGTGCTTCCCTTTTTGGAACCTTGTCTTGTCCATGAGATTCTTCCAAGCATGGGAATTTTTAATTCACATTTATTTTCCCAACTATTTTTCCTTTTCCCATGGAGTTTTTTGAGAAATACTAAAATTCCTCTCATGTCACTTTCCAACCATTTAGGAACAAGAACTTGTCTTTTAAGGTAATATTCTCATCCCTCAAGGTACTTTCAAGGTACTTGTCCTTTCTCCACATCATGAACCCTCATTCCACCTCACTTACACATCATCACATCCTTATCCACTTCACATTCCACATGTCAAGATGCAAGGGCTTGTGAGTCCTCAACTCACCATAGCCCTTCATCTTGGCCTTGTTGGATAAACTCAGCCATTGAATTCTCTAGAGAATTTAAATTCCTCTATAAATACCCCTCTTTTCTCTCATTTTGGGGGTTCATGATTTTGCTACCAAACTCTTGCCAGTTTAACATTTGAGCCATACTTAGCCAATTTTTACACTTTGTCTTCACCATAGCACTTGCATCCCATACTCATCTACTTTCAACCATCTTTGCATCCCATCTCACATCTTTTTCCATCAAGAGGGACATACACAACATCAAAAATCAAAGGGCCAACCAAGGAGCAACTTAGCAAGGTATAATCATTACATTTGCTAAGTTTAACATTTTTCCCAATCTTGAGGTGTTAGGTGTTTGTTTCTATTTCTTGCATTTTTGTTATTGTTGCACATTTTATAACAAGGACTTTCACCTGATCACATTTTTGGCACACCCAGTGGGACCCATAGAGGCATCTTTTGCTTTCACGTTCTCTTTTTTTTTTAACTGTTTGCAAGTGCAAGTTGCAAAGAGGTAGACCTGCCCTAGTAGAGAGGCGTACTTTCCCTTCTAGGGTGGAAGTTCCCACCAAGGGCTGACTTGACCTAGCAGAGGGGTGGACCCACCAATTAGGGGTGGACCTGACCTTGACTAGGGGCAGACTGGACCTACCCTCCATAGATTCCATAAACATAAGACTTTTTCATTTTTTCACAGAGGGTTGGACCTGCCCATCAAGGGTGGACCTAACCTAGTATAGGGGTGGACTTGACTTTTTTAGGGGCGGACCTGACCAAAACTAAGGGAAAACCCACCCAAAACAACTTTTACTAGAAGGTAAAAAGTAAAGATTAAGCACTGTTTTAAATTGTTTTAAGTATTTTTGACCCCCTAACGTTTGTTATTATGTATGTGCAAGGATTTGACTAGCATTTGGTGGAAAATGGAAAACAAATTACTAAAGAGTTTCTTGCAGGGCTATCCATTTCAAAATAGTTATTAGTTGTTTGTTATCATTTTTAATTAATTTAGGCACATAGATTAACTAGGGGGTGTCAATATACTTTGTGTGTCGTGTTTGTGGTAGGCTATTGATGTATCCAATCTCCTTGTGCCATTTGGCGATCTTGGGTGATGAGAAATCATAGCTTACTAAGTCCTTTCGATTCTTCCATTTTTCTTTTTATTAGGGGACCTGCATGGGGATTTCATCACCCCAAAGGATGATCCCAACCACGCATACTGATGGGGTATACAAAGGGGGGAGATCCAAAGCTTTACCTCAATCTAGCTACGTTGTTATTGGTGAAGCATTAGGATGACGTGAAGAGTTGGTCTAAGCCTTTAGTACCTCGCTAAGGTCCCTGACTTGCACTTGTGATGGGCTCATGTTCACAGTTTGGGCCTCATGTACCAGGTGTATATCAAGGACTCCCTAGCAACCATGTTTATCCTAGAATAGAGGACTTTGTCGGTCATACCCATTCTACTAATCTTAGGATTGTGTTGCTTGAACTATTTTTTTGGTGCAAAACTAGTGATTTTCTATTAAGTCAAGTTGGACTTATCCTCTGATTGTTGTTTCTTATGTTTTGGGTCCTTTTCCTTTGCCATTTTTTTGAAAATCAAGTTTAGACTTATTCAAGGGTAGACTTTCCCTTATAGAGGGGAAGACCTGCCCTTTGCCTCAATCCTGTTTTAGCCTATTTCTATTAAATTTTTCCAACAATTAGTCAGACAAGCATGCATACCCATCCAGGGATGGACCTAACCTCTTTTAGGGGTAGACTTCACATTTTTGAAGCGTGAACCTATCCCTTAAATAGTCAGTTTTATCACTTATTTTATCATTCTGAGTGTCGTTCTTTCATTCTAACTAACCATTTCCCATTATGAGCTTTCATCTCCACATTTTGAAGGTCAATCTCCTTGATCGAACATTCATTTACTTGTTCTAAGTCATCGTTCATCCATTTCAAACCATCATTCATTTAATCCTTCTTCCGCTCTGAGTTGTCATTCACCCATTACGATAACCGTTCGCCATGTTTTCGGTGCCATTTTTTCGTTCGGGGTTATCATTCGTCCACTCTGAGTTTCTATTTATCCAATCTGAGCATTTGTTCCCTCTTTTAGATAGTCATTCACCCATAGTCATTCATTTGTCCTAATAGTCATTCCTTCATTTCAGGCTCCCATCTCCCCGTTTTGGAAATCATTCTCCCATTTCGCTAAACTTCATTTCAAGTAGTTATCCGAGTTGACCTAGGTGTCTGAGCTTGATCATCATCCTTTGAAACTAGCTTAGGATTTTCATTCGTCCTAAGTTAGTTATCCTCATCGACCCTATCAATCCACTTCCATCTCAAGTTGGATTCGGTGCCATCATCATCCATCCATCCTTTAATCGATCAATCAACACCTTGTGTTACCTAAGGTAATTCCTAAACTTGGTTTAGAACCCTTTTCATCATCCTAATTTTTCTTACAATCGCTTATCAATCCAATCCAATCACATCGATCATTTCATCAATCCAATCCAATCCTATCTCATCAATTGTCTTATTATTCAATTCAATCCAATCAAAATTTTCCAATCATTTTATCAATCCATCCAATCTAATCTCATTGATAGTTTATCAAACAATCCACTATGGTCTAATCAAATTAGATCCTCTATCAATCATCCAATCCAATCCTATCAAGTCACATCCTTGTCAGCTAATCCATCATCTAATCAGGTCAATCCTCCAATCATCATCTTGATCATCCTCACATCCTAGTGTTGCATGCATGTTCAGACCTAGTCACAGGAAAGGAATATGGTTGAGCAACAAAACCCTAGACCCCAACCTAATGTACCACAAGAAAATATTCTCGTCAATGGTGGGTCATCACAATCTAACACTAAAGAACAAAATAACTCACCACCTGGTGAAGAGAGTATGGTCAACCAGCCTGAACTCACACTCGAAGAATATTTTAGTAACCCCACCAATGTGCAAATGACAGATCATCTACTTGAACAACATGGGGAGGAGATCTTGGCCTACCTAATTGAAAAGGTTTCAAACCCTCACCAGGTGTTGACCTATCCAAATATGGCAATTCCATGTCCAACATACCCAAGGGTTCACAAAACACACCAAGTGATTCATACATTCCCAGTGTCCCTCCAGTGGAAGGTTGGCATCAACCTAAATTTGGAAACATCATCCTTTACCACATCAACAACCCCCTGAATTCCCCAATCACAGTCATGGGGGCTTCCCAAGTATCTAATCCTAAGAACCCTTTTGTCTATGACATGCCACAAAATTTTTTGCAATGTCCACCATTAATGCTAGATGCACCACCCCTTTTGAATCAACCTCTAGTAAACACTGGGGGCAACCCTTTCACCACCTTTCCTCCACCTCTTGGGGCCACAAATCTACCAACTACTCCATTCACCTCCCGACAACATCCTTAATCTAACATACCATCTCAATTACTTCTACAAGGTACATCCCAACCAAATATTCTTGTTAGCACCCAACAACATCCTTTGCAGAATGCCTCCAAATCATCTCAGCCACCTCATCAACAACAACCCTTGAATAATCCTTTGATTTCATCACAAAAACCACTGCACCAATCACAAGGAAATCCATCTCGACCTCCCATCTTGAGCATATCCCCATTGCTCACATCTATTTTACATCCACAAGATCAACCACAACACAACATCCCATTTTGGCCCACACAACAGCCAACATCACATCAACAACCTCCCCAACACTATTTCTATCATAACCAGCAATAGTTCCAACAAAAACCGCCCTATGTGGCCTCCCAACAGTCACAACAATAATCCCAGTACCAACAAACAAATCCACAATCCCAGTACCAACAGACAAATCTGCAACACTCGATTCATGCTCCTCAGAATTATGCTGCATATCCTTATCAGACCAATCCATACTATACCTCACAATAGCAGCCCCCATACCAACAAACATCCTCAGCATACCAGTCAGGGACATCATCATCTCATTATCAAAATCCATATATCAACCTTCAAATGGTAGCTCAATAGGATCCTCTGTCATCCTACCACCCATATCCATCCAACCCATTTTCCTCAACTCCTACACCATCAGTCAATGCGAATTTTTTGGAAATCAAAGTTGCTTTGAAAGATCTCCAAGTCAGGAATAGTAAGCAATCCTTCAAATTTGAAGATATATGTCCCTGTCCATTCAACCCCTCCATCTCATTGATTCCCTTCCTGAAACACTTTGAGATACCAAAATTTGATAGATACAGGGGAAAAAAGGATCCTAAAGCCCACCTACAAGAGTTTTACTCCCAGTGTTAGGAGGTTATGCATAATGACAACTACCTCTTGTGCCTCTTCCCATAGAGCTTGACATGGTATGCCTTAGACTGGTTTGTGGGTCTAGAGTGGGGATCCATCAAATCCTTTGTGGATCTTTCAGAAAAATTTGTTCCTTAATCCTCCTTCAATCTAGAGAAGGATATTGATACCTTGGATCTCCTCAAGGAGAAGGAATGTGAAGGTGAAACCTTTATCAACTACCTCCAAAGATGGCATGCATTGGCAAGCCGAATGAAAACCCCTCTCAAAGAGAAGGACATGGTCACTCTTTTTGTTGAAAACTCACATCCTGACATGGCCCATAACTTCAGGCTACATTGTGTCACCACCTTCACTGAGATAGTGGAGAAAGGACTCATCCTTGAATGAGCCCTTATTGCTAAATGGTATGTCAAGATACACAATCATGACAAAGAATGGTCATTCAGAGATAAATCATGCTACTAGAACAAAAACAAGAATGTTGTGAATGATGGTGTCACTGACACTATACATGTTCAAGTAGCTAGTACATCTTAGAGGCAACAGCCTTCCTGTAATCAACCATCTACCCAAAACATCATATCAGTACCACAAGGGGCACCTCATCCCCCTCAACAATCAAACTAGAATAGTCAAGGGAACAACAAATGCCAATTCAATCAATTAGGAGAACCCCTCAGTGTCATGTTCAACAAGCTCTTACAATCCAATTATCCAATCACATATCCTATAACCAATCCACCCAATGAATCTAAGCCTAAACCAACTTGGTATAAAGAAAAAAAATATTGTGAGCTTCACAAGATTAAAGGGCATACCTTGAATAAGTGTCAAAGTCTAAAAATGTACATCCAAGATCTTATTGATCGAGGAGATATCCAAGTCTATGCCAATCAAGCCTCGTCATCCAATGCTCAATTACAGATTTACCAGAACACCTTCCCTAACCATAATAAGGTGCAAACATGTCTAATAACAATCCCCAAAACAACAGTACAAATAACATAACTTATAAGAATGTGCTCCTCAATTACGATGGCGTTGTCCATTATATTGAGAAGGTGGAACCCCGCATATCCATGATACATGTCAAAGCTAAAGATCCCCAATGTGTTGTTGCTACTAGAAGAACCCACATTACTATTCCTACAGCCTCTGCATCCGCCCAGTAAAATCCTTTGAATTCTCAATATAACATTCTTGATCACTTAGGAAAGACTCCTACTCATATCTCAATTTTGGAATTGCTTAAATCTTCTCCCGTGCATCAAGAGATCCTGAACCGATCTTTACATGAAACCTAAGTTCCTAACAACATTGATCCTACATAGTTCTAAGCTTTAGTGGGACATCAAGCTCTATCCTACCAGTTACACTTCAACCAAAATGACATGCCTAACATTGATGCCAACCATAACTGTCACCTATACATCAAAGTCCTAGTTGCCCATCATAAAGTAAAAAGGGTCCTAGTTCTAGATAATGGATCTTCCCTCAATCTATGGACTCTAAAGTTCATAAAGAAGTTAGGGTACACTCAAGTGGACCTAAGTAATCAAATCATTATAATCAAGGCCTATGATAATGCGAAAGAGAATCTGAAGGAATTATAAATCTTCCCATATAGGTTGGATCCATGACTCAATACACTACATGTCATGTCCTTGATTTGGACTTACCATACAACCTCCTCCTCGATCGCCTGTGGCTCCACACCATGTAAGTTGTCCCCTCCACATATCATCAATGCCTAAAATTCCCAGTTAATAGACAGGTCACCATTTATGCTAACCCACAACCATTTGAGTATTGTTGTGCCTTAGAAGCTTCATTTCCCCATTTTCATTATTGTCCTAAAGTCAAAACGGGGGCACCTCAGTCATCATCCTCCAATCCATCATCCACCACATCAACCACTCCATCTGCCACCATCGATTCCACCATCACTAAAGTCCAGATCATCGACAAGGGTTGTGGTGAATATGAAATACATACAGCTTTGAATGTGGCAACCATGCCACCATCACCACACACATACGGTCAACCTTCACATTTTGTACCAAAGGAAGAAGACAAGACCATTACCTTTAGTGCCAAAAACATCCCCACTACCACTTTCTAGTCCCTTGGTTTAAAGACAGATGCACTAGAAGATGATATCAGCCAGTGGATATATCATGAAGAGCCCCAACTAGATCCTCCCCTTAAGGAATATTTTTAGGAAGCATACCCCTATTTTGCTAAGTTTGCAAAGAAGCATAACTATCAAGGTGGGGGTCTAGGTAAAGAAGAACAAGGGCAACTAGAACCTATTGGTGTACTGAATTTTTCGTGGAATTTAGGCCTAGGATATGACAAAAAGTAGAAAGGCCCTACAACATCATCCAATAATTCCAACAGTTTTATTGTGGAAAATGGTCCCTTAGAAGACATACATGAGGAAGATTCCATCATACATGTGTACGATGATGTGGATCACACAAACTTTTCATCCATGTTTGATTGCTTATCCATCTTTACCATTAGCCTTTCCCTACACCATCTCAAACTTATTGATTGGGACCTACATGATATCACACCTATCAATGTCTCCCTGGATGCATATTTCAACCTTACATGATTGGGGGAAGATGAACTCTCTAGTCACAAAAGTAAAAACAAGAAAAATCAAAAATGGTCATCTAGTGAAAACCTCCTCGAGGTGCTTCTTGACTTGGAAAAAGTAAAAATAAAGGATGCATCCAACAATGAAAACCTAAATGAGGCATTGGAGGATGGATATGTTCATATTCCCCTTGTGGGAACTCAATTATCTACATGATCATCTATCCTAATTGAAGAAACTCAAGAAGTCAATCTGGGTATTGCAAAAGCCCCAAAGATCACCTACATAGCCAAATCATTACCAGAGCAAGAATATTCCATCATTGTCTAGTTGCTCAAAGATGGAATCATCAACTTTGCTTGGTCATACTCAGACATGCCAGGTCTATACCTCACTTTTGTAGTTCACCATATGGATGTTCCCCCAAACCCCAAACCTATCAAGCAGAAACTTAGAAAAATGCATCTGCAAGTGGCACTGTTAGTCAAGAAGGAATTGGAGAAATTACTAGATGTTGGATTTATCAAACCCATTGAATATTTTGACTGGATCTCCAACATAGTGCCTGTCCATAATCCTAGCAGAGACATTAGGATTTTCACATACTTCCATGATCTCAACAAAGCCTATCTGAAAGATGACTTCCCATTGCCCAAGATCAACATGTTGGTCGACCTCACTACAGGATGTGAGATGTTTCCCTCATGGATGGATTCTCTGGTACAATCAGATTCAAATTGCACCTGAAGACCAACACAAGACCACTTTTACAACACCTTAGGGTGCCTTTTTCTACAATGTAATGCCCTTTGGTCTTAAGAATGCAGGGGAAACATATCAACGAGCAATGACTATTATCTTCCATGACCTCATCCAGATTATCATGGAAGATTATGTTGATGACTTTTTGGGAAAGTCCAAAACCAAAGCAAAGCACCCTACCATTCTGAAAAAGATCTTTGAGTGGTTGGAACATTACAAGCTAAGGTTGAATCTAAAAAAGTGTGTTTTTGGTGTCATATTTGGGAAATTGTTGGGCTTCATAGTCTCTCGAAGGGGCATCGAGGTTGATCCCACCTAATTAAAAGCTATCATGGAAATTCCTCCACCTCAAAATCTAAAATAGTTAAGAAGCTTTCAAGGAAAGCTACAATCTATCCATCGGTTTATAGCCCAACTAGTCGATAGGTGTCAGTCATTCGCCCACCTTCTAAAGAAAAACACCACTTTCAAATGGAATCAGCAGTGTTAGTTGGGTTTTGATAATATCAAAGAGTATTTGGGCCACCCACCAATCCTAATGCCACCTATTCCAAGAAAACCCCTCCTATTATACATCTCTGCCACTTTAGTCGCACTAGGGGCATTATTGGCACAACATGATGAGTCTGCAAAAGAATGAGCAATCTATTACATTAGTCGTACACTGGTCAATTATGAATTGAATTATTGACCAATGGAGAAAGCATGCCTCATAGTAGTCTTCAGTATGCAAAAACTCAGACATTATTTTCTCAGCCATCTTGCCAAACTAATAGCAAAAAATTGATCCACTAAAATATATGCTGTCCAAAACCACCTTAACTGGTCGAATGGTTAAGTGGATCATGCTCCTGAGTGAATTTTACATAGAATATGTGGATTGAAAAGCCATAAAAGGACAAGTTATAGCCGATCAATTGGTTGATGCACCCTTAGTAGATGCTTACCCTTTGGTCACCGAATTTCCAGATGAAGAAGTCTTTGCAGTAGAAGAAGCACCCACCTGAATATTGTACTTTGATGGATCCTACACTCATAATGGATCGGGGGCAGGAATTTTGTTTGTTACCCCTCAAGGAAATTACATCTCAAAGTCATTCAGATTGGCATTCCCATGCACCAACAATATAGCTAAGTATGAAGCCCTCCTCACAAGCCTCAAAATTGTAAAACAACGGCACCTAACCCACCTATGAGTTTTCGGTGATTCCTTGTTGGTCATTAAGCTAGTTAACGATTAGTTCCTGACAAAGAATGACAAGTTACTACCCTACAAACACATGGTGGATGACTTCAAGAAGTATTTCACCTCCATACAATTTGATCAAATTCCCAAGGTATAGAACAAAGCAGATGATGCCATGGCTACAATTGGCTCCTTGATTGACATGCCCAAGGATTGAATAGAATGTGAGTTCCTCATTGAACAACTCCTAATCCAAGCATATGACATCCTTGAGACTGAAATGGTGTGTGACATCATGGGTCCCGCTTCCCCTTGGTATCAAGACATCTATGCTCACCTACATGATAGCATTCTACCCCTAGATCTTACATGAAACCAACACAAATCTTTCATCCAACATTAATCCTGATACATCATCGTTGGTGATATGCCTTATAATCATGGGTATGATGGAACCCTCCTCAGGTGTCTAGATGAGACGGAAGCTCATACTGCACTAATAGAAGTACACAGTGGTGTTTGTGGGGCCCATATGGCCTTAGCTGAAAGGATTCTTCAAGTTGGATATCATTGGCCTATTCTCAAACATGACACCTGTGAGTTTGTGAAGAAATTCCTTCCATGTCAACGACATGTAGATTTGATTCACGCTCTAGCACAGTACCTTCAACCCCTTCTTGCACCATGGCCCTTCTCTCAGTGGGATTTTGATTTCATCAGCAAGATATACCTGCCATCCTCTAATGGCCACACCTTCATTATTACTGCCACTAATCACTTCACCAAGTGGGTGGAAGCAATGCCACTCACACAAATAACTGGTACTCAGAATTCAAAATTCATCCTCTACCATATTATATGTAGATATGGTATCCCATCCACCATCCTCTTAGATAATGTAAATCCTTTCACAAACTAGGCCACAAAACACTTTTGTGACACCTTTCATATCCAACATCATTGGTCAATGCCTTATTACCCCCAAGGTAATGGTTAGGCAGAAGCTACCAACAAGACTTTGATCTGAATCCTTAAAAAGGTCATTAGTAACACTAGTCAAGATTGGCACCTCCACATTCATCTTGCCCTTTGAGCGTATCACACTTCCATCCGTACCCCTACTAGCACCACTCCATATTCCCTCATAAATGGTGTTGAGGCCATCTTGTCAATCAAAGTTAAGATCCCATCATTGATAATTTCTCTAAAGAACCTTATTAGTGAGGAAGACACTTGCATTGCAAGCCTTTCCTAGCTGGAATTACTTGATGAAAGACGGATCAAAGCCTATGATCATCTTCAGGCCTACCAAAATTGTCTTAAACATAGCTACAACAAGAAGGTTCATCCTTGTCATTTCAATATTGGTGACCTTGTCCTTAAAGAGAACCAACATATTCAGCAGGATCGAGATAAGAAAGGAAATTTTGAAGCAAATTGGTTGGGTCCCTATATCATCACCACAAAATATGGATCTGGGGCATACAAACTCACCACCCTTGAAGGAGATCCCTTAGAAGAGCCTATTAACATCATGCATCTAAAAAGGTTTTATACCTAAGTTCGCTTGGTGGCCCTAACTACGCAAAAATTTAAAAAAATCAAAAATCAAAAATCACAAAAAATCCAAAAAATAGTAAGAAAAATAATTCATCCTCTAGTGAAAACCACCCTTGGTGGCACCTTGCATAAGTACGTTTGGTGAAAACCTGGTTACAGGTGCCATTTTTAGTGGGTTTAATCAATATCTACCTTGTGTCCTAGTTAGTTTATGACTTCATCCATCCTATCCTAATATCCTCTCCCATCCCATCCTTGGCCACTTGGTATATATTTTGGTTGAGCATTGGACAATCCACATTGGCTATCCGTCATCCTGAGCTTTTTTATCCTAATATGAGCTTGTGTTGTTTGTCCATTCATCGGTCAGTTTGTGTCATCATCTAAGATCATCCATCATGTCAGTCTCCATCTAAGCATCTTCCTATCATGTTGATTTTTCCATCATTTGTCAAACTGCGTTGCCCCTGCACTTGCATGTAGGTAAGGTTGATCTCTAGATCTACCCCTGGGGCATTTTTGTCCATTATTCCCCTCTTCACTCTTATCATTTGTTCTTTTATCAAACTACGCTTCCCCTACACTTTTATGTAGGAAAGGTTGATCATTTCATCTACTCTCGGGGTATTTTTGACCATCCCGTGATGGTCATCCATCATCTGTCTTCATCATCCCCTTTTCGCTTTTATCCATGATCGGTTGTCGTTTGTCTTTTTTGAACTACATTTTCCCTATGCTTCCATGTAGGCAAGGTTGATCATTTGATCCTACCCCGGGGCATTTGTTAGTCATGTCTTTCATCATCGATCTGCATTGGTCTTCTTTCCACTTTTATCCATGGTCTTTTCTTGAACTATGAGGGCTCTGCACTTTCACCTAGGCAAGGCTCATCTTTGATCAACCCCCAAGCCCCTAGGTCTGTAGGGTGTGTTGGTCTTTTGTCTTGTCTCTTGTGCCCTATTGTTAGGTATGTCCCTATCATGTTGGTTCTTCACAAACATAATCCTCTAGTATTAGAAGATTTGATTAGTGTAAAAATTCATGCGTCATGTGGGTCATCTTAGTTTCCATCATCAGTCTCAACAGGATGCATCCTTCCTAACAAATCTCATCAAACCCATCCATCCCCTCTGATCTTATGGAAAAGGACGTTTGACATTGATTGTGATCTTTTGATGCTCTTGTGTTTTGTTTATTGTTTGAGCTCCCTATTACAATAGGTTAAGATTGCCATGATCTATCATATTATGGTGCATTTTGACTAGTTAACATAGGGACATATCTTGACGTTTTTTGTTGTTGTCTACTGGGTTGTCTCACGTGGTATCCACCAAGATCTTTGAGGTATTGTTTTACATGGGGGCATCACTTTGTGCGTGTGGTTATCCCAATTCCTGGCCCAACCAAAGTCTTTGTTACTTTGGGGTGTTGGAATAACCTTTTTTGTTGTGTTTGTTCTAAGGATTAGATACTAATTCACCTTGGTTTTATGTACCATGGTGGCTGGTGTCTTATGCTATAGTAAAAATTAATACTTCAAGGATGGAAAATTTCATTCATGATTGCATTTCATTTCATTGCATGTATCCTTCATCCATTCTTGTCCCTAACCCATGAATTGTGATTTCAGTTGTGCAAACTTTGATTATTTTCCCCCTTTTCTCCTCAGGATACTAATGGTTCTTGATAGGTGAAATATCACACCCACACTATGCCTATCATCTACCCACATTCCCATGCAAGTCCTTATTGACAATTATGTTCGCATTGCATTTCATGGAGAAGTCCATTTTCCATTCACATTGCATGTTACATCATAGGTCCATTATATTTTATCCCATATGCATAATAGACTGATTAGATTAAGCATTTTAGATTCATTCTAATCCACACATTTCCATATTAATATTTACACAATACATGCATCACCACTTGCAAAACAAATTGTTAGGTCCATAAAAAGTTACATATCATACCAAACATTTATCCCATCCTGCATCATAAACATTAGACATCATTCATACATCATAAACACAATAGCATCAACATAAATAAATCATCATCAACATCATGACCAAATCATCCATTTAAGCATAAATCATCATACACATGTGCATGCATTGCATGATTCATCATAAAAGCATAAAAGCATATTCATATGCATAACATAAATCATCCATCAAATAAACATAACACATAGTGTTAATAAGGGCTATTGCATATCATATCATAATAAAAATAATACAATGTCCATCTCATCATAATGTCTAAAACATAATCAAATACATATCCATCGTATATATCATCAAAATATAGATCCAAGGATGTAGATCACATCTGCTCTCTGCTGATATGTACTGGGTATCCATCCTGCACCTATCAAAAACTTGTCTCATGTCATCTGCTCTTTGCTTGCTCTACTATGAGTTGCCCACGTCTGACCTCTGCAAAGAATTGGGCATTGGCCCTCTATGTGTGGGAGTCCCTTGATAAACACGGGTAGGCATCCCCTGATAATCAACAAAGAGAGGAGTCAAATGAAAGTTGTTATAGCCTATGGTACATGCCTCTAATGATTGAGATGGTGTTGACATCTGAGGTACCTTCCTAACATAGCATGTTGTGCATTGCATTGGATCTGGAACTGCATACTCATAAGCACACCTCCAGCAGGTTGCCTCCTGCATATAATTATCTCTCTACCTAGCCTGATATCTAGCGACATTCCCCTCGTGCCTATATCTATCTTGATTTGTGCTAATGGCTCTTTGCTCCTATTCCCATGCCTCTTGTGCCAACCTCAACTGTTGTACCTGCTCTATGGCCCTATCCCTCTTAGCCTATGTAGCCTGTAATTGTGCCTACAATCCTTGTATGTTTGCTCTTGTCCCACCACCCTCAACATGTACTGTCTACACCTTAGCCACTATTGCATCCCTCTCTCCCTACAACAGCAACATCTGCATTTGCACCTCTGTGACATCTCTCTCCCTCTATGTAACCTATTCTTGAGCCATCACTATATCCCTATCTCTTTGTAATTCATGTAGTCTCAACTCTGTTGAATCTCGCTCTCTCTGAAGAGCCAGTACCTATGACACTACCTCATCTCTCTCTCTAAAGAGATTGTACCTATTCCTCTACCACTCCCCTCTCACTCTACAACAATTGAACTTGAGCTTGAGCTACATCCCTCTCCACCTCCATGGCCTCCACATGTGCTTGTGCTACGTCTCTCTCTGTCTGCATCACGTGTACTTGAACCCTCATCTCCTCTCTCTCTTGCATAAGCCCCATATCTTCTATTGTCTTCTCTAAACAATGCACTCTATCATAGAGTTCGTCTTACTCTTGCCAAAGCCTCGTATACTCTCTCCCTAGCCACTCTTCCTACCTCCGCAAATCCTCCATATCTCTTGTTGCCTCTACCCCAATCTTTGTAGGCCTCTACCTTGTCCCTGCTCCAGTATCTCCCTATCCAAGGCCTATCTCAGTAGCACTGTCGAATCCTCTCCTATCGGTGGTGCCATGGATAGTAGAGGGATATCATGAACCTCCATGTCAAGATCCATTGCCTTTGACTCCTCCCACTCATCCTCCCCCTCTGCCCCCACCTCATCCACATCAATCACCATTGGGGCTCTCCTCCTCCTCCTCCCTATCATCCTCTCTAGCTCTCCAATGGCCTTAGCATCCTCCTATCTCTGCCTCTGTTGGCCTCCTGTGGCTTTGCTAGCCTCCTGTCTCCTCTCCCTCTGTTCCTCTTGTTCCCTATCCTATTGGTCCATGGCCCTAGTCTCATCCCCTCCCTCCTCTACTCCATCCCCTCCTCGAACTCTTCGTTATCGTCTCCTCTTCCTGGCCATCCTTATCAGTTGTCCTGCTACTCTAGTTGCCCCTTGTCCACCTCACTATTGTCCTCCTCCCTATTATCATCACATGCATTTTCTCCTCTCAACTACCAGTCATCTCTCATCCTCTGATCCAAACCCTAATGCCTCCTTAATCCACACCACTGGAGTAATCCAATGAGGTAGATGTCAATGAAACCACTAGACATATCAATCAGTCATGCCTGCATCTCTTTGTCCACCTCTCCTACCTAGATACAACACTAATTGCAGTGTCTCCCACTCCTCCCTCGCACCTCGGGTTCAATATCCTCTCCCCATGGTTGCTCTCGCATAATTCGCTAAAACATCTCTCAACCCTGCAAAATATCTTATCTCACCCAAACTGCCTTGTCACCCGATCTAGTCTATGTAACTCCACTATGCAGGGATCCTTCCAAATAATATAACATTAGGTGAAGAAATAATCCCTATGCCTAACCTCCTTCCCCCACTCCCTGAACCACCATAGCATGTACGGTCACCACACTATCCTCTCCACCGATAGCTCATCAAATAGTCTCCTCCATGCATCCATGTCTTTGAATCTCTCATAGTACAGTATCACCCCAACCTCCATCCCCCGCCCATAGGCTACTGGTGCTCTATCATCCTCCTCCCCTCCTCTCACCACAACTAGCCTAGTGATCCTGATATGTTCCTAGGCCCATACCTGTAGCAATGTGATGTGTGTCACACTCAGTACCTCCCGATAGCATATCACATGCATATCCCTCTACAACTATGCTAACAAACAAGTCCTCCATGCAAACTACCACTCTCAGCCCTCGACAATGTGTCGAATCACCTCAATAAACCTAAGATGCAAGAACTGCTCACTCCTGTCTGGCATCAAGATCCTGCTGATCAACCCTACTAGATATAGTGATAGTGTTGGCACCCTACATGTGAGACATTTGTCTACATCTAACTATTGTCGCTAAATCGGTAGCTCATCTCCACCAAACATGACCCACAGGGACTCGTCAAGTGCCTCCCCCTCCACCCTACACTCACTAACTAGGAGCCCCACTATGGGGAGCCTCAGAATCCTCCACACATCCTCTAAGGTCATTGTCATCTCTCCTGTCGGTAGATGAAAAGATGACGTAGCTATATCTTAGCGCTCTATCAATGTTGTCAACATGGCCCTATGTGCCTTAATAGTCAAATATGATAGCATATGCAATAGTCCTACCTCCACTAGCACATGGTGATCTACACCACTCATGGCCACTATACAAACCTTTAGCACCTCAGACCCCCTCTTGCACATCTGCAATCTGTCAAAGTCCTGCATCCATGTCACACAAACCATGTCATTCCTTCTCTCTCATTTCCTCTTTTTTCTTTTTCTCTTTCCCCCTTTTTTCCCCTGGTCCTAGGCTCCCTCTCCCATCTATGCCTGTCCTCTCCTCTCCTTTCCCTCTCCTATATGTTATTTTACCCTACCCTTGACAGTCCCCCCTTGGCCACCAAATTTGCCCCTCCCCTTAGGTGGACCTGCCCTCAGTAAGGGAAAACCGGCCCCTCTCCTTGGGCGGACCCACCCTTGGTAGGGGTGGACCTGCCCCCCTTTTCTAGCAAACCTGCCTAGTAGGGGTGGACCTGCCCCGATTGCAGGTAAACCCCCCCGATAGTGGATAGACCCACCTAGCCTGGGGCAGACCCGCCCTCGGTCGTGGACGGTCCCGCCTAGCCGAGGGCAAACCCACCTAGGTGGGTATGCCCCTCTGTGGGGTGGGACTGCCTTTTTCTCTTTTTTCGCCCTTAGGCAACCTCGCCTTCTATTGGGGCACATCTGCCCCCTCCCTATCAGTGGCCATTTTCCCATTAATCTATAAAACTTTTTTTCCCATTGCCTCTAACAGGAAATTTTACCCACCCCTTCGGTGACATCTAGCTTTCGCCAACTACCCATTTGTTTTAACTTCCCCCCACCTAGACCCATGTTTTTAAATTTCACTAAACCTTCAAAAAATACTAAAAATCACAAAGTTGGGTTTGGAACTAACCTAGCGTGGAATGGCGCACTCGTTGTAGAACCATCTCACCTCGTTCACCCAGTGAATAATAATGGTGTCGTAGTCATTCGACATTGTGTCCTCTTGTCCTCTCTCTCTCTTCTCCTCTCTCTTCCTCAACTAATAGTTGTTCAAATGAGGAGAGGTAATTCCTAAAATTACCTTATATTAACTTTCCCCCCTTTTTACTTTTTTAAATGAAGGGTATTTTTACCCCTTATTTAAGAAAATATTTTCCTCCAACTAATGCTTTAACCCTCTATCTTCCTGGGGCCACCATTTGCAAACTGTGCATCCATCTGACTCTGTTCAAAATCCAATCTTCTCAAATTTTTATCCTCTTTCCAACAACATATCCCACTTCATACTTTCGAGAATTCGCCCAGGACCCCTTTTCCTTCCCCATCTACCTCCTTGAGGGGGCATACCCTACCATTCTCCTTCATTCCTCCATCATAATCTTTCTCTTGCGAGACTAGGGCATTCCCTTTCATTTCCCTTTGTTTGGGCAGCTCACGCAACCTCTACCGTGCTAGGGTATCTCTTTTTTGGTCACTTCCTCTATAGAGTCATCTACATTTTTCTTTGAAACCCTATTATTCTAACATTTCAAAGAGGGGGAAATGTAGACATCCAAATTTGACCACTTCCACATGGTCAAACTTGTCTCCTTATTCATCTTTTTACTCATCTATTTCATCCTATTCATCAATATTAATTAAATCACTCATTTAATTAATATTTCATTGTCGGTATAAGGTTCCTAAAGTATTTAATTCAATAATTAAATACTTTTACCTTTCACTTCTTTCCTCTCTAAATTAAATAAATACATCACTTTATTCAATTTAGTCATGTGACCTCTTTGAATTTAAGTCAATTTTAATTCATTTTTTTCTCACTCATCCTCCATCATTTTTTCTTAATCTTAATCATCCTCCTAATTCCTTCATTAAGGATGTGCATATGTCTAATCCTTGATTAGGATGTGTCACATTCTCCAACTTTTGCAAGTTGACTTCTAATCTTCATTAGCCACTAACTATCTTCTAATCATTGATTAGTTAGTCTAATCAATCCTCCTTTGGTCAACTCTCCCCATCCCCCAAGGAATTTTTAATTCTTTTTTGTCTTCCCCATGTGAATTAAAAATTCACTTTTATTCCTCATAACCCTCTTCTAATCCAAATTAATTTAATTGATTATGGATTAGGATGTGCACGCATTAATTAAAAATTAATGTCACATCCTCACATCTTCCAATTTCTCCTTAATCTTTTATTCATCCTCCTAATCATGTGTTTGCACAACCTTAATCAAAGTCATTAACCACATTTAGCATACCTTTTTAGTCAACCTTTTCATTTTATTTTCTTGGCATTGACCCTCTTTCCCATGTGAATTTAAAATTCACATTTATTCTTCCTAGAATCCCCTTTTCCCATGCATCTTCTAGAATCTTTTCACTTGTCACATCAAGTCACATGTGCACAAGTGTTTCCCTTTTTCGAACCTTGTCTTGTCCATGAGATTCTTCTAAGCATGTGAATTTTTAATTCACATTTATTTTTCCAACTACTTTCCATTTGCCCATATAGATTTTTGAGGAATACTAAAATTCCTCTCATGTCACTTTCCAACCATTTGGGAACAAGAACTTGCCTTTTAAGGTAATCTTCTTATCCCCCAAGGTACTTGTAAGGTACTTGTCCTTCTTCCAAATAATGTACCCTCCTTCCACCTCACTTACACATCATCACATCCTTATTCACTTCATATTTCACATGTCAAGATGTGAGGGCTTTTGAGTCCTCAACTCACCATAGCCCTTCATCTTGGCTTTGTTGGATAAATCTCAACCATTGAATTCTTTAGAAAATTCAAATTCCTCTATAAATACCCCCTCTTTTCTCTCTTTTTGGGGGTTCATGATTTTTCTACCAAACTCTTTCCAATTTGACATTTGAGCCATACTTAGCCAATTTTCACACTTTGTCTTCACCATAGCACTTGCATCCCATACTCATCTACTTTCAACCATTTTTGCATCCCATATCACATATTTTTCCATCAAGAGGAGCATACACAACATTAGAGATCAAAGGGCCAACCAAGGAGCAACTTAGCAAGGTATAATCATTACATTTGTTGAGTTTAACATTTTTCCCAATCTTGAGGTGTTAGGTTTTCATTTTTGTTATTGTTGCACATTTTCTAACAAGGATTTTCACCTAATCACAATTCCAATTATATTTAGAACCATATGCCCCACAAGGCAATGTGTAATATGGCTCCTAAGGAGGCTTGGTCTCATCACAAGCCTAATGTATCCTTCTTTAGTGAGGCTTAGGGTGGGGTCCCATGGGGGGCTGCAGGGTCTATTTTTAAGGAACAGGAGGTCTCATGGATTGATAAAAAAATTGCTACAAGATTATTTGGAATCTTTTCCTAAAGAATAGTAGCTGCTACCTTTTAGGACTGTTGATTTGAGAGGGTGAAAATGGGGTGGGGCTGGAGATTGCTCCTATAGTTTAGCAATTTTATTTTCTATTTGTAAATCATCTCAACTTTTAAGCTTCCTTAAATTCTGAAACCTAAATTTTAAGCTGAACTCCAGAGTAAAGAAGTTGATGAGACCACTAGCTTCCTTAAAATCTAGAGCTTAATATTTTAAGCTAAATTTCTATTTAAGTTCATGGGGTCACCACCTTTAAAAACTTCCTAGAATTTCTCAACAACACCCATTGAAAGTTTTCAAGAAACTCCCCTCCATGGGACCCCACCCTTAGGCATTCATTCTAGATGGTTGGCATAAATCAATGAAGAAGAAGAGTTGGAGATAACTTTTTTGTTGGCTATTGTGAGGATGTGAAGGCATATAAACTGTTTGATCCTGACACACAAGATGTTCATTGTCATCATGATGTTCAGTTTGTAGAGTCCTTCACCCAGACAGATCCTCCTTCAACTTCTTCTTCATCACAACCTACTCAATCTCCTCAGTTGATGATGTTTCTTTACCTGAGGATGATTTTGATGATGGTCTTCATCCACCTCCTCCTCATTTATCCACTAGGCCACAATGGGCTCATGTTACTCTTGAGGAGGTCATTCCTCTTGTTGGTCATCCCTCAGACACTCGTTGCACTCATTCTCAAACTTCAAAAATCAGTCTTTTGAGTTATACTATTTCAAATGATCCTTAGAAGTTTTTAGATACTTCAGGTATTCCAAAATGGGATAGTGTTATGGCTAATGTGTATTCTTCTTTGATGAACAATTATACTTGGAATCTTGTGACTCTTCCTAAGGGAAGAAAGTTGGTTTGATGCAAGTGGGTGTATCATACCAAGTATGCAGTAGATGGTCTCATTGACAAGTGCAAGGCTCATTTTGTTGCAAAGGGGTTCTCTCAAGGTTGAAGGAATTGACTATTCTAATACCTTTGCTCCTATTTCCAAGATGGATTATATTTCCCTTGTCCTTGCTATAGCTACATCACAAGGATGGTCAGTGGTCGCGCCCACAAAAGGATATGAAAATCATGGCAAAACCTATCCTAGGAATTGGACATTCCATCAGGTGACTAATATCTTTTCATGGTCGTTTATTTACTTGTCAAACCAGGGAACGTATACTTTAAATGGAGTGGCACTATATGTGCACTAAGAACCAGTTTCAGTCACAACCTATTGAAAATAAATACTTAGAAAAAAATTCTACCTATGCTACAGGAAGGTAATGCAAAGTTCTCTTAACTCAACCATAATTTAACCAAAGCAAAAATCATAACAACTACTACTAAGAAACAAACCATGAACTAGCCTTATACTACAGGAACAAACATAGGGATAGATTCTCGATGCTGTAGGAACAATATAAGACTGGGTTTGTACTGAAACTTTCCAGAATGAAATCTAACTTCAAATTAACAAAGGATAAACAACTACTCACTTACAAATACTTACTAAGTGGGCCCCCTTAGCAAGCATCAACTAATTTACACAAAGATCAAACTCAGAACTTCATCAACTTCTATTCATAACTTGAAATCATTTACATTGATTGTTCTGCTTCAGAAAACTAACAAAAACTTTGATTCTTATTATGACTCTAATTCTTACATAATCTTCTTTCTGTTTCTTCCTTCTATTTTTTCTATTCTTCTTGTTCACCCGCGCAAGAGGAACACTTATTTAAATCAAGAAAACAACTAACTAACTAGCCCTAACAGAGAAAGACATGGATGTAAATGTATCCTAGAACTGAGGAACAGACTAAATAAATGAACTTATCCGCTCAACACGGTTCAGAGAGAATTCAACATTCCACTCTTTCCAAATTAATTGAAATTTAAATTCCTTCCCAACAATTTTGGTCAAAGAGTCTTCACCAGAATAACTTCCTCAAATTCGTGCAAGAAATGGACTTTATTGCAATGCTGAGATCAGCTACACTTGACTCATTCATACTTTCTTCAACAACCTGTGAAACACAAGGTAATAGATGCAAAAGAAAAGACGAATGGCAAATACATGATATTCATTCATTAATCACGTATTAAATCTATTTCATTATCCAAAAACTACATGTGTTATACCAATCATTTGGGGAGTCAAATAGGGTAATAAATATAGACATATCAACATGATAGACTGCAGGAATATAAAAGTGTATTGCTACAGGATATCCCCCAATAAAAGGTTTCTAAAGAGTTAAACAACCATGAACAACAAAATTAAGGGTATTAAAATTACACCATGATACCCAAATTATGAGCATATTTTGGGCTCATCATTTTCCCCCTACTTAACCTAATGCTAGTTCTCCAGCATTAAACTTTCTAGTGGTCTCTCTGAAATCAGTGGTTGAGGCATGACCCTGAAATGAAGTTCTGAATTTGTAATAAAAACCTCTAAAATTTTGCCACCTTTCATACCTACGAGCTTTTGTATCTTCATTAATATTTGTAGCTCGGTAGGGATAAAGAGGCCACATCAGCACAGGAGGTTGGAATGTCAAGGGCAACCACAATTCAAACCTCTCTTGAAGACCAACCGAATGTATTTGTTTGATTGTCTGAGATTTGCTGTAAAATTTAGGGGACTATGAGGCTCAGACCTTCTTAACCCAACAGTCAATCTCTCCCATCTCTTCTCAATCCTAGAGTATGACAGCTTCCAAAATGAGTATGTCTGTTCTTGAAACTCATCATACACCTATTTTCTGAGATCAAATATTTTCATCCTGACTGTATCATTATTGAAGCCATATGCCATAGTAAGCCAGGTTTTCAACAGTGTATAGGGGTCTGAACTCTCAAGGAAAAATGGAATAGGCTCATCCCTTTTGACTTCTTCATATGCTTCCAATTGCCTGCCATAATTAGCTTCATTTGCTGCCCAAGACATGAGTGATCTTAAATGAATGTCACTAATGTACAAAAGGGGATTCCACTCTGTTTCAGAGGGAATTATAAAGCCATGTAAATAAAATCCACACAAAGAATTCCTTAGCCAATTAGGAGCCACCTGGTATGAATCATAGAATTCTTTAGCAGTATGAATAATAGGATCTAGATTCCTAGAAATTCTCATTAACTGGAACCACAAAAATTGTTCCTTGAGGCACAGAGCATAAACTCTGGGTGGTGGTCTACATTCCATGATTTGACCAGTTACCTTCATCATTTCATCCATTTTCTCCTTTAACTCCTGAATTTCCTATTTCTGCCTTTCAATGTCTCTTTTCAGTTTCTTCTTTTCTTCCTCCCAAAAACTTTGTTGCATTTCAGTCTTGGTTAGGTAGCAGAAACTCAGGGTTTGCAATGTGACCAGTCTCCATGTGATTCTAAGATATTCCAAAAATTCAATCAAAAATGTCTTTTTATAGACAACCATGGCTTGACAAGTTACAGGGGGTAATGAAGCTTCATTGGCCACTTCTAATTGTTCAGGCTATTCTTCCTCTTGCTACAGGATGAATTCTTGTTGCTATAGTGGAGAAGACTGTGCTTCCTCTGAAATATGCATAGCCACAGCAGCCAAGTCATTGAGACTTGGTACCCCCCTTTCATTATGCTCAACTTCTCTTGTCTCAATTTGTTGTTCTTCAAGAATAACAAATGGACTTTGTGCAACACTCTTAGACACGTTCTGAGAAACATCATGTTCAGACTCTACAGATTCCTCTGAAATTATGATAACTTTAGGTTGAGGTGAAGAAGGGGAGACTTTACATTGTTTTCTTGTTGAAACTCTTCTTGGCAATGTTGCAGCTACTGAAGGTGCTCTCGTAGCTTTCCTCTTTCTGAATTTCCTAGAGGGTGCTGCCTTATCAGAAGATGATGGTGAACTTGTGGTGGTAATGAGTGTTGCTATAGGAGAAATTACTGCAGGGGAAGATGCTGCAGGAGTAGAAAATTTCCTTTTCTGAGGATGAGGGTCAGATTCTGGGGTTTGTTCCACCCCAAATGACTCTCCTGCCTTTGTTTTTCCTTTTTCTCTCCTACTAGGAAACCTAGTTTGCACCCGAGCAGAGGACTCTAGTGTGAAGGCTGTAGGACTAGGTGTTGCAGGAGCAGATAACCCTTGCCCTGTTTCCCTACTGGTAGATGCTATTTTCTCTTTCTTTTTCTTAGGCCATGGAGCAAGTTCCCTAGGGGGTTCTAGAAGTTGCAGGCTCTTTTGGGAAACAAATTATTGCCAGGAAAGAGGTGCACATCCCTCAAAGAGCGTTCAATCAACAGTTTAATAAGGGCATGGTGGGCAATAGAGTTATCCTTCACCTTCTGGGTTTCATGGGCACATTTCTTCAAAAGATTTAACAAAAAGTTTTGGACATTAACAACTAACCCATGCTTCATATGACTTAGCAATTTAAAATGGTAGGAATGTAGATAAGAAAAATGGTCTTCACATGTTAAATACCTGATTATAAAAGTAGCATATTCTGGATATGGGGGAGGCAACGACACTCGCTTGCATCCTTGTTTAGAGACCTCCAAGGGTCCATCAGTTGGTACTGTAAATTTTTCCCTAGCAGAAACAGCATTTGAAAAAAATTCTCTTTGATGGTTGGAAGCCCAGTTACCTTTGCAATTTGTTTCTTAGTTACAACTACTATTAAACCCCATACTATAGCCTCTCCTTCAGAAAGGGTTCTTAAAAGTTTTCCTATAGCTTCCTCATTGAAAGTATCTAACCTCAAAAAGTAGTTCAACCAACCACAGAGGTTGAATGCTTGAACTGTTTGAGGATTCTGTGTCAATATCTCATGAGCTATAGGCTCATGTCTTACCAGTTGACCACCCATATTCACAATTGTCTCAGCTGAAACTTAAAATCTTTTTTGAAAATCCAAAGAAAACTTTTCTTCTCTTCTCTTTCTGTCCTGTCATCACTTTCTCTTCTTTTCGAAGAATGAACTCAAAAGATATTTGCATGTAATGATTGTTACAACTACTTAAACAAACAGTTTTAATTGTGATTTATGATGGAAACATGTAGTCATATTTGGAAAGTACAAGAAAATAATAAAGAAAAATATCCGAGCAGTTGTGACAACAACGTAAGTAAAATGGATTATCCTGCCCCTACTTAAAATATGACATGTGTCCACACATGTACTAAAGAGTAGGTAGAGATCGGGTAATAATGACTGATATAGACATAGTAGTAAATGAATAAAATGAAATAAACTAATGATGCGACAACAAAAAATATCGCATACCTTTCAATAAATGCTCGTACGTGCTGAGAAAGATGATGACTTTAGCATGATATGACAGTTGGGAATGAAATCATAATTAAGGGTGGTGTGGATGAATGAGGTGGATGGGTGATGTGGATGGATGAGATGAATGGATGGATGGCATGGAAGATAAGGAAGTGAAATGTGGCGATGAGTGGGAATGAAGAAAAAGGGTTTCCTTAAAAGGAAACCTTTATTATGAGCATGCATTGTAACACTATGGTGAAGCTACAGGAGAAAGGCCAAAGCCTTTTGCTGTAGGAAGATTAGTGGCAGGATCCTAAACAAACTGCTACATAAATTCATCTTTTGAGACTGGCTTATGATACAACTGAAGACGGTGTCCATTAACCAGTAGCTTGAATCGAACATGATCAATTGTGACTAATTGAACTGAACCATTATCAAATACATTCTCAATTTGATATGGGCCAAGCCATTAGGTAGTGAGTTTACCTTGATTTTCTTTATACTTGGAGTCATAAAGCAATGCCCAATCACCAACAGAGAATTGCTTAGTTTGGATATGGCGGTTGTACCATTTCTTCCTTTGCTTCTGTACAATTTTTGTATGTTGGAGGGTTGCTTTTCTGAGTTCATCTAATGCATTTAGCTGCAAGAGGCGTTCCTTTTGGGCTTCTGAAATGTCAATATTAAGCTCTAAAGCAGTCCTCAAGGTCTTATGCTCAAATTCTATTGGCAACATGATAGTCTTTCCATAGAGTAATTCAAAAGGAGTAAACCCTATAGTTGTCTTCCACATTGTCCTATAGGCTCAGACTACTTCAAGAAGCGGACTGCTCCAATCTTTCTTGTGTAATTGGACTATCTTGGTAAGAATCGTCTCAATTTCTCTGTTAGTAACTTCTGCCTGATCATTAGCTTGAGGATTATATGGGCTAGACTTTTGATGCCTGATCTTATAATCAATCATTAGTGCAGTGATCAAATTGGATGTGAACTGAGCTCCTTGATCAGTGGCAAGCTCCCTTGGGACTCTAAACTGAGTAAATATCTACTCATATAGGAATTCAACAACCTTATTATCACGGGCATGAGTCATTTCGTTCACTTCTACCCATTTGGTCACATAGTCAGTACAAACTAAAATATATGATTTCCCATTGGATGGAGGATCAATGGGCCCAACAAAATCCATGCCCCGCTTATTAAAGGGACTAACTATCACTTGAGGATACAGGGGCATTTCATCAGACCTTGTTGGTCTTCCCATGCGTTGGCATCTATCACATTTCTTGGTGTAAGCTGCAGCATCTTTGTGTGGTGTGGGCCAATAGTATCTAGTAGCAAGCACCTTCATGGATGTTCTCTTGGCTACAAAGTGCCCACCGCATGGCTCATCATGACAAGCATGTAGTATGTCATAGCTTTCATCTTCCCTTACACATCTTCTCATGACTTGATTAGGCCCTATATAAAATAAGCAGTCTGTAATCCATGAAAAGTTAAAACTTTTCTCCACCAACACTTATCTTTCCTTTGGTGAGAAATGGCCTGGAATCTTGTTGGCTGCTAAGTAATTTGCAATATCTACAAACCATGGGTTTCAAGTAGCAATGAGAAATAGATGTTCATCAGGAAACCTATCATCAAGTACCTCTGAGGTGGCGAGTGTAGTTGTTTGAAGTATTGACAATAAATCAACCACCACATTAGTTTATCCTAGTTTATCAATGACTGTGATTTCAAATTCCTACAACAATAGGAGTCATCTTGCTAATCTGCCAGATATGGCAGGCTTATTCATAAGATATTTTATTGCTGCATGATTTGTGTGGACAAATATTTGATAACTAGTGACATAATGTTGGAACTTGTTCAGGGCATACACAACTGCTAGCAATTCTTTCTGTAATCAACAGAAAATCTCAGAATTATTAAGTGGGTTAGCACAATAACAATTAAAATTCCTATGAAGTAACAAAGTACAAAGGAAGTGAGGTGAAGACAAAAGGGATAGTGTTACCCTATGTCTCCACCTTCCATGATTGACCTTTGTTACACCTCCTAGCTTGCAGATAAATAAAGATTCCCTCAGATTTATGTGAGCAACTATGACCAAAGACTAAGCCCTATGCAAGTATTGAAGGATTTGCAGAAAAATAAAAATAACCCTGCAAATGAACTACAATGACTATGACTGTTAATGTCTATGACCTAAATTGACAGCAAGTTGACATAGACTAAGAGTGCAAGAAGTCAAATGAGCTAGAGATTCAGGGAGAGAGAGAGAGAGAGAGAGATCCAAATGAGAACAAAATTGCCATTTTATAAAAACTACAATTTTGAATGTGTGGCCAGGACGAGAAGATGACAAAAACCCTAGAATCAATGATCAAGATTGAATGTTGCAATAAGAATTAGGGTTAGGTCAAAATTAGGGCAAATGATAAGGATGGAGGGCCAAGATTGAATTATAAGATAATTCAATCAAGGGTCGAAATTAAATGAGATGTCAAAAGATAAGATTTGATCTAGAGGATAAGGGCACGGACAAAGGTTCTTTGGAGAAATTAAATAATAAAAATTATTTAATTTAGGTGGTCAATGAATAATTAAATAATAAAGATATTATTTAATTATAGAGGAATGTGACAAAGGAATCATTTCAATTAAATAATAATTTAATTCAAAATTCAAGAGTGGACCAAATTAAATAAATAAAATTTATTTAATTTATGAGAGAAGAGGCTAATGAATAATTAAATAATTAAATTAAAATTATTTAATTATAGTGGAAAGTGGACAAAATTAAATAAATAAGAATTTATTTAATTTTAGAAAGAAGGCTTAATTAGTGATGTAATTAAATAAATAAAATTATTTAATTAATCAAGGGAGAATAAATATAAAAATGAATTAATTAAATAATTAAAATTATTTAATTAATAGAAGAATTATGACTTTAGAAAATAATTAAATAATTAAAAATTATTTAATTATTAAGAATGAAAGGGGAAATGTTGAATAATCTAAGAGTTGCAAGCCTAGGACAATTTTATGTGTCTACATTTTGCCCCTCTTTGTCATAATGTAGCATGTCACATTGTGACAAAGAAAATAAGTCAAAAAATATGCCCCAGTGCAGAATAAGATGAGGAAGAATGACGAGGAGGGTTGTGGTATGCCCCCTCGAGAGGACAGACAGGTTCCAAGAACATGGGTGTGCTCTCGAAATGGATGAGAAGACTAGAATATGGAGAGACAAAGAAATGTTAATGAAAATGATATGGATAATGAGATGGATGCAATGCCTACATGAGACGACTGAGAGAAGATGACAAGACTAAAGAAGATGCATGTTAGTCCCTAGACCAAATCCTTCAAAACATTGCCATAGGACTAATATTTATTGCTCTTAATCATCATTGGGCAGTAAAAATGACACAAATGGACACTTGAAAATGTGCAAGGATACCACAGACAAGGAATGTCCTAACTCATACTAAGGGCGAAGTTGCCTAGTCTTTTGTCAAGACAATCCACGACAAAGATTCAGAGAAAATAAAATAGGCCAGGAGACGTCATCGCACCTCTAAATCCTTCATGGGACATCCTTGAGGTAGCTAGTAACATGACCAAAAAAGACAAGATAGTAAAAAAATATAAGACAAAATAGCCAAGATAGCCAAAAGATAAGACAAGATAGACCAGAAAGATTAACAGCCATTTTATTTTGTTTGCCAATGTTTGTTTGCCAAAGATTGAATTCTTGTTGGTTTGACAGTTTTGACAATTTAAGAATTTTGCCAATTTGACAGTGTTGACAGTTTGACGGGGCCTATTGTCAGGAAGGACACATCCTGAAAAGGCAAAGGACATTTTGACGAGGTCTAACTCCAAGAAGGACACATCTTGAAGAGCACCAAAGAGTGACGAGATTGACATTGTTTTGAGTAATATGTTTTGGCAAGTTGACCGATGTTGACTGTATGATTGATTGGCTTATGTTGTCTAATTTTGACCAATTTTGACATTGACGTTTCAAATGACTGTCTTGTGTCTGAGTTTGACTATCTGAATTATTTGACCGATGTGATGATTGTGACAAATTCCATTATTTTATTTTGACCAACCTAAAAGGACTGACCTAATGTCTCGGGGACTCATCGACCGATGGCCTTGCCTACGTAGCAAATGCGCAGAGACAACGTAGTTCGACAATGACATAGACTGACTGACATCACTGACTTTGACTCCATGTGACTGACTTTGACATTGATTTGGATGTTTTTGTATTTTTCTTTAGGACGTTTTATGATTTTTAGGTCTTTTTTAGGACATTTTATGATGTTTTTGTCTTTTTTCAGGACATTTTATGATGATTTTTTTTTTTTTTTAGGACATTTTATGATGTTTTTTGTCTTTTTGTCATTTTATGATTTTTTTTGGATTTTTGACATTTTTGAGGTGTCAATGGATGAAAATTTGGGTAGCCTTTGTGCTAGATACCAATGACAAGGGGAAAACCAAGTCTAGGTGCAAGGAGATAAATGGGATTAATGGATGAAATGGATGTATGCATAAGAGAGCAAGGATGTGATCTCCAAAGACTATGTCGCATAGGAATGACATGCCCCATTCTAAGTACAAGACTTAGGATTTTTCGTGACAAAGTTGATGACAATAGGATAATGATATGATTGGTTTAGATAGGATGAGGTATGTCAAGAGATACCCAAAAAACATGTTTCAACACTTTGCCCCTATATCTTCATCAAGATCAAAAGGAGAAGAGTGGATAAGTGGACCCAATATGATAGGTAGGTATGATGGCTAAAGATGGTAGGTAGGATGGAAATGATATGACATAAAAATGATAGGTTGGATAGATAAGACATTGTTCCCCCAAGTGTAAGTGACATAGAAGATCAAACTACACATGATGCCTGTTTGCCAGGTTTTCATCATGGTACTTATCCAAGGCGCCTGTTTACCAGGTTTTCACCATTGGACGAAGGGATTTCTCTTTACTTTTCTTTTTTCTTTTTTTCTTTTTTGACTTTTTTTTGTTTTTGACTTTTTTACTTTTGGATAGGAGGGACTCAAGTGTCTAGTTGCATAAAAGGTGATAGTCCCACGAGGGATGGATGTCATTGCATGGACTATGTCAAATGTCATTATGCTCATAGATGTTGGTAAGGGATGACATGAAAGGGAGACGGAGTAGGTAGATGATGGATTATGATGTGTATTATGGAGGAAAATAATGGATTATGTAGGACTTATGCAAAATATGAAGGGGGAGGCTTAGCCAAAAGCATGGACCATAGGGATGTGATGGGGAAGATATGTAGGATAGTGGATGAGGGGTGATGAGATGGAGGTATAAGGGCTTGTTGTGAAATGGAAGGGAACCATGACCAATGGTTGCACACATTGTGATAAAAATTGAAGCTTTTGATGTGGATAGGGTGTAGGAAGCAATGGAGATGTTTGCTTAGGAGATGGTGGATTAAGGGCTTTAGGCACCCACATAGACTTAGTATTTTTGCGACTTTTATTTGTCTTGTGGGATTTTTGTAATTTTTGAATGGAATGTGTATTTTGGATGGAAGTGGATGGTTGGGATTTTTGTGATGTGGATGCCTCATTTGACTTGATTTCTTTTTTCTTAGGTACCCAAACCATTTTTTTTTAGACTTTTCTTTTGAAGGTATGGGCTTATATAGCTTTTTAGATGTACTTGGCTTTGACTTTTTGAAATTGTATTCTAAGGAATTAAGACCTTTAGAATTTTTGACTTTATAAATAGAGGCATCCAAATTTTTATTTTTGAATCCCATGGGGTGGATGGAATGAGTGGGAGCTTTATGTTTACACAATGTGTGCATTTGTTGGTCATGACTAGGATATTTAGGGTATTTATGGATAATTGGATAAGAGGATTGGATGGTAGGGATATTAGGTGTTGGAAGTAATGGTGGCAAAGCGGATGGAGGGGTATTAGGAGTTGGAAGTAATGGTGGCAAAGCGGATGGAGGGGTATTAGGAGTTGGAAGTAATGGTGGTAAATTGGATGGAGGAAGGTGTATGGTCACATGCTTTTGACATTTGTAGGATGAAGGTGGTGGAATGGCAACATATGTCTTAGGTGTATGGTAGGATTTATGATGGAAGGAGGTGGACTTAGGAGACATGGGGGAAGTACCAACATCTTGAGATTGATTTCCTTGGGGTATGCAATGGACAATGGGACTAGGTGTAGGTGGAACACGAGACATGAGTTCCTTATTGGAAAGACCAAGTGGATATGATGGAGGACTTGCAATGGGGTCGATAATGGGTGATGGGGGATCATTAGGATCTTGATTAGCATTGTGTTCACTTAGATCCAAGGTATTTGTTTGATCTTCTATACTAGCTTGGGAGGCAAGTGTCTCGTCAAGGGAAGTGCATGTTTGAAGGTCATATATGGTGCTAGGTGGAGGTGAATTTGGAATATCTTGCTCATGGATAGGCTCTTCATCCTTATGGATATCATCTTGATCATATAAGAGACATAGATTATGGATAGGTTGGATGACAATGATTTGATCTTGATTAGGGCTCGGGCTTGATGTTTCCACATGCTTAGGATTAGGCTCTTGACATACATCTTGGGTTGCTTGAATGGAAGTAGAAGGGGATGACTCTTGGAGAGACTTGACATGTTCTAGATGGTCAACAACATAGGAGCATGATGGAGGTTGACTTGGACTTATGAGGGGAGACTCTTGACTTGGCTCAAGGGGTTGTGGATGACATGGTTGACTTGAAGGACTTGGCATCATGTTTGAGGACTCTTTTGTATGTTCAAGTATATGTGTTGAATGACATGGCAACAACGGATTCCTTACTTGTAGCCCTTGGGTCACATCCTTTGTAGGTGGATTGGTGGATTGATGTAATGCCATCAATTTATGTTTTAAATATCTAAATGTAAGGCATTGATTTGATGAAGGATTAGATGATAGTGGGGGTAATGAAGAGTTTGATGGGTGAGAAGGTGGAGAGGCCAATGGATTAGGACTAGGACATGGTGGATTAGGGATAAGCATTTGATTGGATGGTGGTAAGGGTGTATGGACTAGATTGGTGTTCCCCTTGTCAAAGGTGGCATTAAGACTTAAAGGTTCTTGATGTTGTTGCCAAGGTGGACTTGGGAAGTTACGTTGTTGTTGTGATATGGGTGGACATGTTGATGTGGCATTGTCATAATAGATAGATGTGTTAGGTTGGCATGATGATGAAGGTGACACATAGGATTGGGGTTGAATGTGTTGAGGTTGAAATGGTGTTTGGACTTGTGATATGATTTGTTGTTGTAATGATGATTGAGGGGTTGAATAGGATAATGACTGTTGAAAGGTTGATTGATGTGGATAAGAGTTGAAATTAGAAGAGTTGTGATAGGTTGACGAAGGGGAAACATGATATGTGGATGGATGAGGTTGATATGATGATGTAAGTGACACATAGGGTTGATGTGAAATGTGTTGATGTGGTGATTGGACTTGATAATGTGCTTGTTGGACTTGACAGTTGGCCATGAGGTATTGGATTTGTGCTATGAGTTGTTGCATTTGTGGTGATTGGTTGGTTTGAAGTTTTTGGATAATGTTATGGGTGCTTTGAATGATTTCTTGGTCTAAAGGTGTTTGATTTGTTTGAGCTTTATGAAGCATGTGAATAAGCCCTAGTGCTATGTCTTCAAATGTTGTCATGGTGTAAAATGATGTTGATTAGATGAAAGAGATGATGATGTGGAATGACGAGATTGGATGACTTGGATGATGTGGAAAAATTTTATTGGAAGTTTGACTTGGGCAATATCAAACACAAGATTTTACATGTAAATGCATAAACACACACACCAAGCACAATGATAAGTTTGTCTTCCAAGATTAAATGCTATGATTAATCAAGCACTTGAATACACAACAACAAGCCCTATGACTAGTCAAGTGGGTTATGGCCAATTAGGTCTCAAGCTAGATTGCACAAGGTTGAATAAGGAATGATTTGAAAGAAAAATCCTGTCACATAGCCGGGAGAAAGGGGTAACCCACCCTTCACCTTCACTTCCCAAAGGTATAAAGTTCTTTGGGGCTTAGCCAAGAGTGACAAGATTTTAACTTCCAAACAAGCGTGTCTTTCGATTCACACTTCGATTGAGGTCGTCCCTAGGGGTGATGAAATCCCCTAGCAGGCCTCCTATGAAGGGTTTGACAAAAGCAAATCAAGTGAGGTGTTTGTGATCACACACGCACTTGATTCACACTCACAACGATTAATTTCCCTTAGAAATGAAATGTTTGTATGCAAACAATAGAAGCACATGTTCTTTTTAACCCCAATTCAAATGTGTAGGAAGACAATGGTTAATTTTAGACCCAATTTTGATATGTGATTGAAGACAAAATTCATTTTTAAGAGCCCAAATCCAAATGTGTTTGCAAACAAGGATTAATTTTATGCCCCAAATTGAAATGTGTGACAAACAAGATTAAGAAATGGAAGATGGGATATGTGCACCTGATTATTCGCTTTCCAATTTGTTGTGTATGAATGATATTTCTGCCACTAAAACTTCTTATGATCACCCTACATAATCAAAAGAAATAATATCATAATGCAGCCATGAAAAAAAAAAAAAAACTCATTAGAATATTGTAATTTCAGATACATATTTTTCACATAGCCGAATTAGATTCGATTATTTGAAGATATTATTGATCTGAAAAATACAAAATCAAAGAAGAGACTGATATTATTTTTCAGAGAGCTTTCCAGAAATGTAAAGAAGTCAGAAAAATTCCCTATTTTGCGCCCAATATTAATTTTCTATTAAAAATCATAAAAAAATTATAATAAATACAAAATAGCTCCAAAAATTCTGATTTTTTTACTGGAGACGTCTGATGTCATTCCAAATCTGAAAATAAAAATTTGTGAGAATATCTATAACCGTGAGTGAGATATAATCAAATTTGTCTTAAACCCTAATTTCAAAAACTCTATTTTTTGACTAATAATTTCACATCAAAATTTAAAAACTAAAGAGTATACCCCTGTTAAAATTCAAAGAGATTTCCAGAAATGTAAACATATCTGAAAAATTATATTATTTACTCCCGAAATTAATTTTTTATTAAAAATAGAAAAATAATTATAAAAAATGAAAAACAGATCCAAAAAATCTGATTTTTGGAATGAGAGCTCTTGATAGTGTCCTCGACCTACAGAAAAAAAATTGTGAGAAAATACGAAGCTGTGTGAAAGATATGGTCGAATCCTTAGAAACTAGGGTTTTGTCCAAAAATGATGCCAAACCTGCAACAAAAAGCTAACAAAACCTGCAATAAAAAGATCCAACTCCAAGATTTCTCAAAATGTGTTAAAATATGTCAGGTTCACCAATGTAATCAATGGAAAATCTCAGATTTGTTAAAGGGGTTAGCACAATAACAATAAAATTCCAATGAAATAACAAAGTACAAAGGAAATAATATGAAAACAAAAGGAACAATATTACCCTAGGTCTTCATCTTCCATGCTTCACCTTTGTTACACCTCCTAGATTGCTGTAAATAGAGATGCCCTCAGATTTCAAATGAGCAACTATGACTAATGACAAAGCCCTAAGCAAGTTTTGAAGGATTTTACTAAAAGAAATGACTTGACAATAGACTAGAATGACAATGACTGCAAATGACAATGACCATGAGTTGACAAAAAATGAGCATGAGATGGAAGAAAGATCAAGAGAGAGAGAGAGAGCCTCCAAGAGCCAGAGAGATAAGAGACCAAGCGGGAAGCCAAATGAGAAAAAAATTGCCATTTTATAAAAACTGCAATTTTGAATGTGTGGCTAGGATGAGAAGATGACAAAAAACCCTAGAATCAATGATCAAGATTGAATGTTGCAATAAGAATTAGGGTTAGGTCAAAATTAGGGCAAATGATAAGGATGAAGGGCTAAGATTGAATTATAAGATAATTCAATCAAGGGTTGAAATTAAATGAGATGTCAAAAGATAAGATTTGATCTGGAGGATCAGATTGGCACAGAAAAAGAGGTTGTTGGAGAAATTAAATAATAAAATTTATTTACTCTAGGTGACTAGTAAATAATTAAATAATAAAGATATTATTTAATTATGGAGGAATGTGACAAAAGACCATTTTGAATTAAATAATGATTTAATTCAAAACTCAAGAGATGGACCAAATTAAATAAATAAAATTTATTTAATTTATGAGAGAAGAGATTAATGAATAATTAAATAATTAAAATAATTATTTAATTATAGTGGATAGTGGACAAAATTAAATAAATTAGAATCTATTTAATTTTAGAAAGAAGGGGACTTAATTAGTGACGTAATTAAATAAATAAAATTTATTTAATTAATCAAGGGAGAATAAAGATAAAAATGAATTAATTAAATAATTAAAATTATTTAATTAATAGAAGAATTATGACTTTAGAAAATAATCAAATAATTAAAAATTATTTAATTATTAAGAATGAAAGGGGAAATGTTGAATAATCTAAGAGTTGCAAGCCTAGGACAATTTTATGTGTCTACACTTTCTCTATGACAGTGTAGTTTAATTCAGGGCCTTGAAGGTTTTTGATAATGAAATATATGGCATGCTCTATGGAATTTTTTTTGGTCCTAACACTATCGCAATGGCATAGTCAGAAGCATCTATGTGTATATGAAAGGGTAGACTCCACTTTGGTCCTTGAAGAACAGGTGCCGGAGTAAGTAAATTCTTAAGCTGCGGGAAAGATTTGTCACAGAGCTCAGTCCAATTGAATTTAGAATCTTTAGTCAATAAAACATATAATGGACTAGCTATTTTGCTGAAATCTTTGATGAACCTTCTATAATATCCAGCATGTCCTAGAAAACTTCTAACATTCTTTTGTTTCACAAGTGTCGGAAAAGTCAAAATGACTTCTATTTTTGTAGGATCAACTTGAATTCCTGCTTGAGAAATATGATGGCCTAAAACAATTCCCTCTTGCATCATCATAAAACACTTCTCACTATTCAAAGACAAATTGTGCTCCTTACATCTTTCCAATACTTTTTCCAAGTTTGCTAATGCTTCTTCATAGGTGGCTCCATAAGTGGTGAAGTCATGCATGTAGATCTCCATAGAGTCATGAGAAATATTAGCAAAAATATTGATCACCACCCTTTGGAATGTTGCAAGGGCGTTACACAGGCCAAAAGGTAAAACAGAGTAGGAAAAAGTACCCCATGGACTAGTAAAATTTGTTTAGTGTTGTTCCTCTGGGGCAATTTTGATTTGATTATACCCACTATATCTATCCAAAAAGGAGAAATACTTCTTACCAAACAATGAATCTAGCACTTGATCAACAAATGGCAGTGGAAAGTGATCATTTTTAGTTGTTGTGTTCATCCCCCTATAATTTACACAAACTCTCCATTTTCCACCCTTCTTAGGAATAATTACTAGTGGAGATACCCATTAACTGTCTGAAATAGGATAGATAAAACTAGTATCAAGCAAATTTTGAAGCTCTTACTTAACTATTTCCCTGAGTGCTGGGTTGATTCTTCTTTGAGGCTACCTAACAGGTGAACAATCCTCCTTGATGTAGATCCTATGAGTACAGAGCTGAGGATCGATTCCCTTCATATCCCCATAGTCCTATGCAAAAGCTCTGTGTTGAGCTTGCAGCATTGTGGCTAGGGCAGTTTGTTGAGACAGAGGCAGCTTATTATTAATATGTAGACAGCAGCTTGGAGATACTTCTATCTGTTTGGTGAGATCATTTATTGAGGTTGCTGATAAAGGTGGTATCTGAATATCACATAATAGCAGTCTGTGATGGCTCTCAGGATGCAATTGTTGCAGGAAATATTGTTGAGAACGACTGTCTGAAACAGGTGGGTTATTCAGATCAGAGCTGAACTGCAAAATGTGTAGAAGTAGGTTATCCTCACTCTGAAGCTAGGAAAATAGATCAATTTGCAGTATCATTAACTGAGCTAATGAATTGACTTCTTCAGTTTCCTCTCCTAAATCTGGCCAAATTGGTTGAGACAAGTCTGGCAGAGGCTGTGCAGGTTGGTATAAAGCCAATTTCTTTCTTGACTAACCATTAGAAATTCTCATGTCTCTTGAATGGCATCCTATAAGGGCATCAACTATAGCTAACTAGGGTCTACCTAGGATGATAGGATATCCTCCTAAGGTTTCCTTAGTGGACAATATGGTGAAATCAGCAGGGTATTCCCAAGACTCAAGGGTGACAATGGCATCTTCTATCACTCCATTAGGTGTGACTGTGGAACTATCAGCAAGCTGCGGGACAGTCGGTCTAGACCAAATGTTTGGGATATTCAAACACTCCATAGTGTGCTTGGTCATTACATTAATGGCTGCACCAAGGCCAATCAAAACATTCTTTACTATCTGACCATAGATATTTATTTTTACTACAGGACTCCCAGGGTCAGTATATTTTGGAATGACTACCTTCCCCAACATTATATCAGCCAACTGTCCTAGAACATGGATAGTTTGGGGATCCTTTTTCTTTCTTCCTTGTTTCTTTAAACATGCCTCTTTAATGGCTTTTCCATAAATTGGAACATCTTTAATAGCTTGAAAAAGAGGAATTTGAATTTGTACATTTCATAGCTGATCCATAATATCAAAGGTAAGCTCTTCTATGGTCTTGGATGTAGTAATTTGATATCTCTGAGGAAAAGGTGGTGTAGCCTGATGTTGCAGGATAGATTCCTTAGAGGCGGTATCTGATACAGGTATATTTTCTATAGGATCAGTAGGTTGTTCAGCGGCAAAGTCTGGAATCTCTATAATTACAGGTGGCTGTAGAGCAGGGAGAGTGGTTCCAAACTTGAGATGGATATTATTGATATTCAGGGCATAAGCTGGATATTGGTTGGCTTCTACATAATACATAGGTTGTTTTTGTTGTTGCTGCTTATTATTAGGATTTGGCAATGGTTGAGTAGGCATAGGCATTTGTTTTGGAGGGCCAGTATTTGTTGTAAGTGTTGCAGGGGGAGGCATAAGGGTCGGAGGTTGTGGCTGCTGAAGCTGCAGGAATCCAGGGGGTTGGTTCTGCCATTGCTGAGAACCTCTCCATTGAGGGTTCTGTTGCCAGTTACCTGGAGGTGGAGTCCATTTTCCTTGTGGCTACTGCCAACCTCCTTGAGGGGGTTTGCATTGAGGACTCTGATAGTTAGGCCAGTATGGTTGAAGAGTATTCCAAGGTGGAGATGGGCCATATGTAGGTTGTCATTGGTTATTGTAATTCGAATAAGGATTACCAAAAGTCAAAGGATCTTGAGGCATACCTTGTCTTTGAGCCCATGGTCTCCTTTGTGCTACAAAGAATACTTGATCATCATCTCCTTCCACCATCTTAAAATCAGTGGGTAACTACTTAGCCTCCATGTTAGCCACCATCTTGCATCTGCAATCATGTTTCTTCTGTCTACAATGTAGACAGAACTCAGTCAGGATTGCCTCAGCCTCTTCATGTTTCTTCCAAGCTTTCATGGTATCCTAATGTGTTTCCATGTTATTTATGATATCTTGTTTAAAATTAGACAACAAATTTGTGATATCCATGAGACTCCATTGGAAGAAGACTTTCCCACTATAGCTTGATGACCTCTACCCTTCTTCACATTTGCTCGGGAGTAATTGAGACATATCCTCTTGATATCATCCCAAGATGCTTGGGTGATATCTCCTCCTCCCATCAGGTCCAGAGCATCTATACAGGTATCATTGATTCCCCTTAGAAAAAGTAATTTCTGAGATTCTTCATTAAGAGTATGGTCTGAATTCTTTTTCAAAGAAAACAAGAATCTTGAGATATAGTCTTCCAGGCTTTCATCCTCCTTTTGTTGGATTCTGAATATATCATCTCCCTTACTACCACTCTTACAATATTCCTTGTATTTCTCAAGAAACTTTTTTTGCATGGCTACCCAATTATCAACAACACCCCTTCCTAAACTCATGAACCATCTGAGAGCTCCCTCCTTTAGGGTAGCAGGAAACAACTTTAGTTTGTGAACATCTAAAGTGTAATCATAACTGCGACAGAGGATATCAAACTCAAACAAGAAGGTCTCTGGGTCTTCTGTAACTAGAACATAGAACTTGGGAAGCAAAGAAGAAGGAATATTCTTAAGGTTGTCATTATCTTGTTGAGCAACAATGGGGAATTCAAAAGCAGGAGGTTAATTAGGTGGATTACGTGCTATGTTCACTTGATGGAGTATAAAAGAAAATGGATTTTCTTCAAGTTCTTCGTCAACTGGGCCGAATAGCAAGTCATCACACAAATCTTCAGCAAATGGGTCAATATCTAAGTCTCCTTCTTCCTCAAATAGGCTATAAGCTGGTTTAGTTTTCTTAGCAATGAATGGAACATTAGGGAGAAATCTTCCTTGAGTGTCTCTTCTTCTATGCATGCAACAAAATGGATGGTATTTTAAAAGAATTTGAAAATACTTGAATAACTAACTAAACTACTGCTAATAATGACTGTAGCAGGTTCTTAGCTTGACACCATCCCTGGCAACAGTGCCAAAAATAGTCGTGCCCACAAAAGGATATGAAAATCATGGCAAAACCTATCCTGGGAATTGGACATTCTAGCAGGAGACTAATATCTTTTCATGGTCGTTTATTTACTTATCAAACCAGGGAACGTATACTTTAAATGGAGTGGCACTGTATGTGCACTAAGAACCAGTTTCAGTCACAACCTATCAAAAATAAATACTTGGAAAAAAATTCTACCTACACTACAAGAAGGTAATGAAAAGTTCTCTTAACTCAACCATAATTTAACCAAAGCAGAAATCATAACAACTGCTACTAAGAAACAAACCATGAACTGGCCTTATGTTGTAGGAACAAACACAGGGATGGATTCTCGATGCTGCAGGAATAATATAAGACTGGGTTTGTACTGAAACTTTCCAGAATGAAATCTAACTTTGAATTAACAAAGGATGAACAACTACTCACCTACAGATACTTACTAAGTGGGCCCCCTTAGCAAGCATCAACTAATTTACACAAAGATCAAACTCAGAACTTCATCAACTTCTATTCATAACATGAAATTATTTACATTGATTGTTCTGCTTCAGAAAACTAACAAAAACTCTGATTCTTATTATGACACTAATTCTTACATAATCTGCTTTCTATTTCTTCCTTCTATTTTTCCTATTCTTCCCGTTCACCCACACAGGAGGAACACTTATTTAAATTAGGAAAACAGCTAACTAACTAACCCTAATAGAGAAAGACGTGGATGTAAATGTATCCTAGAACCGAGGAACAAACTAAATAAATGAACTTATTCGCTCAACACGGTTTAGAGAGAATTCAACATTCCACTCTTTCCAAATTAATTAACATTTAAATTCCTTCCCAACAATTTTGGTCAAAGATTCTTTGCCAGAATAACTTCCTCGAAGTCATGCAGGAAATGGACTTTACTGCAAGGCCAAGATCAGTTGCGCTTGACTCGTTCATACTTTCTTCAACAACTTGCGAAACACAAGGTAACAGATGCGAAAGAAAAGACACATGGCAAATGCACGATATTCATTCATTAATCAAATATTAAATCTATTTCATCATTCAAAAGCTACATGCATTATACCAGTCATTTGGGGAGTCAAACAGGGTAATAAATATAGACATATCAACATGATAGGCTGCAGGAATATAAAAGTGTATTGCTATAGGATATCCCCCAATAAAAGGTTTCTAAAGAGTTAAACAACCATGAACAACAAAAATAAGGGTATTAAAAGTACACCATGATACCCAAATTATGAGCATATTTTGGGCTCATCAGTTAGTGTATCAAATGGATGTGAAGAGTGCTTTCTTGCATGGGGATCTTCATGAGGAGATCTATATGGAGCAGCCACCAGGTTTTGTGCAGAACCCCTCACTTGTTTGCAGGATTCAACATTCATTGTATGGTATCAAACAAGCCCCTTGGGCTTGGTATGAGAAGATGGATAGTTTCTTGCTTGCTTTCAACTATACTCGCTACCATTCTAATCCCACAGTTTATACTCAACAACATGGAGATGATATGGTCATTCTTGTGCTTGATGTGGATGATTTGATTATCACGAGAAGCTCTACTTCAATGATTTAGAGTACATATCAAGCATTGATGGAGCAATTTGATATGATCAACCTTGGTCTTTTGCATTACTTCCTTGGTCTTTAGGTTCATCAAACTTCTAAGGGGATCTTCACTTTTTAGTAGAAGTATGCTCTTGATTTGCTTCAAAGATTTGGTATGGATGATTGAAAGCCTTCCTCCACTCTATTTCAATCAGGTGTTATATTGTCTACCAGTTGAACTACTCCTACAGTTGATCCTACCTTGTATCAATAGAGGATTGGTAGTCTTTTGTACTTAACACATAGTCATCTTGATATTTCCTTTACGGTTGGACTTGTTTGTTACTTATCATAGGAGCCTCATGAGAGTCATTAGAAGGCTACCAAACATCTCTTGAGATACATTCAGGGCACTACTCATTTTGGCATTCATTATACATTATGAGCATCTCAGATTGTGGGCTTCACTAACTCAAATTGGGCTAGTAATGCCAATGATCATGTTGGTTATTTTTAACTAACCAAGCAGGCCTTAGCAAATACCTATGAGTCTGCCAAACTCAATTCTCAAATACTTTCCAGACGAGCGGCCAACTAACAAGATAAAGTGTATATTACTTTATCTACTGCTCTTTAAGTTCTGCCAGACCCGGGTGGGTGTTCCCACAATGCCAAATAAGTACTTCATTTCAACAATTTACACATACATTGGAAATCAAGGTAGACAAATTCTCATTAATTGCAAATAAGATGAAATCAATCACAAAGGTGGATATTCTTTGAGCTAAATATGCATCTTAAGCTGAGAATACAAAAAAAAATGAACAAAAGGTGGGCCAATGATTATTTTAAAAGATTTCTCTTAGGTCGAAGGACTGAAACCCCAAGAAATGTTAAATGGGTTAAAGATTAGTGCCATTATCCATGAGTTAGGAGTCTACGCATATGGAAACATAAGGCATGTTTAATTCTGAGCAATTATGACCTAGTGATATCACCTTGTAATTCACACACCAATGACTGAATACTAAAGACTTCTTACCAAATCCAAATGACATTGCATGTGAACTCATGATCTAATCTAAGCATTTTAACCCATTCTATGAACAAGAGTCAAAACCATATCACATATCAAAGCATAACACAATGACAATTAATGAAATGATTGTTGATCAATATTTTCATTAATAGTTCGAATACAAAACCAAAAGGAGAGACTATAGACTCATAAAATCTCCATTATCACTCAAATATACTCAGAAACCATACATTTAACCAAATTTACTATCTAGACTCAAAACATTAGATAAAGACTCAACATATCTACTCTATTTTTTATTAATTCTCTCACATAGCTCCAGAATTTCAACAAAAGATCGACACAAATGGCCCTAAATTCCCTTTTCTAGAATAAGGGAGCAAAAATAAGCTTCAAGCCAAGTGTACACATGTCAATATCGAATTGGACGACTAGAAGGTATATTTCGTATTCAGTTATATTTGCAATTGTGAAAAATGGAGGGAATACACATAAGACAAAGAATATTTACATTTGCAATAGAAAGCAACTTTTCCTTTTCAAAACATATCAAAAGTAGTGTGTCCAATTCATCAATCAAAATGAAAAAATGATGTAGACCATAGGTGAGTCAGCATATCAGTCAAAATCCTACATCATCAACAACCAATACTTTTCTATGAAACATATGTTTTAGCTTCGTAATCTCTAAAGCCAAACATGTACAATACATGACCAAGTATATTTTTCACAAACAGAACTTTCCAACATATAACCTTCCCCATTCCTCATACTCTTCCTCAGATGCCCAATCAAAGTCCATTATTTTTTCCATGGCTTTCCTGTAAGGGGAATACTTGGTTACAACTGCATTGGATTCCCTCTTGAAATCCTCCAAAAAACTAATAAGAAAAGTTAGCCTTCCCAAGGTGTTGTTGAAGACACTTCTTTGCAAATTTTATTTACTTCAGAATCAATAACCTCATCCAGTTCCCTCTTCCATGTCTGCAATGGTTTCACTTCATAATTAGCAACTTCAATATCTGGTAGTGGTGCTAAATTAGTATGGTTGTATTGAGCTATCAACTCTATTATATTCTGCTCCAATGGAGCTACATATCCCTGAAGCTTCTGCTCGCTCAATTCACACACAAAGTCATAAATTGGAAGCACTAGAGGGTACTTATCTTCATGTTGGTCAGCTCCCACTAAAATAAACTTCAATCTCTCAACTCTTGGAACCCATTTGTTCAAGGTTGGCATGGCTAACAGTATATCCTTTTGAGACAACCTTATTGTAGGCACCATCAAAGCATAGTTGTCATGCACACTATTAAGTCTCTCCTAAATCCTCTCATTCAAATGTTTTAAGGTAGTGCAAACAACCTTTGATATATTCTCATACATTGTATCTTGAGTCTTTCCTAGCAACTTCTTATACACCTCAATTTGCCGAAGTAGTTGATCTTTGTCAGATGAACTAGAGCTTGGTCTACTCATTTCTTCCTCTGCAATTGGTTCTTGTCCTTAATTATATGGTACTATTGCTAAAGCTTGACTATGAAATGACTATTGTACAGATGTCATTGGAGAAACTAAAGATGGGTGGCTTGAACTAGGTTGACCTCATTCTTTATGTACTTCATCTCTTTGTTTGTAGAATGCCAGTTCAGTCTCAAGTGTAGCCACTTTCTATTAGCTATTGTCATAGTCATTCAAGAGTTCACTATATTTAGCTCTGAGATTATCTCTTTCCAAGGTGAGACCCTCCACAATTGACGGAGTAAATCTGGCCACATTAACAACCATGTTTGCAGCTTCCAAAGCTGGAGTATCAACAACTCTTTTTACAAGCAGTTGTCCACTAAGCTCTGATGGCTCTGTTAGGACCAGTTTCCTAGATGTCGAAGACAATGAACAAATTTCCAATGCATCCCAATCCTTGCTGAAGGCTGAACCTTGAAGGGCCATTTCTAATTCTTCTCTTGTTTATACAAGTGGTCTCGCATCCCTTCTTATAGCACCTAAAACAATAGCATCAGCTATATTCCACTCTGGCAATAGCAATACACCACTCTTCTTTACAAGTTCTTTGCCATGTTGGGCATTAATCTGTTTGAACTCGTCTTTATAATACATTTTACATTCACCTCAATGACACTTTCAGGTGATTCAGGGTGCAAGCTTCTTTCAATAGCCACCTTCTCTACATAATCTACAATCTTGGATTTCCACCAGAAGTCTTGAAATGTAGAGGTTTCAATGAATGAGTCATCTTCCATAAACTCTTTACTGGCCTCTACCCTCAAGTCATCTAAAGTATTCAATCCACAAATATCAAGCTTCCCAAGTTTGAGAAGCTCTGTCCTGAACTTGAGGAAATCGGTCCTTCATTAGGAGGCATCCCTATCTACATTTCCTTAGGGGTGACAAAAATATCATCTTCATCGATGTCAGAATAATCAACCACTCCTTTTTTTTAGTCCTTTGCTTCTTCTAAGGTGGCTGCTCGGGAGGGACGAAACTTTCAGGAGATGAATCAATATCAATTACAGGTAAAGAGGCCTGCGGAGGGGAAGTCAGCATTGCACTCTTGGGAGATTCTGCCATTGGTTCTTCAGAGGCAACAGGGGCCACTAAACTTCTTTCTTCACTTTCCATTTTCTTTCTCCTAGAATAAATCCTCAATTGTTTTTGTGGTTGATATGCAAGTCTTTCTTCTAGGGTCAATTCAACACTTTCTTCAACCACCATTGCCTTTCCTTTATCAGGAACCTCCTGCTCCTCTCTCAAAACACCAACAACATTATCAAAATTTTCTATGACATATATGGCCCTATTGAAATCACCATGTATATTTGGTAGAGGATCATATTGAGGATTATTCTTCTTCTTAGCTTCCACCATCTTTCTATAAGCCAAGTATTTCGCTTTTCTTTCATCTTGTTCCTCAAAGTTGAAGAGATTCTTGATGATATCCTCAGGGTAATCAAAAGCATGTACAAATAGACCCATTTTCTTATTCGCTTTGAGCTTACTGATGAAGCCCTTAGGATCACGATTCCTCAGGTTCATAGTCATCAGTTCATAAGGAGTTATCATATGTTCTAGTTCCTTCACTGCCCCTTTTGTCATAATGTAATCTACAAATACAGTCCATTCTGGGAAGAATGACCCTTTCCTTGTTGAATTAGGTAGATGTGCTTCTTGTGTAGCTCCCAATTGCCTCATGATCTCAAGGAAACCTATTCTCAAAGGAACATCTACACGCAAAACATATGGGCCCAAAGCACTACCATATATCCTGGAAATTGTCTTATCATGATACAAAATTAAATCTCCCCAATTATGACTCAAATTTAAATCTGGCCTTAGCTCTCTGGGTCTCAAAAACTCATGGATTTCCTTAGGAATCCTAGGTAGTTCATATACCAAGGCCCTCTTTATCTTGGATGCAAAAGCATTTATAAACATTACAAAATTGTACCTCTTATCATCCTTATCCAAGTTACAGGTCCAACACTAAATAGGTAAGCTGACACCATCCCTTTTCCTTTCTAATGTAATCTCCTTCTCAAAGGCTTTATGTCCCTTATATAGGAACATATGCATTAACAATGAGTACCACCAGAATTTCACCCATTGTTTTCCTCCTTGCAACTCATCTAATCCTTCATGGATGTGATCAACCAGATAGGTTGCATAATCATAAAAAATATTGTATAGTGGGTGTTGCATATGTGTAGCTAAGTAGTTATACTCCTTTTGTAATGTGTCAGGTGGATTGGCGCCTACAATTTGGTAAAAGGAGTATACAGTCTTTCAGAAGTAAGTGGCAAAATAGCTCATTAGGAAAGGTTTGAACTCACTGTCATCAATTTTAACCTTCCTCTGTTGTTTTCTAGTTCTAACAACTGTAGTACGTAGGGGAAACATTTTTGACCTAATTAATACCTTGGTATTGTTATGTTCTTCTCTTCTAGTATCCATATCCAAAGGCAACATATTTGAATTCCTTTCATGTAGGTCAAAAACCTTTTCAATTTCTTCACTAGTTATTTTCACCATAACCACCCCATCATATGCTCTGACTGCCCTAGAAACTAGATCATACTTTGATGTGATATCTTTTAGGAGTTCCACATCCATGTACACATTGGGAACAGTCAATCTCCCCATATTCAAATCCCACGAGTTACTAAAGGGAGACCCAAAATTTCTATTTCCAAACCAATGTTGAAACATCTACCATCCTGTGTAGGGTACCTCAGCATCTTTGATCAAGCAAGCTTTATATATCAAACCCTCCTTCACAATGGGGCCCTAGAATAAAACCCTTCCCTTTGGTTTCTTATTGGTAGACTGGGGAAGCAAATCAATTACATCTTGTGAAAGGGTTCTAGACTAAATAGAGGAAGATGCACCTTGAGTTTTGGGAGCCATGGGCTTGGGTATACAAGAGTTCTTTCAAAGGGATTTTAACTACTCAACTCCTAATTGCAATTTACGGTAGAAGACAAGGGCTAAATTTGGGCAATTTATAGGGCTACAACTTTTAAAAGCAAAAAATAACCCTAATTTAAAGGATTGAAATCAAAACAAAGAAACACACTTGTTTTAAAACAAATTAAAAGCAATCCCTAATTCATAAAACTGAAAAAGGCACAAAATTGTGTTTATAATACTTAATGCTTTCAACCATGACAAACCCTAATGTCAACCCAGATAATTTATGCAATTCACCTCTTTGCTCCTTGTGTTGCCTTGGACATGTCTTCAAATCTCAAACAAACAAGCGTCAGTCGCATGTACAATTTTGAAGGGAACTAAATAGGTTTTTGAGCCACCTCTACCATTAATGTTCATTCACACAAAGCAAAAGAATTGCAATGGGCGTACTTGCATTTTTTGAATACACGCCAAATTGATTCATGGCTAAGTTGGGCATCTCGAACGACTTAGATTGAGTCAAAATAATTTGAATTTACAATACCATTCTAGCTCAAATGATCAACCAATAGGAATCTATTGACATGACTATCCATGTGTACAAGAGGTTCCCATCCATTGGTAGCCGTAGAGCACATGTGGCATCATTTTGCAGGTCTTTCCATTTTTAAAGAACTTGCATCTTTCTTCCATGAGCCAATAGGGAACAATTGTGATCAACCTTCTTCATTTGCTTAGCACCATCGATCTCAGAATCATAGGTGCTAAGATGGGGCACACTGGTCGAGTCCACATACACGTGGCGTTGTTTCACTAACCCTATAGTAATTAAACTGCAGTCATTTCAAATGGGCGAGCCAACGAGGAATGGTTCAAATTAAATCCCATGATCTCGTGACTAGCAAACCTGCATGAACACTCAATAGTTAATCTTAAAAAGGGGCCTTGACTAGGATGACGAGACTTTTCCCCTTAGGAATTCATGACTTAAGCGTAAGTCATTTGTATGCAAATATTGAAGGTCGACTTTGGGGATATTTAAGAGATTATACGATCAAGGATGATCGAACAACTTAAAATGAAGTGGTCGATAAGAGACATGGAACCATGACTCAAGAGATAACTTATATCACTGGCAACCAAACTAACAAGTCAACGCAGAAATAGAACACTCGAAAGCTATAAGGGTATTTTGAATGGCAAGTTCATTCAAGCTAAAACCCTAAACCCTATGTGTAATCAACATACAATGTTGATATTGAGGATAGAAGGCCTCAAAATATCAAGGATTTTTTGGGGGTCTAACAGATTAGAAGTCTACTTTTGGCTTTGTAAATTTTTCCTTGGTTCTGGTCCAATTGCATGGTCATGCAAGAAGTAGACTGCTATTGCATTATCATCGATAAAGGTTGAGTATTGAGGTGTAGCTCTTTCTAGTCAGGAGGTTTTGTGGCTTCCTCGGTTGATGATTGAGTTTGGATTCCCATCAACTCAACCCAGTAATCTTTGGTGTGACAACCAAAGTTCCATTCATATATCTTGCAACCCAATGGAGCATTAGCATACTAAGCATATTGAAATCCACATGCACTTCATCAGGAAGCTCGTCCAAGATGGTGTTCTTAGCTTGGAGTATTTGCCTACAGATCAAAAGGTTGCAGACATCTTCACTAAACCTTTGGCATCACCTTGTTATCTTTAGTTGTGATTGATGCTTGGGGTGAAGGAAGTTTGTCCTTGGGGGGTCTTGATGAGTCCTCCTTTCTTCTTCAATTTTCTTTGCTTATTTTTCTCTCTTTTAGAGAGGAGTTTTCTCCCACAAGGTTTTTCTCCTTTTCTCTATTTGTGAGGGTTTTTTGTTTTGTACATGGGTACCTCATCAAGCCTTGCTATCGAGACCCATCTTTTTCATACTTGCATTGGTTTGTTCCTTCCTAAGTTGCACTTAAGGGGGGTTGTTGGTGTGAATAAAGTCTTGTACCTAGTTAATTCTTTATTAGGGACTTAGGGGACTTAGTTCACATGTTAAGTTTACTTAGGATATAAGCATTCTTCTAGAAGTCTTAGTTGTCTTATCTAGAAGTCATAGTTGTCTTACATTTATTTCTATTCACATTAATAAAACTTATATTTAATTTTTATCAAATCTAAAAAACAATAATTACAATACTATAAAGGCAAGTACTAGCCACTACATGACACTTGTTATGATTGTATAAGTTTATTTTCATGATATTTATAATTATATGCAATTATGTCATGTTTGTATTATTATATTATTGTATTTTAACTTTTCAACTTATTTTATTTTGCATTCCCATTTTTAGATATATATTATTCCTTCCTTATTATATATAATTGCTTTAATTTTCATATTTTATTTATTTTTGTGATCTTTGTTTTGTTCACATTTTTACTTTTTGGTTCAATACTTTTTAATATTTTGCATTCCTTTATTTTATATTATTTTCTTTTTTACATTTTTCTTTTCTTTTTTGTCTTGTCTTCCTTATTCTCCTTGATATTTATATGTGCTTAATCTTATGATTTTCTATTTTTCTTTTCTTTTTTGTCTTGTCTTCCTTATTCTCCTTGATATTTATATGTGCTTAATCTTATGATTTTCTAACATATTTTTCTAATCCTAATGATGAATCATGTCATATGATTTGAAACGTCAATTTTTTGGGTTAAAAAAAGCAACAAATTTTAATCCAAAAAAAATATTTAAAAAAGTCTTCCTTATTATACCATTGACAACCAAATACTTTTTTTTTTTTTTCAGCTCATGAAATTACTCTTAGGAAAACCAAAGAATGTCAATGTTGGACCCATAATGGCAAATATGTGCTTAGATAACTTCTACTTCTTGCCTAATTACAATAAGAAATAAATAGTGTGAAAAAGTATCTAGAAATCATATATTACTTAGCATTGCTCAATGCCATGTTGATCTTTATGAATGTGATTTTACCTATATGCTAAAGATGGACTTACAAGACCACTTGAGTTATGTAAGGAACATTATCAAATTTGGAGACAACACCCAAGTGATAATTGGTATTATAGAAAAAAAGCCATAACTTGTGTTGATATAACCCATATTCGCAAGATAATAAGCAAGATTGTGCCCCACCAATTCCTCTTCAATTAAACTATCAAAGGAAAATACTCTATGATAATCTTAAACTGTAGACTCCTTGTGGTGAATAGGATGCACAATCTCATGCTTGTTATCAACCTGCAAGAAGAACCAAGGACTTATCTCAAAGAGGATGGTCTTAGCCCACCCACCACCACTCTATGTCTCCTTAGGCTCCTAGTCATCGGTTTGGTAGTTAGCATGACTAGAAAAATCCCTTTCCTTGCTCTTGCTATATCACTTGTTCATGACACTCAACCTCTTGATGAAGAAAAAAAGATTATGATGGTAATGATGATTGGGAGCCTTCCATGGGTAGTGCAAACCCATATAATCTATGAGGTAAATTGAATGATCATAACCTCCTCCTCCTCTTACTAGTGCTTTAACTCTTAATACTAACAACTTATTATATTTTTATCCAAAACTTATCATTACCCAAACTTTGAAATATAACTTCTTCCACCGCTTTTTAATAAATACATATAATATTATATAAATAATAATAAAATCACTTATTCAATTAAAAAAATTTAAAAAAACCCAATTTTTAAAATATAAGAAAATTATCAATGTAACTCCTAATTTAATTCTAGGAATCACAATCATATCAGATTGTAATTATTTAATGACGAGATATTTTCGAGATAAAATCTCAAAATTTTATTTGGTTAAACCGTTTAAAGATTAAAATAAATAAAACTGTCAATTTTTCGTCGTACCTAACTTTTTTGTTTTATTTTTGGGCTTCATTATTTTTGTATGATTTGATTTTAAACGAGTAATAAGTTGTCCGTTGGCTAACGGTCAAAAGGCAGTTTAAGATTGGTCTGAAATATTGAAGAGGTAAAGTTTGAACAAGTCGTCGTCAAATCTCCCGCGTCGTCTGATCTCCGCGTCAGATTACACCACAAGTTTCGGTCAAAGATGAAGACGTGTTATTTGTCTTCATATATTTTATTGCCTCTAGCCACTCATTTTTTATGATTATTATTAAAAATGTTATATTTGTACATTGCTTTATTTTTATTATTTAGATTTAGGTTTATTTTGTGGGGATTATTTATATATTTAAATATATAAATAAATGGTAAATTGGGAAAAAAGAGTTGTTGTTTTAGATTACTTATTTATCTTATTAGATATTTTTATGTATATCTATTATTTATCTTCTTTTCTATGTTCACATATTTTTATATTTATTTATTATTCTAGTGTTTAAGTCCATTCTCGTGCAAATGCTATTTATAGTGATCTAGTCCATTTTTCTATTGTAGGATTAGTTTTGGATTAGGGTCACCCTTACAATAACAAACTCATCTTTCTCTAATTTTAACTTTTTAATTCAAATTTGACTAACTTCTCACCTTTAACCTTATTGCCTAGGATTGAGTAAACACAAATTTGTGTGATATGTTGTTATGTCCTATTTAAAGGCATTTGATACATTCATTCTAATCATCAAATTATAAGGTGAAATTGTTTGCTTCACACACTTCAAATTGGTGTTCTAAAGGAATCTAGTATTGCAAATCATTCTAGAAGCATTTGCATGGCTTAAGAGTGATGTTCTTGATAATGTTCAATTTCAAGACGGGGAGGGGGGAGGGGGAGTTGATCAAGGTGAAAAGCCCTCATAGTTAGGTTGTGGATTTGATTAAGATGTTGATAAATAATTGTTAAATATGTGTTCAAATTTGCAAGTATTTGCACTATTTTCAAAGAACCATCATTAAATATCAAATTTAGAGGAAATGCCTCTAAAGGTAGGGCCTTAATTATCTATTGTTTTGGATTTAAGAAGCATTAACTTATTTAGCATTTTTTTTTGTTTTGGTTCCTAAGGAAACCCACTCCCATCATTATATTGAAACATTGGGCTTTTAGGGAACCTATGAACTTTGGAACTTGATTCTAAGTCTCAAGTTCTTCCCCCCTTCTACTCCCCACTTGTGTTTCTTTTTACTATTTGTAGTTTGTTTATTCTATTATCATATTTTTAGAAGTTTGAAGGACGTAGGAACATGTATACATACTCTCAAGTCTTTGCTTCTCCCCACAACTTGAGCCCCCTCATTGATTGTAGCCATTAATGTTGAATATGGGAGGTAAGGTGGACCTTTATAGTTGCTTTTTCCCCAAATTCCTCCACTTCACATTCAACAAAATTAGTGTTGGATTTTGGGAAATCAAAACAAACACTATTTAGTGCATCCCTAAGGAAAATTTCACTAGGTCTTTGCAATTTATTATTGAATTCAAAGCTAGGAGTCATGAGAAGCTCATGGAATTGCTTGTTCCTTATTTGTGGATGACCAACACAGTTTTGCAAGCAAGGTTTGAAATCATTTTCTATGGTTTATGTTATTTATTTGAACATTTGAATCATCATGGTTATTTTTTGGCATTGTACAATGTTGTGGTATTTGTTGAGTGATTTTTTAATGTTTTTGTTTGATGTTTTTCTTATTAATTAGGGTTTTATTACAAAGGTATAAATCTATTGCTTTGAGTATGTCAATTAGAATAAATGTTAAGGATTTCTTTAATAGAATGAATTTCATATATGTTTAAACACAACCTCCATGACCTGGTTTGTGCTCAAAATCTCACAAACCCATGGATCAATGACTACATGGTCCCATGCACCTTTTATTTCACTATGGATTCTTAAAAGCTTCTTGTATTAAAAAACTACACACCCCCAAAATTTATGCTAAAATGGTGGAATTGGATCCAAGGTTAGAACTTAGAACCTACAATTCCAAGTCCTAAGCCTATTCCTAGACCCATTTTTTACATTTTTAAATGAACAAATAAAGAACCTTAATGCTGCTTAAGGTTTGAAACTACAACCAAACTTGGAACTAAAAGTTATAAGTCCTTATTTTGGATTCTTCCCCATCAAATTAACATTTCTATAAAACCTATAAACTTCCTCACATATTTTGGATCTCCAAAACTACATAACCTTTGTGAAATTTTCAATTTGTTCTCTTAAATGTTATGTTTTTTCTTACATCTTTCTTTTTTGTTAGAATTTTGGTAATATATTTTATTATTTTTCAAATTAAAAGGAGTGCCAAAGAAGCATTTATATTCTTCTCTAGTATTTCACCTACTGCAACCCACTCCAAATCTTTCAACCACCCTATTTATGTTACTATCACTAAAGGATAATTTACAAGTCAAATTAAATGTCTACCTAGGCTTCCAATAGTATCAAATAGTGATTCAACATGTCTTTTGGCCATGTTTTCTACGATGAATCAAATAAAAATATTCACTAGAAGTATGGATGCTCATGGAAAAGATACATATAAAAAAATTCAATGTGGCTGTTGATCTTCTCGCTTCCTTTCTTGTTACCCATGTTAAGATTATATATAGGCATTCTATCAAATAATTGTTCTTTCAACCAGTTTCCTTAGGCTAGAAAGGTCTATAATGAATAATAGGGCATTAAACATTAAAGGTTTGAGCAACAAAGGAGAGAACACTTCTAATAAAGAGTAGGAAGGTTTTGTAATGTTTAATTCCAACAGTGGTATGTCTCCATGGTTGTTTATAGTGATTTAGGGAAATATATAATCATAGTTATATATTTTCTCTTGTCACATTTTTGGCATTGATGTAAAAAAGTTTTGGTGTGTGTATGTGACATCACATAATGTATTGTAAATTCTTTGTAATAACCATTCCTTGATTTCATATATGATATGGATCATTATAGTTTTGGCTATGGATTATTATATATATTACACCCAAATGAAATATTTGATTATCATAAAAATAAAAAATCTATTCTCTTGATATTTTATCTAGTGGTGTGTCTTTTCCCTTTGTCGTTCATGGATTTTTTGCACAATAAAGTGGGCATCAATCCACATTGGCAACGGAATCAATCATCATACTTTTAATCAACTTCTATCTTATTAGCTACATGAGTAGATTAGGCTTGGATTAGGTTATATTAGTTCACAATTTAGTGTTACCAACTAGAGACAAATAGTCTATGAAGCAAACTTAAATTGTGAAATCATTAGAGAATTTGAACATGCATGTTTGCACCTTGCCATTATGTGTGTATTGAAATATAAAAACATTTTAAGGAATTGTAGAACCCATGTTACCTATTGGTGCATGTGCAATGTGTTATCAACTATATGAGAGATTTTGTGCATCTATTTTATCTTAACCTAGTGACAATAATTGGGTTCAGGTTTTCAGTTGGTGTAGTCATTGCTTGCTCTTATAATGTAACATTTTAGTTGATGCACTAACCTATTTTGGTACCTCTAGGAATACCCCCTCCCAAGTTTAAGAACTGTACCCAAAGTGTAGGGGAGACTGCCCACTCTTGCCATAGGCCTTTAACTATCAATAATTTGATAATGAGTCTACTTCTCTACCTTCTTAATGACATATTCTTGGCCTAAGAGGTAAATAATGTTCTAGGATTATGGACTTGTGGTTTTGGGACCTAACACTCAACATTAAGAGAAAAGTTGAGACATTTTTCCTAACAAATAATATTGAAGAAGATTTGGATGTAGTAAATCTCAAGAATAGGAATATAATGTCATATTGATAGTAATCTACGAATCAAAATCCTATGTTGACTCTATGCATGGATGACTTTGGTTGTCAAGAATAAATCCATAGTCATTAAATTATTAGGTGCCTATAAACTCAATCTATGTAATTTGAGGTTGTTCCTTTTGCTTCACCTAAGATGTTATAAATTCTCCTATGCTTCTTGATGTCTATGAAAACTAGTGGTATAGACCAACACCTTGGTAGGGTTATTGGACAACCTAGCTAAAGGGTAGTGTGCCTTGATCAACACCTTGAAATTGAACAACATTGAGAGCGTCACTTTTCAAGCATAATAATTATCTTATAATGATTGTGCAATGCTAGATTCCTTTTAGATAACCAATTGATGTGTGTAGAGAAAATTATTTCTTCTTATATAATTTGATGATCATAATGAATGCATCAAATTCCTTTAAATACAAAGATATACTAACACAAACTTGCGTTCAGTTAATCTTGGGTAAGAAAACTAAAAATAAAAAATTTGTCAACCATACCAATTTTTTTTACTATTTATCAAATTATCTATATTTAAAAAAAACTCAAAAACAAAATAAACATCGAACTAGAAAAAAGAACCAACATAAATGAAAAGTAAAATGCAATATATTTATAAAAGAAAACCAACATAAAGAAAACCAACATAAACTATACAAAGATAACATGGAATAGTAACCATACAAAATGACAATAAAATAGATAAACACGCGTACACGTTTATACAAAAAAATAACGCGCTTTCATCTTTCACCAAAATTCCTCGTTTCTTGTCAAGCCGAATTGTTCAGACTCGAATTCAACGCCATATTCAATATTTTAAACCATTTTTAAAACGCGCTTTGACCAACTTATTTTTCTTTCTAAAAAGAAGCAATGAATTTAACACACCCAAAACCCCGCAAAAACAATAAACATAAAAAAATCTTTGAATACGACATAAAATTGACTTTTTTATGACTTTCCCCAGACTTTCAATCGATCTAACCAACAGAATTTTAGAGATTTTATGTATTATACAAACATTCTTTAAATAATATTTAATTTGCTAAATTTGTATTTGAAAAAATTGTTGGATACGATGTTATTGTCGAAGGATTCCACTTTAGGTATATACTATGCATTATATATTTTATGAAATAATATAAAGAGATTTATTCGTAATTTTTTTTTCAAAATAACCAAAAAAAATATATATTAGTTAGATATTTTAAATACATATTTCAAAAATAATAAATTAATATATTTATTTATTTATTTTATTTGTGCAAGAGTTATTTGATAGTTTTAATTTTTTAATATATATGTGAATTGTGCTTTGAATCGTCTTTAATATTTATTATGATTTTATTCTTTAAAATATTTTAGATTTTTAAATATTTACTTGTATTGATATCTTAATGATATCTATCTCAAATATATTTAAAAATATATAGATTTTTGATAGGATAATGAGTCGAACATTCTCCTCTTTTATGGAATTATGTTTTTTCTTATTCTCACATAATTTAAAATTTGGATAAGTATCTCTTTTTTTAATAGGATAATTAGTTGTTTCTATTTTTTCCCTTATCCTCATAGATTTGAAAACTAGGATAAGTGATTCCTTATTTGTTGGTTTCACCTCTTATCTTCATCCTTGTTAGATTTAGAAACTATAAAGCTATATATTGTAGCTCTTTCATTTCATAATTAAGATATAGAATAAAGCTATTGTGAGTTTTGGCATCTTTTTTATCCAGATCTTTAATTTATAATTTGATTGAGTGCCTTTTCGACGCCTCGATCGACGATCTCGGATTTTTCGAGACTTTATCTTCGATGATCCCTTCCGATCCTCTTTAAAGACGCCAGAGTCTTCGACGCTGATCTTTGATGACGCTCGATCTTAGATCCGGAGGCCGATCATGTCCTGATTTGAGATTTTTGTCTCGATCTTATCTGTCACCGATGTTTTGTTTTCGACTTTTTCCTGACGGATCTTTGTCGCTTATTTATTTATCCTCTGATGGATTTTGATCGAAACCTGGATTGATTTTGACGGATGCCTGATGGTTCGACGCCTTTTGATCCGGATTTTGATTTTGATCTCGATCCTGATCTCTTTGATCGATCTTTGAACTGATGCCGCGCCTGATTTTGTCGACGTGACTTTGATTTTTCCGATCTCGGTTTCTCGATCTTTAACGACGATCTTTTTCCCTGATTTCTGACGGATCTCGGATCTTTCGACTTTGACGACGCCCGGATCTTCGATCCTGATCCGCCGACGCTGATCCTTTATCTTTCGATTCCTCGATCTTCACCGATTGCGGATTGCCCGACGATTAACGCTCTTTATTTCCCTTTTTGATTAAGCGATTTTATCTTTGTCTTCATCGATCTTCGACGCACTTCGATTTATCCATTCGTCTCGCATTCGACTTCGCCTGACTTTGACGTCTTTTCCTGATAATGTAATATAATCCTTATTAAGTACTCATTCTCTCCATTCAAGGGTTTTGTTTCAATCATGTCCACGTTTCTATAAGTAGGTGCATACTTGATTTGAAACTATCACTTCTCCATTGAGACCTTGTTTTGCACAAAAAACATCATTTGCTAAATGGCCTACCAATTGACCTCACATTCTGTGCAAATGTATGCAAAAAATAAACTAATTCTTTTCTTAATTGACCTTCCACACTTTCGACATACCCATTGCACACCAAGGTGCAATTGCTAGTATAACTTGCACTAATTTCTAGGTTTATATCTATTTTGTAGATTCTAAAAAAATTAATTATTTAAAAAAATTACTTACTATTTTATTTAATATTTAAAATTATTTTGTTTCATTAATATTTATTTTATTTCATTCAAGTTAATATTTATTTTATTTTAAAATAATAATTAATTTTACTTTAGGAAAATCCACCATTCAACTTTTGAAAAGTGTCTAGTAAATATTATATACTTATATATTTTTTTAAAATATTAAATTTTATAGTTTTAATTTTTTAAATATGTGTCACTATGTTTTAGTTTTTATATACAATTTCATAACATGATGTTTTGTACCTTACTACTACTATAGAACACTTCCCAATTGTGGGCATTTTTACCCAAGCTTTTGCCCCTGATTGGCAAAGTTTTGAGACTAGAAGAAATTGACGTGACCATAATGAGTTGGAATGACACCCCACTAGTCTGGTTTACCAGATATGAAATTCAATAGTCTCACTATTTCACTCCTATTGGGGATATTGATTGTATAATCATGATGGATGTAGCTATTTTGAGGTCATGTTGTGTCCTCCTTCCATCACTTGTACATTTGTTTATACATGTTTTTTCTCTTTTGAAGAGGTTTTTTCCCTACAATATTTTCTCCTTTACTCTATTTGTGAGAGATATTTTGTACATGGGAAATGTTATCACAAGGTTTTGAACCCTTGTTGATCTTCAATATCAAAATCCAGTTATATAATGGGAACAATATCAAGGTGTGGGACCTTGTTGACAAGATCAAATCTTTATAGAATGTTGGTTCCTTGATAAATCTAGATGTGCATGTTGATCCAACTCAACACAGAATAAACCTAAGATCTAACCCTATTAGATAAAAATTCAAAGAGGAAAATGAAGAGAGAGAGAGAGATATGTAGGAAAATAAGTGGGTGATGATGCACCTAGATTTACTGCCCATTTCTTCCCCACTCACTACAACACAGAGAATCAATAAAATTCCCAAAAACTCACACATGTTGTCATTTAGTAGCTCCTATAAGTAGGTATGGAGGTAAAGGATTTGGTAGATACTAGGAGGGATGAAATGCATAGCTAATCCTACCAAATCATTTATACACAATATACATATGTATAAAGAAATAAAATCATTCATGTGTGAAGGTAAAAAAAATTTACAGAACATACAAGAATCGAAAAGAGGTAAAAATAGTAAATCTTATTAATTTCAAGGTATGTATCCTATTTGCAATAGCAAAGAATTTCCAAAAATGCAAGCTTCCTAGTAAAGAAGCTAAAGGAAGAACCCCTTACAAATGAGCACTTTGTGCTTTTTATCTTTTGAAGAGGTGTTGAAACTATTAGAACAAGTGGCAGAAGAATAAAACTTAATTGCCACCATAAACTAGTGAAAAATAGATAGGTGTACAATAATTAATTGAATAAGGCATGAAAGCAATTTTTGTGTTAATGGTCTATTAGTTGATCAAATCCACCCAACAAATTTCTTGCAAAATGCAACCTAGGCAATGGTGTTGTCAATAAGGGATGTCCACAACATCAATGCAAGATGGCTTGATCATAAATCAATGGTTTTGGGCATCTAATAGATCTAGCAGTTGGTGGGCATTGTAGGTGCATTTATGGCATTGTAGAGTGGTAGGTGGAGGAATAATTTTGTGTAGATAGAATGGTCTATCCTTATAATTAAATGACTAGAATGAATGCATTGAATACCTTTAAATATAAGGGCATAATATTGTTCAATATTTCACTAAAACATATGTTTAGTTGGCCCTAGGCAATAAGCATAAGGGTGAGAAGTTGATCAATTTTATATTAACAAAAATAAATTATGACAAGGTAAGTCCATGACCTGAAAGACAACCTCACGAGTGTGAACTAGTCCCAAGATAGAAAAGGGTCTAGTGGATAACTTGTGCATAAGAATGAGTATGAGCATGTGAATAATAAATATGTGGATTGAGTAAATGTAAAAGGGTGAGTAAACGAGAAAGGGGATAAGTGGTAGGTGTATATAAAGATGTATATTATAACTATGTTGTCTAAACCTTGAAGAACTTGTGCTCTTCAAAGGGAGGTCACAAGTTTAAACATTGTAGATGACAGTGTATATACGTCTCATATTTGAAACACACTTAGGTACCTCTTACATATTAAAAGTACAGATTAGTCCCATAAGCTATAAACCACTTGATATCCATACTGAATTTTTTAAAATAACATAATATGAAAATACCTTATTTTATCATATCTTAAAATAAATGAATAATATAAAATAAAAAACTTGATTTTTACATAAAATTAATAACATAAATATACAAAATGAATGGTTATAAACAATAAAATATATAAACATGCAGAACACGCCTATACAAGCAACACGACCACAATTGATGAGTTATGGAATATCATATGTTTTATCAATTATAAATTCAATTTTACCAAAGTCAAAGGGCAAAACTTTCGTGGAAGTGTCCTCCCAAAAGGTACTTCCCTCCATTCCCGTGCCCACACATTTCACTTATGTTTTAGTGCTCTCAATTAGGTATATTTTTATATGCACACTTACTTTGACCAGCGCATGAATTTTCATTAGTTTTCAATGATTAGTTTGTGCGAGTAGTTTTTGCTTAATTGACCTAATTATATGTGGTCAATTGTGGTCATGTAGGTGTTTTTATTGTGGTCACTATATGTGAGGGTGTGCTTGTTTGTTTAAGTGTGGTTGTAATTTTTTTGTGTTTATGTTGTTAGTCATTTATTCGAATTTGAGTTTTATTAATTTGTTATATTTACTAGCATTTGTATCAGGGGGTGTAAGGGTTACGTTGATAGAAAAATATATAGAAGTACATATAGAAAGGAAGTGTAGTGTAAAACATATTCAATATTGTTTGTATTTTATACAAAATGTCTATAATACATATTTGAAGATTGTCAATTGAATGAAAGATTTGAGTAAGTTTAGTTGTGATTTGCAAAATATACAAGATGCTTGTATTACATATTTGGAGATTGAAAATTGAATGAAAGATTTGTAGTAAGTTTAGTTGTGACTTGCAAAATATACAAGATGTTTGTATTACATATTTGGAGACTGGAAATTGAATGAAAGATTTGTAGCATGTTTAGTTGTGATTTGCAAAATATACAAGATGTTTGTATTACATATTGGGAGATTCAAAATTGAAAGAAAGATTTGCAACATGTTTAGTTGTGATTTGCAAAATATACAAGATGTTTGTATTACATATTTGGAGATTAAAAATTGAATGAAAGATTTGCAGTAAGTTTAGTTGTGACTTGCAAAATATACAAGATGTTTGTATTACATATTTGGAGACTGAAAATTGAATGAAAGATTTGTAGCATGTTTAGTTGTGATTTGCAAAATATACAAGATGTTTGTATTACATATTGGGAGATTCAAAATTGAAAGAAAGATTTGCAGCATGTTTAGTTGTGATTTGCAAAATATACAAGATATTTGTATTACATATTTGGAGATTGAAAATTGAATGATTGATTTGTAGCTATTTAAACTGTGATGATTTTGTATGGAATGATCCCGCACATAAATTTTTTTTGTTCTTTTTTTATTTTCCTACACAACCAAAGAATAAGTTAGTGGACTCACATCATAAATACAAAGCTAACTTTATTTAAACAATAAAAGTTGCATTAAAAGCGGAAGTAGTTATTGGTTAGAAAATAATATATCAGTAGCATGATTGAAATAGTTGATGTAGAAGTATATGAATTTAGAACATCCACCTACATGTGATTGTGATTGTGTGTAAATATAAAGATAGTAATATGCATTATACGAAGATGGTAAGAAAAAATTAAACAAATACAGTTTATGCAGAGAAGGGTGAAATTCCATGTGTACCTATAATCATCATAATGAGAGAAGATATAGTCGAAACTCTTCCTTAAATTCCTAATAATTGTGTATTGATTGTTTTTCATTCTTGAATATTGATCAAGGAAAATGGTGCATCTATCCTAAGGCCATGTATTGATTTCACTCTACATATAGCTCTAAAATTTAAGCCTCGTCTTTCTTTTTTACCTATATCAATTGTTGCTTTGTCGATTGTTAAGCCTTGGTGTTTATGTATGGTAATTTCCCATGACATGCATAGTGGTATTTTGTTATGTGAGTACCTAGAGATATAGGTGTTATTGGCATAGCTAGGGCATTTGCGTTCCAAGGTGGGCCATTGTAAGTATCAAATTTTACTACTACATACAATGGTAAATTTGGTGGTTTAGAGCTAAATGTGTAGACAATATCTAAGATCTCTCCAAGAGATCCATTGACAAGGCATGTTTGAATCCATAGGTTTGTAGTTAACATGATGTGTTGGCCTCTACAAAGTAGGAGTTCTCGGGGAAGTTGGTCAACATCATTATCGATGTTTGATTTTGTGTTTATTTTTATTGCAACACTAAGTACAATAGGAAGATTTAATAGTTGTAGCATTTTTTTGTTGTGTGTTCTGACTAAATCATTAGTAGGAAATAGGTGCATTGATTGGTCAAAAGATTTTTTATCAAGTTCAAGATATAGCAATGTGTTTGTGCAATTCATTAGTAGTTCCCAGTCTTGTTCACCTGGTTTTGCATTATGAATGTTTTATAGAGTTCATTGGAAGTCAATTTGAGCTTGAGTGTCCCCCTGTTGATGAAAATTTATTTCTAGTGTAACAATTATAGTGAATTGTTCCCACAGGTCTTTTGTGTTTGAGTGTGATGCATAGATAGGTTTGTTCGTAACAGGTGGTAGTTGTGCCAAGTCACCTACAAGAATGATAGATGTCCCACTGAAGCACAAGTGTTGTTGGTGGGGGAAAGCTTCACGTAGCCTAGTATCTATTTTCAAGAGCAATTTGGGGCCTACAAAGCTCATCTCATCAATAAGGAGGTATTTTATGTGTCTCATGTTTTGTTGAAAAACTGCAAGTGACTAACCCTTCAGTGGTTGCATTTCCTTTATTGGAATCTTAAGGATTAAATGTATAGTTGATGCATGTATGTTGATTGATGTGATTCCTATAGGAGCAACAACAAGGAGTGGGATATATTGTTTTGATGTACTAAAATGTAAAGGGAATGTCTAATGCAATTAGTAAGATAAGATTTTCATGTACCCATTGTTCCTTGTATGATCATGTGTAAGGGTTTATCAAATGAATTATCATTGTAATGTTTTAGAACAATCGTACGAACGAGTTATTGTTTGGGAGAGAGTGGATATGGGAGATCATTAAACTAATTTATGTTGTTTGGGAATCTTGTTGGGATATCTTGTTTGTGCTTACAAAATGTTCTACAGTGTCATGTAAATTTTGAGGTATTGTACACTCATTCCACTTGTTGCTATTATCAAAGTCATTTCTTCCAAGATTTCAAGGGAATTAAGATTTCCACCATTGGAAAAGCTCATTTGCGATAACAACTTCCATTCATTCATTTGTACTGTATTTCCTATATCTATTTCATTTTCTATTTCCTCTTCCTCTTCATAATTAACCTCTATATCAATTGCATGATTAATATGCCACACATAATATTTAAGTATATTCACTTCTTTCCAATTTGCAACAATTTTTTCTTTGTCGACACCTATGTCTATGACAATGTTACAAAAATGCTTGCACAAAGGTACTTGGCTCCAATAAAATGTCTCAAAATGTTCTGAATCCTCCTTGGAATAACACTAAATTGAGGAAAGACATTGATAATTGCCTTTTGTTTCCTTTCTTTCCACTTGAATCCTTTGCATTTGGATGAAAATGAGAATGCTTGTGTAGATTCAAGTAGTGTTATTGTCTCTATTTTAAGAGGATGTTGTAGGTACGATTGGAGATAACTCAATTGTAAATTATTTTCATTTGGGTTTGTTCTAATTCAATGAAACACTTTTCAACCAACATTAAGTCTCATAAACTCATGATTGAATACAACAAGTGGAGAATTTTGTAGCATATGGCATGTTTCTTGTGCACCTATATCATGGTCTACAATAGTCTCGGACATGAATTTTCTATATGCCATGAGAGCTTGGTCTTTTGGTGCTTGATTTTTACAAATGTGTGTCAACATGTCAATACAACTTTCAAATTTTCTTTCTACCTTCAATGCATATTTTCCAATGTATTTTAAAACAAACATTTTTTAAATGACATATTGGATCTCCATATGGAAACCATTTATGGACTATGTATATTCAACCTATCATCATTGTGTGCAAGGGCACATGTTTTTTTCCCGTTATCATCATAGGACAAGGAAGAGTTAGCACCTTCAGGCCAAAAAGCCCTATTACGACACTCCAAGTTTTTTCCTTTCTTGCGAAGGCACATTGATTTTTGGTGTGTCTCTCGACACGATTGATTAACTCTTCGTAGTTAGCAAGCGTATTTGTAGATAATATTTTAGATGTGTATAAGAGTAAAATTGCACCCTTGCAATTTCACCTATATATTTGCACCCACTTTAGTGTCCACTCCCTTAGCATCTTGAGTAGACTCATTTTAGCCCTTGCATTAGCCTTTTTCCCTCTCGAGATGCTCCAACACCCCTTTTCAATAGCTACCCTTGTGTGTCAGCTCCATCATACTTGGTGCTTTTCCCATTTTCATCATTTTGTTGTGCGATGTGTCCGGACACTAGTGCATCGTGCAGACGTCCGAGCGCCACGCTAGTGTCCTATGATGTTTCAAAACTCAAATGACCATTTTTGTGCATGCTTGCCACTTGTCAGCGAGTTTTGTCGGTGGTAACAGCTGGTAATGCCCAAAAATGGCTAAAGAAGCTTCTTTTCTCTCTTTTTAAGTCATCCCTTCAACTCATTTGGCTCTCTAAGAACTTCTTCCATAGCTAGCCCCATTCTGCCAAATTCTAGCTTCACTCCAGCTTTGATTTTAGCCTTCCACACTTCAACTTTTTCTAATATAGCTTCATAACAACTTGTTGTAGTAGCTTCAAGCTCTCTCAAGCTCCCTTTACAACACCCTTTGCAACTCTATTTCCCTTACTTCACGCTTGTGAGAATCTTGGGATTCCATATCCCCTACTATTTGCATACTTACTTGGTGATATAGGTTCTCCTCCTTGAGCGGGGTTTGCTTTTATCACCTCTTTTGTGATACGGGTTCTCCTCCTCAAGTAGGGTTTGATTTTATCACATACTTACTTGGTGGTGCGAGTTCTACTCCTGAGCGTGTTTTTCTTTCACCATGTATGCTTTTTCCATTTCGGTTACACTCTCTTTATCTTCTTGGCTATCTGTGGAGGTGGGAACACCAAAACGGGGGTTTGACTGAGGCAAACCTCTATATAGCCCCAACACTTTCTCCAGATATCACGCTCGTGGGTTTTGAAGACATTCGTTTGGTGAAGGCTTCATCACTTACATGGTTGTAATTATTTCTTTCCTTTCTTCTCCTTATCTCTATTAGCTTTATTTAACTTTATTTTAGTTATGTCACTTTCTTGCATTTCTTAGCAGTTCGAGTAGAAGTAGCCACTTAAGCATTTTTTGAGATGAACTCACTTTCTAGTCTGTACAAGATGCCAACGCGCCTCTAAGACAACAACACGCCTTGTTGTCGTCTATTTTCTGCGCTGACGTCCTTTGGGCGAGAGCTTGCTAGTTTGTCCAGAGGATCTTCGTGACCTGCTCTTTCGGATTCTGAAACTTCTACGTTATTCCATTGAGGTAGTATAGGGTAGTTTGCCTCATGAGGCTCTCTGAATGAAGAGAACTCATGAGTAGTGAATCCCCCTGTATTACAAGGTGTTTTTGGTAAGCATGGATTATATTGCAAAGATCAATGTCGTGTGTTGTTTATGTCAGCTAGAATACGAGGGTTCCATGCACTGGTCCATATTTGTCAAAGAATGATTTTGTTATTTCTACATTTGCATGATTGCTCTAGTTGATATGAGTTTTTCACAATCCATGAAGTTAGAATGCTTAGCTTGTAGAATGCTATTTCTACATTTGCATGATTGCTCCAGTCAAAATTTTCCATTTTTGGTGCACCTTCAAGCCAAAGAAGTCCATGTACATGTGCAGAACCTCGATGTTGCCACTTATATCTATACCAATCATTTATTGCACAAAAAAGCTTCTCTAAGACTTCTTCACAAAATATTGTGAATCGTTGATGCAAGTATAAGGATGTGGTATGTGGGTTATTAATAATGTTATCTATGTGATCTTTATTGTTTTTTGTTCTTGATGTTGCACCCTTAGAAAATAGTTGGTGTAAATCAGGCCATTTAGTATCTACAACACTTAATGTGAAGAAGAGCGTGAGGGAACCTATTTGGTTGATCATGTTCGAAAGTTCACCGTGACACTTATTCTAATATGCTTAGGTACCTCTTAGGGAAGATCCAAAATGCATCAACTGTTCAACTAGTTGAGTGTTAGGAAATTGTTGTATATGGAGACAAAGACTGTCAATGGTTGTTCGTATGTAGTCCTTTGCATTTTTCTTGACAAAAAGAGAGGCAACACCTTGGCTTCGCTGGTGCACCAAAAGGTTCAAAACAAAATATCTAAACCTTGGATGGTTTTCAAATCCTTTTTCATGAAACCTCATTAAGTGCAACACATATTCATGCATTTCAACTTGTCTACAACAAGGTTGCAATTGTAGTGCAATACCCTTTGGAAAGAGTGAAGGAAAAGCCATGTTTAAAAGGCCCTTAGTATTATATTCATTTATTAGAGAGGAGTCAAGTTCTGGCTAATCAATAATAGTGTCATTTTCATCTCTAACTTGCAATGTTTCTTTGATGATTTCTAGCTCATGGCATTTATTTGGTAATTTAGCCATAAATGATGAGTAAGTTATTTCATTATTAGGTTGATTGACAAAAAAACATAGATGCAATATTTGGTGCCACCATATTTTCATTGTCAGCATTAATGGTATGGAGCATATTGGAAGTGTTTATACTTGTATCAGGGAGTTGTTCAAGTGATGCAAAATCTACATCAACATCTTTTTAGTATGGGTCATATGTGATTTTATATTTTAATTCATCTTGGACACAACATCTACTTATGTAGCAATCATAATGGTTACCTTTTGTATGGAATCTTTGAACTACCAACACATCCAAGTTTGTAATTTTATGTTGAAGGTATTTTGCTATGGTTTTGATATCTTGTGGGAAAAAAGTTGTGTTGTGACCACTATATTTGTATTGGCCTCCGTGAGCATGTGTTACTTGTATTATCGGATTAACTCATTAATAAATATATTATTAAAATATCTGTTAATATTGATTTTCAAAGATTAATATAAATGTAAACTTTAATATAATTTAAATATTTTCACAAATATATATAAATAATAAACATATTATCATATATAGACTTGTTGTTTTTTAATTTGAATTTTAAAAATTGGGTCCATTTCTCCCTCTCTTATTAGTGATGAGTTGATCAAAGTATGAATTATTTCAAATTACATATTAGGGTGATTTATTTAAGGACTAATCTTAATGCATTCAAATAATCTAGGTAGGATCTATTGAGTAATGCAAAGAATCCAACATATTCATGCATCTATGGTTGCCAAACACATAATCTTGTGAAAATAACATTACATCAAATTCCTAGGGGCACACTTCATGACTATTTGTTGTCCTCAATCTTTGTTCATTAACATTGAATCAATCGAGGTTTGCTAAAGGAGAATAAATCATTGTCTAATAAGTTTTAAAATAGCGTCTCTTCCCAAATGTAGGTGTATTAGATTGACACAAATTATTATCAATCAACTGATTTTAGACATATCATTTTTGTAGATGAAGTTCATATTTGTGCACTTGGTTCACTTCCACAAGCACATGATTTAGATTTGTAGCATGACCTTGAACATGAAAATTTGCAAAAAAAAAATGTTCCAAAGTCATCTTTTAACATATCTAAATTTCTTGATATGGTGATAATAATCTTGTGGCAATCTTTTCTTTATTAAATTAAAAACTAAATACCTTTTGATGATTTTATTTAATTTTTGTATTAATTATTATTTTTATTTCATTTTTGTGGTCAATCCAACTCTAAAGTTTTGACATAAATAATATTAATTAATTATTTTAAACAAAATTATAATAATGATGTTTAACAGTTATAAATTTATTATGCTAATAATTATGCCAAAAGGCATACCTCTACAATGGCATCACAATTATAGGTGGTCAACAAATTTGTGAAAGAAAAACAAAAATCTACATTATATTTTCATGCATAGTGATTTTATTTTATTGTTTAAAGTGATAGCATCACAACATTCTATTATCATTGTTTAACTACAATGGTTTTTGTTTTTTTATATGATAAATCATGCAATAATTTTTATTTATTTTAAGTTTTCTTTTCGCATATTTTTAGCTAATAGGTTACATATAGTGTGAGATTTGAGCTTGAAACAAGTCTCATGCCTCCAAACCATATTGAGTCATGGGAAAACAAGTTTCGTTTAATGGCAAATCATTTGTCATGGTAAAAACCTTCAAAATCTATTTGCAACTCGATGGAAACATTCTATTTCCATTTGCATGCTTTTGTCAATTTGATGACAACTTTATTTTTTCATTTGCATTGCTTTATGTTTTAAATGCAAATATTTCAAAATGAGATAATACTTAATTTATTTAAGGAAAAAATCTAGATTTGTCTAAGTTTATTTCATTCCATTATTTAACACCTTATTAGTAATTGTTTAATTCAGTCACATGCAACTAAAATTTGCAGCACATGACATCCATACACACCCATACACAAACACTACTCTCTAATATATTAGCATACATATAGTTTTCTGTTGACATAATCCTTACACCTCTTTTAGATGCAAGTACTAGTATATAGATTAATAGCTCGTGTAGAGATTGCTAAGAAACACTAGAAGTCCCTTCTTACATTTATAAAAATTGTTACAGAGGAGCAAGTTATATTTACTCTAGGAGAAAAATGATCATTATGTAATTTACTAGCTACAGTTGTTTTGTCTCTTGCACCCATATGTTCTGATTTTTATTGATTCCTTTGTGATTCTTTTCATAATTCTTATTTTGAAAGCGCCTTTTGTACACTTTTTTATTTACTATTAATATATGATTTTTTCAATAAATAAATAAATATATATATATATAAATTAATAATAATTTTTTTTTCAAAAAAACCCTACAACTACTCATCTAAGACTACTTATTGATAAGTATTATTGTACTGTTTTTCTTAGAGAAAAAGTTCTCCCTTACTAGGTATATCTAAACTAGTAAAGAGTTGCTTCTCTTATAATGAATTCCTTTAAACGACAGTTTCTTCTCCCTTACAACTCAAAGAGTATAATAGGTCCATGTTGAACCTTCCTTGTCCCTTACTACTCGATGAGCTTACTGCCCTCCCAACCAAGCAAGGAACAACCAATACATGGGTGGAACATTCATGGAAGCTGGTCTCATGGCAAAATTCCTGAAGTGCCGGCGGGCCATGAGGTCATGGCTTCTATCTTCACTTCACTAATACTACTTGAGAATGGTTACGTTAGATAAACTACCCCGAGACTGTAACCTGAGTTTAAGTATCCCTTGGAGAAAACAAATTAAAAAATTGTAGTTAGACTTGTTTGCCAGGATTTTAAACAACCATAGGCGGCCTTTCTCAAGTATAAAAGTACAAAACTACAGTCAGACAAAGGCCAAAAACATGGAAATATGGCTAATAAAACGAAAAGCAGCTGTACCAAAGGTTCGAAAATTAATGACTGCTGGCTGTGATGATGTGGCCTTCTTATTAGGGGCAGACCAGACAGCGAAGGAAGCAACCTATTAAATTGCTTCACGACTGTCGCCACCTGTCACTTACCCACTCTACTTTTTCTGTTATTCTTAATCATTAGAATCTATGCTTTCATATTAAACCCAAATGAACAACTAATATCATAGATTCATACCCCATTTCCTTCCGGCCTTCTGGAAACTGACCAAAGAGTGTCCTAGTTGAATCCAACCACGTTTGGGGCAGCTAGCCGTTTTCATTAAATGTCATGAGGGTATTGGATTGAATCAACCCTGTTTGCTTCTTCGTGCACTTCAAATTTCTTCTATATATTCTGCATTCCTTCCCCATATTTTCTCACAGTTTTTCCCCTTTCTCAACTCAATTCAGTAAATGTTTTCCTTGTTGTAGTAGGAGGTTCTGAGAGAAATGCTCAATCTTTGAAGAGCTTTTCGACTATCTGGGTCGTTATTCCTATATTTCTGTGTTAAGCAAATTGGGTATTGAGTATCAAACCTTTTCCCCATCTGGGTCCAAACCCAAATCCATTTCTCCCCCGAGCAGGGATTCTGTACTCAAGCCTTTTCATTTGGGTGCTGGAATTTCCTATTTTGGTATTGATTCAAAGGGCTACAATTTGAGCACCTGTTTACTGATTCTTTCAAGACGTGGAACACAAGGAGGGAGGGAATCTTGCAGGAATGGAGCCCAAGAAGCCGGACCAGTCAGCGGTATCAATTAAACCAGGTCAAAAACTCCCTGATTTTCTTCAATCCGTGAAGCTTAAGTATGTGAAATTAGGATATCACTATGTGATAACCCATGCAATGTATCTCTTGTTATGTCCTATTGTAATCCTTGTTGCTGCTGAATTGGGTACGCTTGAGCCAGAAGATCTGTATGAGTTATGGCAGCATCTTCGATTTAATCTTGTCAGTGTAATACTCTGTTCAACATTGTTGGTTTTTGTGACCACGCTGTACTTTATGACAAGGCCAAGGCCAGTTTTCCTTGTGGAATTTGCATGTTATAAGCCTGACGATGAGAGGAAATGTACTAGAGAAGTGTTTATGAATTGCTCTAAATTGACTGGTTCATTTTCTGAGTCAAGTCTAGATTTCCAAAGGAAGATCCTTGAGAGATCAGGTCTAGGGGAGGAGACGTACTTGCCTGAAGCAGTGCTTAGGGTGCCCCCAAATCCATGCATGGCAGAGGCTAGGAAAGAAGCAGAAACAGTTATGTTTGGTGCCATTGATGAGCTTTTTGCAAAAACGGGTGTCAAGCCGAAGGATATTGGTATACTTATTGTCAACTGTAGCCTTTTCAATCCCACTCCTTCCTTGTCTGCAATGATAATAAATCACTACAAATTGAGGGGGAATATTTTAAGTTACAATCTAGGAGGAATGGGTTGTAGCGCAGGCCTGATATCTATTGATCTGGCCAAGGACTTACTTCAAGTTCATAGGAATTCTTATGCAGTTGTTGTTAGCATGGAAAACATTACATTGAACTGGTATTTTGGGAACGACAGATCCAAGCTTGTATCTAATTGCATTTTTAGGATGGGGGGTGCTGCCATTTTGTTGTCCAACAAGAGATCAGAGAAGAGGAGGGCAAAATATGAACTTGTGCATACCGTTAGGACTAACAAAGGTTCTGATGATAAAAGCTTTCAATGCGTTTTCCAAGAGGAGGATGAAACTGGAAGGGTGGGGGTTTCATTATCTAAAGAGCTCATGGCAGTAGCAGGAGATGCATTGAAGACTAACATAACAACATTGGGTCCTTTGGTTCTCCCAATGTCAGAACAAATTCTGTTCTTTGCAACTTTGGTGGGTAGGAAATTTTTAAAGATGAAGGTAAAGCCCTACATTCCAGACTTCAAGCTTGCATTTGAACATTTCTGCATACATGCTGGAGGAAGGGCAGTTTTGGATGAATTAGAGAAGAATTTGCAGCTTTCAGAATGGCACATGGAACCATCAAGAATGACCCTTTACCGATTTGGTAATACATCTAGCAGCTCATTGTGGTATGAGCTGGCATACACCGAAGCCAAAGGAAGGATCAGGAAGGGAGACAGGACTTGGCAAATTGCCTTTGGGTCTGGATTCAAGTGCAACAGTGCTGTCTGGAGGGCTCTCAGGGCTGTCAATCCAAGTTCCGAGCAGAATCCATGGACTCAAATCATTGATCGCTTCCCTGTTGATGTTCCTAGAGTCTCAACCATATGATCTGAACTGACTTTTTCTGAAATGGGTAATCTATGATTCAAATTTCTCTCCAAGTCTTAAAATATTTATGATCTTTGCAGTCATAATGTATCTTGCATAACCTTGGGTTTTTATCCTGCAAGGTTATGATGTTGTAATGAAGCTGCAAGGGCTAATTTATGATTTAATTTTCTAAGCTAGTTTGAAATATTTATGATCTTTGTAGTCATAATGTATCATGTACCACGTTGGGGTTTTTGTCCAGCATGGTGCTCACAGACACCAAAGCTATGGAAAGCCTGCACTATTTTCATTTCTATTCCTATTCGTTTTAGACTACTGAACACCTAGCTAAGGTGTTTCACCTGTAAATGTTGAAGTTTCATAATTCAATACCCCTTTCAAAAACTTTAGTATACTTATTCAATCCAGTATTTATCTGTCATCTAAATGATGTAAGAATGTTTGATGGATGTTGTTGATGCATGCATTTTTCAGAATATTTTTTCAACAGCAGCAAATGTTGGTTCTACTCAATGGATTTGGCCAAGTTATGGGAATTGTTAGGCATTCTACCATTTGTTCCTTCTCCCATGGATATGCGTATATTGGAATATTCCTCTTACCAGAAATTTGATATGTGTTTTGCTCATACATACTTTATTAAACTGTGAAGGCCAAAGATTGAGATTATTAGATATTTTAAACCAAAATTATTCTTTCTTCACAACCTTTGTTAATATAATCTCTTGGCATCTTTGTAAATTAAGCTTCCTATGGCTAGTCGGGCCTTCATTACTGTACGCCATTTAATTGAATTGAATGCATTGTCTGAGGTTACTTGTATGGTCTCAAATCTCAATGTACTGAGTAACTGAAATGTACTTTGTTTGATATGCCTTTGGTTATTGGTTTCCAGGTTTGCTTGTCCAGAAAAAATCCAATGTCTTCCTATTGAAAGACAATTCGCTTCTGGAAGTGCTTATATAGGCATGCCCCAAATTTGAATCTCTCATGGTAGCATCCTGAAATGGTAGACATTTGCAAACTTGAGTCCCTACAAACGCAGCCATTGGTAGATCCACAACCAAAAAAATGCTCTTTCAAATTTGGCTTTTACTTAATTATAGCTTTAGCCTTAACTTGTGAATTTTAATATAAAAATGTCGACTTCATTGCATTTAACTTGTGAATTTTAATATAAAAATGTTGACTTCATTGTATTTAGATCAACTTGTGAATTTTAATATAAAAATGTTGACTTCATTGTATTTAGATCAATATGGACTGTGGAAATCTAATGTTTCTCATAAGAATTAAGAGTTATTAGCAGGAAAAAGCAGGAAAAACATCTAATATTCTACCCTCTTAATATGGAGAGGAGAGTAGATGGGAAGATGATTTTTTTGAGAGCAAATAAGAATTAAGAGTTATTAGCAGGAAAAACATCTAATATTCTACCCTCTTATTAAATTTATATGGAGAGTAGATGGGAAGAAGATTTTTTTGAGAGCAAACCACACTCCGTGCACTCCCAGGCTAGGGTTTCCATGAACATACCTTATTGGTATTTAAAATTTGGGTCATTTGCTCAATGGTTTCACTAACATGGCACCGGAGTCCCCAACCATGGCCCAACCTACTGCTTTCATTTTATATAGTAAGTGTCGATTTTTGTTTTTTTTAAATCCTTCTCTTGAAGTGCCTATCATTGTTTCCAATTTGTTAGAATAACTCTTCTTTTTCTCTGTGAGGGATCGGAATGAAATTGCAAAAGAACAATTCTTCTCGCTTGGCTCTTCTTTTTCTCTGTGAGGGATCAGAGTGAAACTGCAAAAAGAATAATTCTTCTCCCTTGCCTCTTCTTTTTCTCTGTGAGGGATCAGAGTGAAACTCCAAAAAGAACAGTTCTTCTCGCTTGGAGAACAAGATTTATGTTTTTTAAAGAAACTGGTTATACATGGTTCACATTTTCATCTTTTGACAAACCTCTTTTTATAAGAGGCTTCATAGGAGTTTCTGCTGAGAAAAAATCTCATGTTTGTGGATGAATTCAATTTCGAAAGGTTATTTGGTGTATTTTAGAAAATGAGCCACACTTGAATCAAAGGTGAGTTGGTCACTCAATGGGTCGGTAGTGCAATGGTGGAGTATCCCAATAATCAATTTGAGAGTCCCATGTTCAAGCTTTAGCTGGTCCATGAAATTTTTTAATGTGTTTGCAAACTCAGGTCAGCAAAGCTACCCTAAGCACCCACAATGTGGCTCAAGTGGGGTGTCGGAAAATGGGCCACACTTGAACCAATAGCTGAATAGTAGAGCACCCCATAACAAACGGGAAGCTCTAGGTTCAATTCTAGTTGGTCCATGAAAAATTTAATGTGGTATCAGAGTCAGATCAACAGAACCACAGTAAAAACAAAGATAGATTGATAGATCAGTGGTAGAGCAACCTAGCAGCAAATGGGAGGTGCTAGCTTAGAGTCCTAGTTTGGTCCATAAAAAGTTTCACCTGGAAACAAAGTCACACCAAGCTGAGATTCCTGAGCACCTTATAACATGGCTCAAGGAAAGGTGTTGGAAAATAAGCAACACTTGAATCATAGATGGATCAATCATTTAGTGGATAGGTAGTTCAGTAATAAAACACCCCAAGAACAAATTGAAGGTCATAAATCCAAGTCCTAACTAATCCATAAAAAAGTTTAATACATATTATCAGAAAACTCTAATACTTAGATGAACATTGAGAACTTTATCGCCTTACCTATGCCCACTGCTAACTCTACATGTATATTTCATGGTGTCTCCATGTCTCGTGTGCCGAACGTTGTCCTCGAGTCACTTTTGCAATGACTATGGAGATGTTAGAATAAGTTGTTTTGGAAGATCTTCCGTATGGTTGAGAGTTGCAGAAATTCTTTTAGGTTTTAATAGTGCTTTAGTCTGAATTATGGGCCTCGGTTGCTCTAATTACCATTTTTATTTCCTTCGAGAAAAATGCCGCCTTGCCTACTAAAGTATGGAGTTCTGAAATGCTTTGTGGGCTAAACCGGTCAAGCTATGGATTCAACTATTGGGCCGATAATTTTGGGGCCATATAGTATATAATAGAATGATGTAGATTCATTCCCATGTGATTGGAGTAACCAGTCTAGTACGGCAGACCGTTGAGTTTGTTAACGTGACCCTGATTTATTGAGGGATGTTCAAGAGGGTGAGGAGGGGGTATTCAAAGATGATGGTTAGGTTTCTGCTAATCTCCCTGAAAAAGCAGGGTTTTTAATGCTTTTCTTGTCTAGAAGGATTCTCGAATCTACAAGCAAAATATTACTGAGATATGGGTGGAATTTATAAAGACTATAACCCTCCTCATGTAGTTAATGCAGAGATAATATGTTCCAAAACATAAACAACAAAAGCATGAGTTGGACCACAGGTGTATTCCAACAACGAAACTGGCAGTCTTAGGCATGTTCAACTAGTTTTTTAATAAAAAAATAGCTTTTAGAAAGATTCAAAAGATGAAAGACCAATCATAGCTGGCGTTGGTACTAATATACTGGTCGTTCATGCCAACCCGTAACAGTTTAATGCACGTGACCAAGGAAAAAGCACTTTTTGGTACTCTTGGGCATCAATCAGAAATAAAGCAAACCTATGCTGAAAACTTCAGATTGTGCAGAGATTTCCGGACCTACATCTGACTACCTAATGTTTTGCAGAGGACACTCCACAGCATTCATCGTGCATCCAGAGTATGGGGAGTTTCTCTCCTAGTTACTCTATCCGGAGGAAAAAGAAAGGAAAGTAAGTTTATTACCTTTTAGGCAAAAAAAAAAGGGAAAAAAAGTTTATTTTAAGGTTTACAGGGCTTTATGCATTTTAGACCTGCACTCTTAGTTAACTCATTAAACCACTAGTTTGGGAGGCTTGGCACTGTACATTTAGTTATCTCATTAAACTCTTAGTTTGGATGTGTGTTTCCATTTCGATTATAATCATTTAGTTATCTCATTAAATTCTTAGTTTGGGTGTGTGCTCCCATCTCGATTAGAACTCTGTATTTTATGGTTGCACATATCTTTTTTTAATTATGTTTATAATAACAATGCTGAACAATTTTTTTTTAATATTGAATTTTTATTTAATGTTGAACAAGGTATTGAAAAGAACCAATCATCCCATTTAGTTAAAAAATGGGCCTTCAAGATGGAAACACAAAATCTTCCCCATTAATTAGGACATGCACCATGTGAAAAGAAGGTTCATTAACAAACACATTCACTTTTTAGTTGTAGCATCCCAAATTCATTCCCACATGTTGGGAGTATGCTAGAATTGGTTAGCCCTATGCACCCAGTGCAAAATATGAGGGTCAATGAATGATTCCTTCTTGCACTATTCCTTATTCTTAAAAGTTATGTTCATAATAATTGAACAAGTTATACTTAAAAGTGGATTTTTATTGTAAACATATTGAAATGAATTTAAAAGGTTATTTATAGCACATCTATATAGTTAAATGCATCATGTGAAAATTTAGTGAGAGGAATGGTAGAGTATGTTAATGATGATAAACCCTGCATAAAAAATGAGACACATCCAGACCAAAGATGAGACCGATCATTGAGACAGCTGGTAGCTCAATGATAGAGCACCTTAGTCTATCCTTCTTGCAATATGCCTTGTCCTTAAACTTTAATTTTATAACACCAATCCAAGAATGCATTCTATTTGATAGTGGATATTTATTCCAAACATATTGGAAATAATTTGTGTTGGGAAATAAAACTCATCCAAACCAAAGATGAACCGGTCATCAAGAGAGCTGGTAGCTTAGTTGCAAAGCACCCTAGCAATAAATGGAAGGTCCCAAGTTCTAACTTCTAACTGGTTCATTGAGAGTTTAACATGGCATTGAAGTCAGGGTCAGCAGAGCTAAGCCAAGCTCGGATATTTGAACACTTGCAGCGGCTCAAAGGAAGGTGTTGGAAAATCAAGGTCAGTCATCAAGAGGCTGGTTTTAACTCTACCTACTCCATAAAGTTCGAACATTTATTTCAAACACATAAAATAAGATTTGAAAGACTATTTATGCTGTGTCCAAATAATCTAATGCACTATGTACGAGAAAATTTAATGAGATAAAACAGTTACCAAACAGGGCTGTACAGAATTGTTTTGATGCATTACTCTTAACACTATTTGAGTGCCTGTCTTTCCACCACTTTAAAAATATCAATTTGGATGTTGATGCGAGACTACCTAGACTTTCTAAACATATGGAAATTAATACATAGTTTGTGGAGGTTTAAGAATTAAAGAAAATGAAAACCCCCTAATAATCTCTAGCAAAGGTAGCTGCTCGAATGTCAAGGATCTGAAATAAATTATCATAAAGGTACCAGCTGCCTCCTTGAAGGGCATGACTGGTGTCCGAGGGGCAAGGGAACCAAATGCCGATCAATGGTCCTTTCCGATAATGACCCTTAACAAAGGTTGCCGAATGTCGAGGTAATTATTTAAATGCTTCTAAAGGGTACTAGGTGCCTCCATTAAAGGCCATCACTAGTATGCCAGGTGGAAGGGAAATAAAACTGTTGCTCATTGGTCCATTCCTCTAACAGTCTCTAGCAAAGACGCTGTTCGTTGAGTAGGTCAGCTGCCTCCATGATGTCTATAATTGATCCATGGCCAAACAGATATAAAAGCAATTCATAGCCTTAATTAAGAGTTAACAACTTTACATATTCTAAAGGGTACTAGGTGTCTCCATTAAAGGCCATGACTAGTATGCCAGGTGGAAGGGAAATAAAACTCTTGCTCATTGGTCCATTCCTCTAACAGTCTCTAGCAAAGACGGCTGTTCGTTGAGTAGGTCAGCTGCCCCCATGATGTCTATAATTGATCCATGGCCAAACAGATATAAAAGCAATTCATAGCCTTAATTAAGAGTTAACAACTTTACATATTCTAAAGGGTACTAGGTGCCTCCATTAAAGGCCATGACTAGTATGCCAGGTGGAAGGGAAATAAAACTCTTGCTCATTGGTCCATTCCTCTAACAGTCTCTAGCAAAGACGGCTGTTCGTTGAGTAGGTCAGCTGCCCCCATGATGTCTATAATTGATCCATGGCCAAACAGATATAAAAGCAATTCATAGCCTTAATTAAGAGTTAACAACTTTACATATTCTAAAGGGTACTAGGTGCCTCCATTAAAGGCCATGACTAGTATGCCAGGTGGAAGGGAAATAAAACTCTTGCTCATTGGTCCATTCCTCTAACAGTCTCTAGCAAAGACGGCTGTTCGTTGAGTAGGTCAGCTGCCCCCATGATGTCTATAATTGATCCATGGCCAAACAGATATAAAAGCAATTCATAGCCTTAATTAAGAGTTAACAACTTTACATATCCATCTGTACACAGAGGGGAAAAATTATTGAGGAGGTATCTACATTAATACAGCTCACATGTAGGCTAGGCTACCTACCATTAGGAGGTCTTCAAACTGTCATTCAATTGCATGTGACATGCGTTTAAGTAGAATGGGGCTAAAGTCTCTTGGATGGCTGTATCCTCAATTGACACAATGTACGTTGGATATGTTAAAATTTTTAGTCCCCTGAATACTGCTAGGTAGATGACCCTGCGCTTGTCTACTTTTAGCTGTCAGCATACATGTGAATACAGCTGGGTGCCGGACAAAGTTAGATGCAATTTAAGTTCGAAAAATGAAAAATTCTTGCTTTATGTGAAAGAATTAGACAGTGATTGTTCTGAAGCTACTCCATAACAGTGGCTCAGATCAGAACTATTCCATAACAGTGGCTCAGTTCAGAACTATTGTTTTTTGTTTTTTTAAATCGGCCATTCTATTGATTGTCATTTTTTTTTGTTTTACGTTAAAGTTATGAGTTGTTCTAATGTATTATTGTAGATTCAAGTGCAAGCAAATAAAGTTACACTTGAAACTGTCTTCTTATAGGTGTTATTGATCATTGAGCTAATGTCACTTGTGCTCTTGTTAGGGTGCCTCAGATTCCCATTTCTTCTTAAGACCAATCTCCAACTTGAGGGCATAGCCATTTACCCTGTAACACTTGGGATCCTCACTCTTAGGGTTCTCCTCCTCATGTTGGAAGACATCACGCTCAATGGAGTTGGTTACAACCTACTACTCATCTCGTTGCTTTGCCACCACCTCATGTTGGTGGAAATATAGACTAGTTTGACTCCAACAAGTTTCCTCGACTAGCTCTTGGTATTTCTCCTGCTCGTGTGATTGTTGAAGAAACTCAAGATAAAAATGCTAATAATGATAATGATGGATGAGACCCTTCCATTGTTGCTTTGGCCCCCACTAATGTAGGGGGTAAACTAGATTATTGGGATCCTCCTCCTCCTTTTGCCTTAGCTCTTGCCACTTAGTGACTGATGTTTATTATTTTAATGTTTCGGCTATAACCTTGTATGAACTTTAGGGGTATGACTTTTTTCACCATATATATATATAGTGAATGGTGCAACACTATTTTATAAATAGTAATTTAGACACCATTCATAAAAATAATCAATTTCTCCCTAGATAATGACCAAGAGTAAGGCGATCTAGATTTTGCACTTGGTGTATTTTGGAATGAGGACAATTATTTAAGGTCAAAAAATGTATAAGATAATATGAAAAATTAGAGTATTTTCTCACTATGGTAAAATCACCAATTGCAACAGGCCAAAAAAATAAATTGTTGTGGTATTTTTCAATTCATTGGGACACAAATGGTATTGCAAGGCCAAAAATAAAGATGCTAGTTTATTAGAAGCATCAAAATCATTACATGTTGTGGCATCAGATGATCTAGATTCTCATATTTGTTAGAATTGTGAAAAACACGAGCCACAAGATCAAACAACGAACAAATACACCTTCCACGCAAGAGATCAACAAACAAAAAATTGCTATATTCCTCAACAAGAAAAAGCTATAGAAGAACCTCAAGAATCTTCAAGGAAAACAAGAGTCCTCAAAGGTTGAGAGTTCATGAAAGCTTGAGAGAGTAGAAGAGTAGATAAAACAATGAGGGTTGAGTGCTATTGGTGCAGTCATGGGTGGAGGGTCCAGAAAGAACTGTCCAACCGTACAACTTAGAGTCAACACGATGGAAATAACAAAAGAAGATAGTCTACAAACATAGATCTTTATTGAATTGGTAGTCTTACATGCACCATATGCCTTGTGGGTGAATAATCAAGGCTCACAGGCTTGCCACAAGGGCATTCAACATTACAACTAGCCAAAGGCCTTATTATCAACCCTTAATGGGGCTATTCAGAAAATCTGTCTATCTATCACTAACTGAATTACTGACTTATAATGAGTTACAAATGACCTTAAATATGATTCCACAGCTCCAACAAAGGTCTGCATCAGCCACAAATGTTTACAAAAACTAATGAATGATCAACATGTAGGTCGACCTTAAACATGAAAAGATAATCCTTCACAAAATGAAATGAATTGTGGATCTCCAAGATAGATCCCATTGGACACAAAATTCTTGTATGATGTCCCATTAAGCTCCTCATGCTTTGGAATGGGTCTGCACTATGAAATCTGGACCAGGTCAGCTATAAATGCTTTGACTGTGAATTACAGTGAAGTTCTAAGAGCGACAACTTTTAGTATACAAATGCAAATGAATTGAAAGTTGGATATGTTGTAGATGACCTCGTGTAGATGCTATATCCCGCTCCATGAGCTAAGAGACAACAATGCGATGAAATGCTGAATGAAAGTTTGAAATCACTATAGACTAAAATGCAAGGAAAAAATATTTTTGGTTGATATAGGATTGCTTTACAACCATGGATGCTCTTGCATTAGGCACCCGAGGTTGGAAGAAAAGTGAGTCCCTCACTTTCCAGGGGCTAGAGGAAAACCAAAGTGGTCCACCTTAGCCTGAGAAATCCATGATGAATAATCCACTGGTCTACCTTTACACTTCACCAGATATTCTTTGTATTGCTTGTTCCTATGCTCCTTTCGGTTCTGGTATCCAAGATCTTCTCATTCTCCTCTGGTGGTTGATTTGGTAATTGTTGTTACTCATAATTGCACCCAACTAAACAAGGGGTTCAACATTTTGATGAAACAATGGAAGTAACCTCAAGGTGTGGGACCCTGAAAATAAGGTTAGATCTTTGGAGAAGACCAAATTTCTTTCAAAACCAGGTGCAACAATGGCTGGTCCAACCCAGTGCTAAAAAATCTCTAAACTATGAATTGCAGGAGGAAAAGGGGAGGAGAAATGGTGGAAATAAGAGAAAATGGTGATACACCAAGTTTTGAAGTGTTTCTTCCTACTTTTGCTACACAAGATGTCATTACAATCACGTGAGGGGGCTCACATAGTTCTCTACTTTATCATATTTGCAGCAAGAGCAAAAGGCTAAGAGTCTAAAAGATCAAAAGGGGTGAGGGTACCCACAATTATCACTTTCACAACCAACTAGCACAAAAATGTAGCCTACATAAATGGTAAAGAACAATGCATGTACAAAGGTATCAAACAATACACAAGATACAAGCATAAAGAAGAGGCAAATAAAATGATTCTTTATTGATACAAATGAATGAAAGCCAATTTTATAGTTGCAAAGATGTAGAGAGCATAAGTCTACAAGAGAAAATCTAGGGAAAACCTAGAGGAAGAACCCTTGAAAAATATACAAGTGCTACCTTTATAGTACATGCATAGCTTAGTTAATCCCAACCAAACCCTAACCCTATCTAGGGTTAGCAACTAGCAAAAATATGTCTAGACTAGGGTTGAGGTGATCAAATCTTGGAAAACATGCTGAAGGACAAGCCTTGGATGTGCAAAGACCTGCATGCCATACCTCTACAATAAATGTTGACCAAAAATCCCTCCAAAATTCCCTTGTGAAAATAATGATTTGATTATAGGGCAAGAAAGGACAATAATCAACAATAAATGAGCATGGGCGCCCATGAGATCAATCATAACCAACAAGAAGTGCAATAAATACTATCCTTGAGCCTTAAAATGAAGCAAGCAGGTGAGAAGGTCACTTAGGCATTAATGGTGTCGGCCCGAAAAAACACTACCAAATGTGAAACATCGAGGCATTGGGCCCGAAAGGAACCTCTGGATGATCATACAATAAATGGCTTGGACCTTCAAAAATGTGTCCCTATCAGAGGTCGGGCATTGGGGATACCTCATACCACTTGCTGAAGAAAAGAATGCTAAAATAGAGAACCACAAACACTGGAACCCATTAGGGATCGAGATTTGGGCCTACCTCCTTAGAGTGTATGCTGAAGATCAGAACGAGGGAAGCCGAAACCACCAAGTCAGCATTATTTATTTTCATAGCATTATCATTCTTTTTTATTAGTATACTTGTTATCTTGCATACTCTATGTCTTGTCTTGTCACTTCTTTATCTACATTTTTACATCGTTGTCTATTTGGTTGTCTATGGAGGCAAAAACACCAAGGCAAGGGTTTGACTAAGGCAAGCCTCAAAAAGCACCCCAACACTTCTCATTTCTGTGTGTGCAGGCTTTTTTTTGTGAGGAGCTTGCGGGAGGCTTGACCTACTATAAGTTAATCCCTTTTCTTCCAAGTCTAATCATTTTTCTTAATAGTTAGTTTATCTATCATTTATGTTTTCTTCTTGTTGTACTTCTTTATATTTTCTACATTTTATTTAGATTACCAAAACTATCAAAATTTAGCATTCAAGTCATTAGCATATCCTAAGTGTCTCTAGTAGTAGATTTTGCTTCTGGTTTGTACAAGATACCAGTATGCCACAGAAACGCCAGTGCACCATGCTGTCATCCTTGGTCCGCACTCTCGTCGTTTGGCCAAGAGCTTTGTCAGTCTGTATCCTAAGACCTCTAAGGTCTGTTCACTTGACTTCTGAAGTTCTCTATCATAAATATTCAAAAAACTCAAAAACATAGTTTAGTCTTTCTTTTATTTGTCACCCCCATCACTCGAGCTTTGCCATTTAGGTAACCTAAAGCCATCCGCTCCCTATAGAATATCCCCTATCCTAGAGACTCGGGAGTAGTAGATCCTCTCCATTACATAAGCCTCTAAATCCTTCATGTCAAAGAAGCTATAAATTTGAGTTTTCAATTCCTTGATCATCATCTTCCTATTATCGAATTGAAGAGCATTGTTGAAATATATTGTTAGCACCCTAGATTCTCTTTAATGACACCCAGCTTAGAGGGGATACTTGCTCATGTGAAATCTCTCACAAGCCAACATAATTCATTTCAAGAGTTGAGAGAATCCAAAATGCCACAATACATTGCTGGTTTTTCTTATGATCAAATCAAAGAATTTAAAATATCCAAAGCTGAATTAACCCAATCTTTTGTGAATCTCAAAAATAGACGACGTATTAATGTACATAAGCCCAAATTTTTAATCAAATGGGGCACACATGAGGGTATTACAATAAATTTTTGGGATCATTGGTGAATGGTTTTTGATAAACCACTTGTAGTGTAGAAAAATGTATCCCTTTACATTTTCACACTTGTTTGGACCCTTGTGAACTAAATGGACTTAATTGTACTTTATTTAGGGTGTTGTAAGGTGTTTTCTTACACTTTCACACTAATCTAGGTTTTTTTATATTAATTAATTGGGCTTCTTTATGCTTTAATTGGCCTTATTTTGTATCCACAAGTCTTAATTAGTGTATCTTTCTGAGATTAATCCCGACATTTACCAAGCTCCCCATGTGTTTTTTGATTGTATGGCCTAGATTTAGTGCTCTAGGACTTATGCGACACCTTGGGCATATGAGTCCCACCTAAGTTTTGGGGCCCCAATTTGGATTTCACATTAATCTATGCCTTTCTTGAAAAGTGTGTCCCAAGCTTAGCCTAATGGGACTCATACGCCAGCTGTGGCGTATGAGTCCCGCTTAGCTTAGACCTAATTTAAATTCAAATTCTTGGTGGGATTTTATTCTCCTAGATCTGATATCAGCTTGTAGTGTTGTAATTTCAAGAAATTTGGCATAAACAAGTAGGGATAACTTTAAGAAACCCCCCCTCAATGAAGGTGTAAAATCCTAGCGAATCTTGTATACTTCTCGATAAAAATATTAATTTTAGTGGCAATTTTTTTTCCTTTTTCGGAAAAAAAATCTTGACTGGTGAACCTTTTCTAATAGCTCGAAGTCTATGGAAAATCTTGGTGAATTGCAAATTTTTTTAAACTGATAAAATATTTTCATTGGCGATTAAAACCTATTTTCAAACCAATAAATTATTTTCATTGGCGAATTAAACCTATTTTCAAAACAAAGAAAAAAATCTGTTGGTGATTAATTTTTTTTTTCAAACCAAAACAATATTTTCATTGGAAAATTAAACCTATTTTCAAATGAATAAAAGAACATTGGCGAATTAGCATAATCTCAAACTAATAAAAAAATTAGTGGCGAAATATCAATGCAAATAAATATAACCACGATCGTTCGATGAATTTTCAATGGACGACTGTAGTCGCATTCCGAAAGTAAATCTTTGAAGCACTAGATTTGCGAATTAAAACCTCTGGAATAACACTAGAACCATTAGATGTGGACACATTGTGATATCAATGCTCATCATTCATCATGGTAATGAACTTGATGGGTTGAAGGATTTTGGCGATGAGCGATAGAACTTAAGTGGCAGAAATATGCACGTGCATAAAGCTTGTTTTAAAAGAGGGGTTGCCTAGGAAGAACGCATGACTAGGGCTTAAAAACTTAAGAATGTTTTACACAAAGGATGTAAAGGCCAAACAAGGTTGAATTATCAACCTTATAAAATAATTGAATCCCTAGACCAAAGTAATGAAGGAAATATGTGTGAAGGATATTTCATATCTGTAGCCAGATGTCAGCGCAAATCAATATAACCATGACCGTTCGATGAATTTTCGATCTTTGAAGCACTAGACTTGCAAATTGAAACCTTCAGAATAACACTAGAACCGTTAGATTTTTAGAAATGAATGGTTGAGATTTTATTACTTATTAAATCACTTAAAGTCATGACAACCAAAATAATATTAAGGAAAAATCAGAATCGTCGAAGGAACTATAGCAAGGTGCAAAATATTAAAGAAATATTAAGGAACTAGTGTTAAAGCTTGTGCTACTAAAGGAGCCTTTTAACTTTTAAGCACATGCATTTTTTTGATAGTTAAATAGCTGCTAAATGGGGCAACACCTTGTATTAATCAAAAAGAGTTCTTACATTCTTTCATTTCCACAAAACATTAAAGAACCAAGTATTGAATGGACATCAATGATTAAGGATTCAAGTGTTGAAATAAATGTTAATTGTCACATCAATGATAGTGGTACTGGTGAATTTAAAAATGTTAAGTGTGAGTATTTGATGTCATACTCATTGTCTTCGTTCTAACTTCTATATATACTTCACCAACTTGATGTTCTTCATATAATTTATAATATATTTGGCTTTGATTTCTTTCTTGTCTATTCTCAATTTAATTGTGATATTATGGAGTCTTCATGGCGTGTCATGCTACCCAAATGTTTTTGGGAGAAAAGAAGGGATGATGCATATGACAGATGAAATTTGGGTATGGTTTTTACAATTCCTTGTGTGTAGGTTGAGGATGCTATAAGAATAATTGTGGGTAGGGAATGACTTTAGAACAACCCTCGTGCTCTATATTCTAAGGTAGCTTCGGCTTTCTTGTCTAATTTCATGGAAATTTTGCTCGATAAAGATTTGGTAAAGACACTAACAATATGTTATTTGCAGCCTTTCATTTACTCTATTTCTTCGTTGGAGTTGGCATTGGAGCATTACAATTTTGAAAGTGGGTTAGCGCCTGTTGGTGGAATCTTTAGGAAAGTTAAATTGCATGCTTTTATAGTGCAAGCTCTTGCCCTGGTTAATATGAGATGGGGTATGCCATGTGATGCGGAAACTGAATCATTAAAGAGTTTGGAGTTTTGGAGGAAGGTTTTGGGTGATTTTCTTTTCTTCTTTGCTCTTAGTTTGTTAAATTCAATTCATGTTCAGGTATGTGCAGGATCATCATGGAAAAAATAGGCCCTTAAGTGGCAAAAAATTCAGAAAAATCAGAGCTAGGCAACTTGATGTAAAAATTTGAATAAGTTATCTATATTATTTTAAAAATATGTAAGAATAGAATCTGTAGCAAATTGAATGTAGTTTCTAAACTACTAGGTTTATTTTTTAAAAAAAATCTATTTGGTGAAAATTTGAAATTTCAATGCAATAGTACTTAAATTTCAGGGAAAAAATAACAAGTAGGTATCTGTCTGACCATCCTAACCACAATAAAATGATAATATTTTAGATATAAGTAGAGGACTCATGTCCCAATGTGATGCATATTTTTTTGTAATTTTTTTCCAAGTAAATAATTAATTATGAATTTTTATTACAAATTTTTAAAAATATAAAAACTAGTATGTCTGACCACCTTAACTTGGTCAAACCTTCATAAAATTCAATTTTATTTTTTTTAATCCTATAGTATGTGAAGCATAGAATGTGACACACATTTTAGATTAAAAAAATGTGATACCATTTGAAAGATATAGATGTTTTTCAATTAGTCTATCAATCAAAACTTTAGTCGTAATTCAAATAAAAATGAATAATAATTATTTATTAAATTCAAAGTAAAGCATAATTTATATTGGTGGAAAGCTAAGAATCTCCTCTAAAAACTCTTTTGGTTTCATCAATTTTGGATAAAAAAAAGTTGTCAGCGACATGGGCCATCATATCAGTTACATATTGCCACTTTTTGGTCCATCATGATCCTGCACATACCCGTTCTACTCAAACACCTGGTTGATGGCCTCGGCTAATGTTACAAAAAAATTTAGTAATGAATTTTGTGACGTGTCATGTGTCTATATTTTATTGTACATTGTAACAGTTCTTGTAATATGTACTTTGTGACTAATTTTTTGTCATAGTTAGTGGCTTTTTGGCCAAACTGGTTATGTACTATGTACTTCAGTCTTTAATAATAACTACTTAAATTAAAATACTTTTTGTGGCTCCATTCTTGTAAATCCTTTTTGCTTTGATCAATATAAAAAATGTGGCTTTTAAAACTAATAGTAATTATCAACATATAGTTCTAATCATAAGTGAGTGAAATTTATTATGACTTATTAGTGGACATTGATAATGATTAAGGTAAAATGAGACATTTAATTCTCTCTTTTCAATGCATCAAATTACTCTACCTTTCATTTATTCTATTGAAATTCTCAATCTTAGTTTTTGAAGAAAGTGTGGCTGCGGTACTGCAGGCGGCGACACAAATTAATGCCATGTGAACATCTAGTGCGATTGATTGGATAACTTTATATTGAAAACTGCATGATGTACTATAGAATTGTAGATGATGATGCCAATAATCTAGTGATCTAGTGAAACAAGATTTGCAATGATTTCATATCGTTTGAATGGCACTGGCGATTTTGACAATTGACAGCTTGTCAGCTTGAGGTACAGTTTGCATGTAGCTAGGCTACAAGAGTCCAGACGTCAATCAAATTAAACATTTATATTGTAAATGCAAGGATTAACTTACACAAATCGATTAAGTTGGTTTTGTGGTTTGTGTGAATCATGATTATGATTATACCCAACCTCACACATGACACGTGTGAGGTGTACACATGGATTAGGCTGGTAGCAGCACTATTGGCCCATAAATAAGGATAGTGAGCACAACTAAAATCATTCATTGAAGGTTAAAGGCTTTACTATTGAGTGCAATATTTGAATTGTCATAAGGGTTTTCATTTTGTAGGGTTAATAAGGATCCAAGAAGAAGATGATGTGGTATTATTGGGGATACTCTAAATTCTCCTGCCTCCAATTATGTAGTTACAAAGTAAAAGACCAATTTGCTTCAAGTTTAGAATGGGTGGAATTGGAAATAAGTTGATTTGGTTGACCTGACTTCTCAGATAGGTTTTGAACCAGGATGTAGAGCTTTGATGGAGATAAGTGCTATCCTAGTGCATGGAGGCTGCAAGTAGAAGATGAAAGCAATTTTACTACCCCTCATCTTTTGCATGACTTTGATTCTCAAAGGGGATAAGTACATTTTGTATCTTCATAGCTCCCCTTTCCCTAGCATGGTTGGCGAGACAAGCCTCATGCATTTATTTTCAGTGCCTATGGCCTACTAGGCAAGTTCCATGTGTTTATTTTCAGAGCGCATGGTTGACCCGACAAGTCCCATGCATTTACTTTCAAAGATACATTTGTATTACGTTGTCACCAACGGTCCAAAAGAAGCTTGTCACTTACATTTGTATTTGTACTATGTAAAGTAACATATGTTTTTTATACCAAACATGAGCTTGGCACTTGCATGCTCCACTCATCTTTAAAAAGATATGTAATAATGTGACATTGTAATTTAGTTGTAATAAAATAAATGGTTGTGTTATTCTTCATTATTCATTTACAATAGATAATTATTTTCCAAGTTTAGTGTCTATGAATCTATTCAAATCAGTTTTTTTTTTTTAAGAAATTAAGTATTATCTATTTATGAAATAATTGCATGCAGATTTAAAACTGTTACCCTCTAATTTTGATGTGGAATTGTGATATCTCAAGGTGCCCAATCTGTTAGCCAACAAAAACATAAAGCAATATAAATGAAAAAAGAAAGTTGCCATCAAATTGACAAAAAACATTATACACTAAAAGTTGTCACTCTTGTTAGGGTTTACCGAAATATTGATTTCTAATTTGTCGTTGATCTTCTCTCCCGGTTCCAAGTTCTCAGTATCATTATTCATTTTATTAAGTCCTTTGCAACATTAAGTTATCGACCCCTAGGCCTTGATGCCAATCCTAGCGCATTAAAGTTTAAAACAACTTTAAAACACATGTTTATTATTTATATCATAAATTACTCAACCGTTCGATGAACATTTGATGTATGGTTGTAGTTGCATTTCAAAATGAAATGCACATAGCACTAGGCTTGTGAACTTAAACCTCCAGAATCACCCTATAATCGTTATATTTACAAAGATCAATGGTTTAGAGTTTGCTATCAATGCAGGACTAAATGACTTGTTTTAAATGCTGTCAACCATGTACTAATTGTGTAGTCCGGAAGCAACATGTAGACGATGAGATGATTCATTCACTTTAATGCTCGAAAAAAGAACACTTTCTAAGTTGCTAAGTGATTTTATTTTTAAGTGAGAGGGTCGGCACATGGGGAGATTTTAGTCTTCAGTTTGCTCATTGTAGTGCACCACCTTATTCTGGGTTCCACAGTTCCACTTCCAACAAAGCCATTCTAGTAACCTAGTTCCCACAACTGCCAACATTAGTCTTTTCAAGAATCAAAATCCGGGTAAGTGAAAGAATTCCTGCGGCTACATTTCATCGTTTGACATTTCTTAAAATCTTATTTTGTCAAACTTTGAAGTTTAGGTTTAGGGTTAAGAGACTTAATAATTAAGAAAAATTAAGGAGGTCCAATAGGGAATTCACAATTTCACATTGTATAAGCATATCTACCACCAGTACCACTAGAGCAATGTCGGATAAAAGAATACATTATGCAAAATTGCTTAAAACCCTAGGTTTCATTGATGAATACCATGATATTTATGATCTTGAAACCTATGGTAGGCATACCTCATAACTCATATTTTCATCTTAGAATAAGGCTGCAAAGCAAATGCAAGTTAATGGTATTAGTGCAACGTGGGTAACTGGATTAGGGCGCATGATGTTACATGAGGTTTTCCCTTGCTTAGAATTTATCATGGTCTGTGCCCAAAATTATGATTATAAAAAAAGAGCAATTGTTAATAAAGGTAGCAAAGAAGAATTGTTATCCATTAATGTAGAAGAACCTGGAAAAGTTTTGGGGTTTACAACTGAAGAATTTGGAAATGTCCACAATGACCTAGAAAAACTTGCTAGTGATTATGACACAGTGGATGAAATGGAGAAAAATTCTTTCTTAAATAAAATAGTTCAGGATAGAAACAAATTGAAAGGTGATCATAAGCCTCCTTATGATTTGGATATTTTTAAACCAAGGGTTCATGATACTATTTCCATGCTAGCATTTTGCCTCAGACTAGATAGCAATTTGGAAGTGGGTGCAAGCCTTCTTGAAATGGTAAATAATATCCATCATGGTGTTCCACATGTCAAATATAATTTTATTGAGCACATTGTAGAATCCATGCATAAACAATTTTTAATGATTAAAGGAGGTTTCACCAAGACATTTAGGTTCACAACCTATTTGTGCTATCTTTTTCTATTCAAATTTCGAGGAATGTTTCATACCAACAAGCTTCAGATTCAGCCCTATAGTAATGCTGAGGAAAATAAAATGGCTCTAGTATATGAATGGACCACTAAGATAAGGATGCATGATTCTCGAAGGAACTACAATAATTTTGTAGACTAATTTTTAGCTCCATTGCATCAAGCAATTCAAATACTCTAATTCCTAGATTTCCTATGTCATGTAGAAATTGCATTCAACTAGGAAAAGAAATACAATTGGCTGATTGGTACTTAATGGAAGAATATACTATGCTAAAATTTTATGGATCGAGATTACAACCATACAAACTTCCAATACATGTGATAGAAAGGGTTTTTTCATTGGAATATGTAAGGTAGATGCATAGTACTGATGAACTACATTTTCACAATCAGTAGAAGAAGACCTTATTTCCTTCTTTACCTTTTTCATGTGGAGGGTTCACATTCGAGAGAAAAGCATTTAATGTGGCACATAATTTTTTGAATTTTTTTGATTTTGATTCTATTTGTCACTGGCAGTATGATCCATGCAACACCATTAAAGAAATGATTTTGGCCAATAGGAATGCTGTAAGTAGAATTCAACATTAAAGTAAACCCTTGCTTGAAAACTTGAGAAACGAGGATTCTTGGGATGAGGTCAAAATTGCAATGGAGAAAAGTACTGCTAAGAATGGTATTTCTTTTGAACACTTATTAGCAGAAATTATGGCATTGCATCAAAAGATAATTAGGAGGTACAACAATTTTTATGAAAAAAGTGATAAACCATCTAGTAGAGTAAAAATGCTAGATTCTCTAGAGAAGGAAGTTATAGATAAAAATTGGTCACGATAAAAAATTACTACCTTTTGGTCTATAAGGAAGGAGCTAGGTGATCCAAGAGCTCTTGCAAAGTATGGAGATAATGAAGAAGATTGTGAGTTTAACAAATTGTGGAATATAGAGCATCCCAATGAATATGAAAATAAAGAAACTGATGATGAATGTGATGATGATAGGGAAGAACAAAGCCATGTCAATTTCAAACTTCGTTTAAGTGAGGCCACAAAAGAAGCATATACTTTAGGAGCAACCATAGCTAAAAAAATGGGTTATGAAGGTGGTCCTTTGGGGTCCCAAAGACAAGGCCCTTGGATGGTAACAAATGTAGAGAATAGAAAACCAGTTGATAAATTTGGCCTTGGGCTTGGAGGTGAAAAAGTAGACCAAGTGCATACAAATCAATTTGTTAGAGCTTCAAATCCTCATCCTCATGGTCAGATACAATCACAACTAGGACATGACCATGGTGGAGAGCTTAGTGCAACTGGTACTGCCTCTGGTGGTGATGGTTTGGGTAGTAGTACTAGTAGTTGTCAACATGTGCTACAAAAAAAAATTACACACAAGAGGACAACAATACAAGATACCACAAAAACACCAGGTGATCACAACATACAAAAGAGGCAAAGGATTTTGACAAGTCCAAGTCACACTACCAATGGATCCACCAAAAAGGAGTTATTTGCAGGCACTGTCCCACTACTAGTTAGTGTGGCTGCAACATCATTAACAACTGCAAGTACTCCTATTCCTTCGCCATTCAAGCATTCCATTGTTTCTGCATCCCTAGGTTTTGATTACATTGAAGATTTTAAAAAGAAATCAGACTTGAATAAAAAAGAAAAGAAGCAACTAATGAAGAGTGCGTCTGCTATAACTTTAGCACCTGCAACAACCATGGTATTACCCACATTTGACACAAATAAAGAAATCATGGAGTACACAATTCTTGTTCCCACAGTTCAAAACAAACCAACAAATCAGATGGCTCCATCTGAATTCTAGGTGAACAATATTCAATTGGATTTTTTGGACTCAAAAATATTGACAAAATTAATGTATCAAAGAACAATGAATTGGTCTACACATCAATGCTAAAGAAATATATAGAGAAAAAAATGTTGCAAACTCAAATAGAAAAGTTACAGGAAGACCTAGCAAATGAGAAAGCAAAGATAAAATCAATAAATAACAAGAGCAATGAATTAGAAAAAAGAATAAAAAAATATGCCTCTACATCAACAAGAAAAGAGGATAAACAAAATGAGAAAGAAGTGAATGAACTGAAGCAAAGGCTAGATGAGAGAAACAAAAAATATGATGAGGAAAAATTCACTTCAAAAAAATTAAGACTAAGCATTGCGAATGGAAATGCACAACAGGAAAAAAAATTGGAGAAAGAGATAAAAATAAATGAAAGATTGGAGGTAGAGCTGATGGAAGCAAAAAATGAAATTAAGTCTTGCCAAAATAAGTTATCTGCATTTTGTAGAGAAAAAATGAGGCATATGAAACAAAAGATCTAGGATGAAATAATGCAGAGGATTGATCATTTGTGTGACGTGTTTGAATTGAGTGATGTTATTAGACAACATTATAAGAATCTCATCAAATATTTAGTGGACAACAAAAATGTGTTGGCATTAGAGAAATCTACAAATCAAGTTCAACAAACAGTCTACAAAGCCAATGACAATGTTTTGAAATCAAAAGGGATTACTAATCGACTTGCTACATCAATGACGTTGTCATCTATCATTGAAAAGTGTTTGAGAATGTGTGAAACAAAGGAATATTTGCATTTGGCTGCAACCAAGATGAGGAAGGTGGATGAAAAGGTAAGGAACTTTACAACGCTTAGTTTGCCAAAGGATTTTGACACAAATGAGAGATTCATTGGAAAGAATGATTTTAGAAAGAAGATGGAGGGTGCAAGGAAGATTGATTTGGACCAATTTCCTCAGAACCCATATGTGGTGAACTATTTAGATTCCACCAAACCATTGCTAACCTTGAATGCAAAATTGATTGAAGAATCCAATACAGGTTCCAATTTCAATCATGAATTGTTAACAAATCTTCAAGTCAAACAACATCAGTTAGAACAAATAACAATTCCACCACCTGAATAGTGGAAGTTGCTAGAAGAAGTGATACAGTGATTTGATTTTTGATAATATGAGTTTCCAAGTTCCAACTCAGCTCTGTGTCGAGTTGTCTTTGAGCAAGATTTTGAATTGCCAATGCCTCTATGTATTCCTTCATGTGAAAATCAATAAAAAAACTCAAATTCAGACAGTAATGTGTTGATGTTCAATTATCTGTATTATTTATTTTATCATTTGAAGAAAAAGTCTGGTATTGGTTTCAACTACTAGATACACATTAAACGATTGTTGATGTTCATTGTTGTATATGCTACTAATACTATTGTTAACATGTTATTAAGCATTGAGTTGAGTGATAAATCACTGAGTACATGTTCAAGTTTTAATTTTAACACAATTAAAATATGAACTATAAAGTGATTTTAATCCAGGCATCCATAATCTTAGTGAAATTGCATTACAATTCACACATCAATACTCAAACTCCATGAATACTTATCGGATCCACTAAACATTTATATGAATTCATGCTTTAATCAAGGTACTTTAATTGGTTCATTAAACTAGAGCCAAAATTAAAACATACATCAATGCATAATGACAAAGAAGATTAATGAAATATCATTGATCAAATTTCATTAATGATTCATGTAAAATGTTACAGCTGGAGAGACGATAGACTCAAAATAAGGGAGCAAAACAAGCTTCAGGCCGAGATGTACACATGTCACATTTTCATTTGATAGATTATACTGGTCATTTCCTTAAGTAATGGTTACAACAAACCAAAAGATATTCTCATGAGCAATCATCCACTCCCTGGTTACAATATGACTTGAACTAGTTGGTCCTTGAGACCTTAATATTTCCACTTGTTGTTTCCATAATTCTAGCTCTGTTTCAAGTTCAACAACCTTTTGCTGACTCATATTATATTCATCAATAAGATCAATATACTTACTTCTTGTTATCCATAACTTTTAAACTTGTGTCAACAATTTTAAACTTCCCCTCCTTTGGTCTTTCAGGTCTTTTACCTCATTCATTTTCAATGCCTTCATGTTTATTTCTCTTAGAAAATGCTCAAAGTTGCAATTTTTTGTGCTTTTCCTAACCTTAGTTACTAGTCCTTCGAGTTTTATAACCTTGTCACAGAGTTCTAAATTTTCATAACTTTTTGATTCCCTGACTTGGTTCACTTTGTTGAGTTGCAAGTCTTTGTTGGTCATCTTTGTAGTCGGTGAGTCGAAGGTTTCCAAAACTTTGAAACTTCCAACTTTGGTTCTAAGGTTGCAAGTTTCCATGACCATGTGACATTATGGACTTTTCTTGACTTTCAAAGGCACCTTCATCTCATTGAATGCTATGTACGAAATAACCTTGAGTTGTATTTTCAAGAATTTCAAAAAGCATGTAGGTTTAAAGGCTATCTTTTCGAGGAATGAAATTGGATGTCGCATTTAATATATGTTCTTATCAAAATAACGACATAAGTGGGTGTCAAAGTTTTACTATGTCATTTAGCCTACATTCTCATTCTTTGCCAATGCCAGTACTTCTTAAGTGCAAAAGTTCTATCTCTGCAAATTTACACTTATGCAGAGTCGAATTCAAAATCATTGGTCTAGTGTGAGGGACATTGAAGTTGGGCACCTCAATTTGGAGGAGTTTTTGGTGCGCCTGGAGCAAAGTAAGAGAACATCACTAGAATATAAAGTTCTGCATAGTGGTTTGGCACACGCGAGAGGTTTTCATGAGGTCATACAAAGCGTCGACCTGGTGATTGTGTGTGCAAGGGGCTACATTCTAGAGACTCAAGAAATTAGAGTTGTGGATGGGTCAGTCATTGCAAGAATTACTCCTGAAGTCATTTTCCATGCATTAAGCATTCTAGAGAGGGAAACTATAGAGGAAATGTCTCTAGCTGTTGGTGACGAGTTTTTCAAAATGAATGAGGAATGGTGCAAAAATTCCATTGTGAAGAATTGGTTGAAGTTCAAGAAAAAGGGTAAGTCTCAGTTTCCCTCAAAGCTTAGAAGGGTTCATTTTAAGGATGAAATTTTTGATGCTATCACCTTGCTACATCATGTGGTTGGTAATGCATATTTAGACTCTTTTGAATTTTGGATGTGCCATTTTATTTAGTTGATTTGTAGTGAAAATAAATTCATTGATTGGGATGAGATTATTAGTTATCATTTAAATGAGCAATTGATAAATTTTTGGAAAATTGTTGCCTTCCACATGTGCTCATACCTAGTTTACATTCTACCTATTCAAGAGGCTATTTGGGTAGGGTTGGAACCGCAAAGGTCTCTGATGCTGGACATGCCTATGTATAGAAGTTTTCCACAACTCACTAAGGAGGTTGGAATGAGGAATTTCTGCCGCATCAGTGACACATTTTTAATGGAAATTGTCAAAAGAATTGATGGAAAAATTAAGCTTCGGGTTTCACCTAAAGTGGTTGCTTTGGTATTGAGGTTTGGAAGTTTCTACATCCAATTCAAAAAATTTACTTATCTTAGAATTGGAGGTTTTGAGAAGGCTCCATTGAAATTGCCCAGTTACCCAAGTGATTTCCTAGTTTTTCTTGAAGTTTGCCGATAGATGGCCATTGCAAATGTTAAATATTTAAAGATGGGGAAGAAGGGGTATGATTTTCAATTGTCCATGCCTTCATTTTCTTGCAAAAGTAATAATATTGCTAGGGGTGTGGAGAAAGCCTTGAATGAATTCAATTTTCAGTGTTTTCCCATGAGAACTAATTTTGATAGCAAGGGTTATGTTAAGCAAAATTTGTATCGAGCTGGAAGCTTTGAACATCGTCCTGATATTGAATATTTTTGGGAAGAATGTATAGATGAAGGCGAGGTGTATAGAAGAAATTTTATGAGATTGACCCTAAGGAAAATAGAATCTTTTGGTATTTCTTTCAATATTCCAAAAAATGCACAAGAAGACTTGGTGATCATTGATCCTGAATATCGGGCCCCTGCTGCTAAGCCCTTGTACATAATTAATTGGTCAAAGGATGAAGTTTTAGAGTCAATGGTCCTTTCTACCCTTGTTTTGAGAAGAACTTTAGACTAGTTGAACAGAAAATGGCACCAAAGTGCGGGTTCTCTCCATGAACAAAGAATTTCATAGAGAAAATAGTAAGGGACTATATAGGCCTTAAATATATCAGTTGGAAAGTAGTCAATTAGGCCGTATGGCACTGGCTCATAGTCATGAGGAGATGATGAGAAGATAGAAGACACTGGGAACAAGCTAAAATCAATTTGTGAATAGGATAGTGTAGCCTCGGTACCTAAGAAAAAGGCTAGTCAAGAAAAGACAGTACCTACAGACTCTAAGGGAAATTTTCAACAAATAATTGATGATAATTCTTTTCCCACATTCTTTGAAGTTCCTTCTTCTCCATTACAAGATACTTCTGATTTTGTTCAATCAATTGAGAAAAAGGAAAATGTAAGTGTTGAAAGTAGAGACACTAGATTAGTGGCATCTTCCCCAACATGGTTAAAGAAAGTAGTTGAAAAGAAAATAAAGAATATTACCACAATGAAAATTGAAGTAGATACAGTTGCCATGCTATTGTAGGTTCACCAGAAGCCCAAAAAGGCTAAGAGGATGTCATGAATTGTCACTGATTCCACTATTGGGCATCAACTGTTGGAGATTGCTAATCTAGAAAGGACCTAAATGAAAATGAGATAACAGAAGTTGACTACAAGGTTACTCATGTTGATATGGGGCCATATGCTTTAGAAGGTGATGTATATCATGTTGATTACTCTATTAATGCATTGATCAAAAGAGCAAAAGAACAAAAAAAGGAGAAACTTTAGTTGCAATCTCTTTTTCTTTCTTTAAGAAATTGTATTTCATCAATTGTGACTTTGACCACTGAGGAAGCCTCAAGGTCAAATGTTCAAGGTATTGATTTTGACACTATGCAACGGGTCAAGAAAAATTTAGGTTATGCTAAAGCTTCCAATGAATGGATTGAAGGGCTTTATCAAGATGGTGTTTTCTACATTAGTAAATTTAGGAAATTCTATGTTAATGTGTCTGATAAAAGAAAGGAATTGGTAGTTGAGCTCCAACAGATTAGGAGAGAACATGGTAGCACATTTTTTCTTTCAAGGGAAATTGTAGAATTAGTCTCCATGGAGCACACTTTGTTAATAATAGAAAAATTAGTGGATGACCCTAGAGAAATTGATCCTAGTTGGTATGATTCATTGGAATGGAAATTGTCAGTATATGAAGATTATATCAAGGAAATCAATAAAGTGTTAGAAAAATACTTTGACATATTGGTGAAGATCAAGGAGAACTTCAATGCTGTTGAAGTGGACCTCACGGATGAGTTTGATGAAAAGGTACTGGATGTTGTAGAAATAACGAGGGAATTTAAAGAGGTGTATCATAGAGAAGTAGGTGATCTTGAGACAACCACTGGAAACTCGTTAGAAAATTGAGTAACTTATAGACCTATATGAGTACATTTAAGGTGGAAAGTGACATCTATGAAACACTAGCTGAGTCAGACCGTGCACTTTCAAAATGGAGGACAAGGCTACAAATCACCACGACTCTAGGAAGCAAAAACATCACTGCAATTGCTAGCAAGTACTGGGAATATAGGCAAAGAGTAAAGGCATAGGAGGCATTATTGGAGTAGCAGGAGGTGGAAATAATTGGAAGTGAAAGAGTCAGTGTTGAGATTGCTGATTAGTTTTTAGTTTTTATGTTATTTTATTTAATTTGGATCTCTTGATACTTCAAAGACTTTTTATTTTAATTTCTAAAACGGTTGTCTTCAAGAAACCGTTATCAAGACAATTTGTAATCTTTAAATATGGGGGTCGATGCTTGGCCAGGGGATCTTTTGGGAAACAAATGTTTTACTCATTAGAAAAAAAAAACTCTGCTATCTTTATTGCTTTTCTATTATTTCAATATAGAAAGACAATGGTGAAGTTCATGCATACGTAATATTTGAGTTATGATGTGTGGATTTATTCTGCTTTTGCTGAGTAGTTTGCCAGTGGATTATCTATTATTGGAATGATAGATTTTTGGTTAGTTTCATTGCTGTGGAATGTTTATCTATGAATAAATATTTCATGGTCATTTTTTAGTTTAAGCTTTTATTATTTAAGTTGTGTGGATGCCTTTATAATTTATTTATGTTGAACTATTAGCTTCTATTAGCTTATAAGTTATGGATGTTGAACTATTAGCTTCTATTCAAGGAATGGATTAATATTCCTTTCAATTATTTATCAAAGATTGTGTGAATGGCAATGCAATAGGAATTTATAATTTAGGTGATTTGGTAGTTTAAGCTTTTATTGTTTAAGTTGTGTGGACGCCTTTATAAGTTATTTATGTTGAACTATTAGCCTTTGTTAACTTATAAGTTATGGATGTTGAACTATTAGCTTCTGTTCAAGGAATGGATTAATATTCCTTTCCATTATTTATCAAAGATTGTGTGAATGGCAATGCAATAGGAATTTATAAGTAGTGTGATAAGTGCCATTCTTTAAAAATGATATAGAATCACATATCAAATTCAATACCATGGAATACAATATAAAATATAAAATATCACAATTTCATTGAATACAATATAAAATATCATCAACTATAGTTTGGAATATGATTCATAAAGTGCAATATAAAATTAAATATCATGAAGTGCAATGATTCACAATTTCATTGAATACAATATAAAATATTACCAACTACAGTTTGGAACAATGGAAACTGATTCATGAAGTGCAGTATAAATACCTAAAAGCTACTAATTCTCTTCCATTTGCCAAATGGAGTTAGGGTTCTCAAACTGACATTCATCTTGAGATAAAGTAAAAGAGTCATCTTGATTCTAAGTCTACTCTTCATTTTCTTTGGCCTATGTCTCAAATTCAACATTCATTGTGTGATTTGTGTCAATGTCATATGTCCCACTCCCATTGCCACTGCCAGTGCCACCAGTACCAATGTTTGGAATTAGAGTGTTGCACAACTTGTTCCCTCTTCTTTCACATGTGGACCTCTAGATTGCGAGTTCCCTTTCAAAAAGGATTTTTTTTGACATTATACACAGTTCCTTTCATCCTCAAGCAATTTTCCAAATTCTTGTCTAGTTTGTTTCTTAACTTTGATTTCAAAAATGCCAATGTACTAAAAACTCTCTCATCCTCCATTGACCCCAGTATCATTATTTGACATAAGTCAACAAGTTTGAAATATTCTAATATCGAATCACATAATATTTCACTCTAACCTAAGTTTTTCCAAACCTTTTTTATTGATCTCAGTTCAAAGGCATTCTTTGTGGCCATGGATTTATATTGGTCCTTCATAGCTATTGCAAAATTCCTACATTTTTGTCTAAGCTTAGCTTCATTTAAAATTCCTTCTATTGTCTGCTCATTGTATGTTATGCTTTTCAAAAATTGTTCGATCAAGATTTTTACTTTATCATGAAAATATTTTCAGTTATCTCGGTTTACCCAAAATTGAAGATACACAATACCCATGGCTTCAAGTATTTTATGTTGAGGGAATCTTTCACGAATCTCTGAGGAAAGAGATTTTGCAATTTCCTTTAAATTATTACTAATAGATTTAACAATGCTATTAAAATCTTCCTCGTTAACAACTACTTTGCTAGAGCGCCTGGTTGTCTTACAATGGTACATTGGTATCTCATATCCACATACACAGATACATAAGGGCCTACTTACATTAAAATGTAAATAATTATCATGATTATTCAAATTAGTAATTTTCTGCCACATGAAATAAATTTGGCCTTCTTGTGTTAGATCTAGATTAGATGATCGAGGGCCAAGCATGTATGTTTACGTAGATTGGAATATTCATAAATATACATAGTTATATCTTGGTATTTCTTCACAAGATTGTTCATCACATCTAGCATGGGGAGAAGACTAGCTAAAGTCAAGAGTGTCTCTATATTGCTTAACCTATGTAAGAGGTTAGGAGATTTGTCTATTGTGTTGCAATGCTTGTACATCACTCCAATTAGGGATTGATATTATGAAAGAAATCATTGTGTTGGTCCATGCGGGAAGATCCATCTGGTATTAACATCCTTGAGAAGCTTGTTTCCTGATGTTATTCCCTTAGCAAAGTTTTGAAATTCTGTGAAATGTTTGGGACTTTGACAGAAGTATGCATGGATCTCGTTGACTAGATTTTCAACTTTTGATATTGTAGGAAACTTGCTTACAATTTTGAATGCTAAATTCATTTTGTGGGCCATGTAGTGAATGCCAAGCATGTATGGTCACAAGGAGTTTGTAACTTTGTGCAAACACCACTCCTTTGACCTTGCATCACTGCAACTCCATCAACTCCTACACACACCAACTTTTTGGCAATTGTCAACTCATCCATACCTACAATTTCATTCAAAGATTTCTTTACTAATTCAAATAGATTTTTCGATGTTGAACTGTCCTTCATTTTATGAACACAGAGAAGATGAGATTGGCGAACATGTTGTTCTATAGTTTATAAATGCATACAAACCCAGGAAGTATTGTCTACTGCAATAACTTCATCTAAGGATAATGCAATGAAATTTGACTCTTTTACTTTCTCCTTTGAATCTTCCTTTTCCATTGTAGCAAGATAGTTTTCCCATTCCCATCCAACGTTTACTGACCAATGTGAGAAGGGGAAGTTAGGAACACCCAAATAATATTTAATAAACTAGAATATTCTGGGTAGTTTGTCATAGGACGCCCTCTGGACAAAATATGAAAAAAACACTCATCTGAACAATTTTTGACATATTTGCTGCTTCCATTACTTTTTCAAATTGAGCCTCAAGTGTACCTTGACATGCAACAAGCTTCAACATTCTTTGGTCATGTTCTTCATATTCTGCGACATACCTAACATGAAGACATTCTTCCTTGGTTTTCCATTGTACGACTGATTGTTCCTTCCTGTCTATGATTTTTTTTCATAAACTTTACCGATATGATTTTCTATAGTTTCAAGCTTTAGCTACAATGCCTTGTTTCTTCCACATTTCCAACTAAAAATTGTACATTTGGCCAATTTTGCACTTTCAATATCATTTTCTTTCCCCATTGGTACAATGAATGGGTACTTTGACAACCAACCAAGTTGAAAATTCCTTGTCATTTCCCACTTGTGTCCCATTTTTTATTTTCTTTTTATTTTCTTGCTACCAACATCATCCTCATCCAATTCAATTATCTCATTCTGGCTGTAGACACATAAAATATACATGCATCTGATCCTGATTTTACTAACACAGTTCCATCCTAAATAATCTCCTTTGCTAATCATTTAATTAGATATCCCTTATTTGATTAAATTCATCTCATTTCATCTGTTAATTAAATAAATCAATTTTATCTAATTAAGTCATTATCTTCTATTAATTAAATAAATCAATTTTATTTAATTAATCCTATAGTCCCTCTTTAATTAAACAATTCATTTTATTTAATTAAATCTCAAAAGTCATCTATTAAATTAAATAAATTAATATTTATTTGATGTGATCTAACATCATTCCTCTTTAATTAAATAAATCAAAATCTTTATTTAATTAAGTCTAAATCATTTTCCTCTCATTTTGATTTAAATTAATCTAAAAGTCTAAGTCAAAATGGTCAAATCAACTAATCTCCTTCTTAATTAATCAAATCTTGATTAATCTTAATCTAATCCATCAAATCCTCTAGCTTTTGCATCTTGCTCATGAAAATCATTTTAATTGATTTATTAAATCACTATTTACTTTCAAAAAGGCATCAAAAAGGGAATATTCTCCAAGTTTGAAAAATCCCTCCAAAAGGGTTTGTACATCCAACAAGGCATTTAAGTTTCTTACATGTCCTTTTCCTTGAGCCAAGTGGCATTAACTTCATTTTCTTCTCCCTCCAACTTGTCATTTCATCCATTTTTGAAATTCCACCTAATATCATTTATGTGCAGAATGACCAAAATGTGCTCCACCTTTGTCCACTCACATGTTGACAACTGGCTTCATGCTATTGGTTGGTCTTTTGTCCCACATTCATCCTTTTTGCCTCATCCTCCATCATTCTCATCTATAAATAAGAGGCTCTTATTTGGATTTTGGATCCACAACTTCATGCAAAGACATTATCTTGAGATTTTGAATTTGCTCATCCATTGTTCATCCATTTTCACATTTTCATAGCTAGGTTATGCAGGAATTTCACCAAGGAAGCATCAAATATTCATCAGATCATCATTCAAGCTTACAAGGGATTGGGAAAGGGCCATTTTACACATCAAAATGACACCAATTCCCCCATGGGATTGAGAGTTTATTTGCATAAAATAGGATTTGAAAGCTTTTATTTGTGTTCTTCATTCTATTTCTTGTTTTGTGCATTTGAAATGAATTCCATGGGGAATGATGTTTCTAACTTGTATTTGGGACTAATTGTGTGCTTTTTCTTTGTGTTTTTGTAGGTCTAGGATCACCATTCACATTTTGGCACTAGAAGGAGGGCTAATTGGATGAAATTAACATTTTTTTCAAAATTTGATTATTTTTTGAATTTTTTTGTGTTTACAGGACAAGTACGCTGTTGAAAGAGAAACTGTGCCGCTATTAGTCCAGCGATTCCATATAGCACCGCTACCTAACTCCAAACCGCGATGCTGGCTTCTTCCCACCTAGAAATTTGAATTCCAAAGTGTGACGCTCAACCATTTTTCCTGTCACTAGTCAAGTCAAATTCCAAACTGTGCTGTTGGTCAAAATAGTGCTGCAATCATGTTCATTGGTTTCTACACAGTCTGCAGCTATTAGTCTCATTGGCGCCATACAATGCCACTAAATCCTCTAAACTACACCATCTCTATAGATTGCACTGCTGGAGTTGGGTAAAGGGTAGTTTTCAAATTAATTTTGACATGTGCTTTTTCATTTTGATTGCTTTCGACTACTAACTAGTTTTTGGCTTCTGTTTCTGTAGTTTTAACCAGTTTTTGTGAATTGGCTTGATCAAAAGTGAAGGGAGGAAACAAAGATGAAGGCTTCTCTATGGCATCATCATTTCATTGTATCAAGTGTTTTTAAACACTTTGGGGAGAAATTATAATCCCTTTCTAAGGACTATTTCATCTTCATGCTTTTTAGGACTCACTAATTTTTGTTTGGGCTCTAAAAAGAACAAAACAAAGGGATTAAAAAAAATCTTAGACAACTTACTAGATTTTGTTTTGGACTTAACAATTGAACAAGAAAATATCACATTACCTTTTGGTGATTAAAAAGAATTCAATTCTTTCTTTGAAGGATTAAAATAAACATGTGCCTTTATGTTTTGTAATCTCTTATCCAAAGTAATATCATTTAAAAGACATATGCGCTTCTCTCGCACCTCATGACGATCTTGAGAATCAAAAGGATTTTTGTGATATTAAATTGTATCAGTGATTACCTCCACACTTCAATTTGGATTCTTAAAATTTAACAAAATCTTGCTAGTGTGAGTGGAGTATATCGCGTGTGTTCTCTCTTTGTTTTTCAACAAAGATTGATCGAACTACGGATGTATTTGCTCACTTTTGTTTATCTTTAGAGGGCCTTCCTAGTGGAAAAAATTAATCACCCCAAGGAATGACCCAACTAGGAACATGCTAAATCCAAGCGACTTCCAACCGGTATATAAGTGTGGGTACTTAAGGAAAGTTCAAGTATCACGAAGATTTTTCCGACAAGGGGGGCATAAATGGTCTCTTGCTGAATTGATGATCCCCCACGAATGGAATGTCCCTACCAGAACCTTTTGTTTAGAAGGCCCAAATCCTTAATCTATTTGTTGGTGTAAGAACGGTCGTTTTGAAGCCGTCCCACATTTTTATGACTTTTAGTAGAGATGAGAAGTATGCCATGGGATTTTCATGGGTACTGATGCTTGGCTGACCCAAGAAGTGATTGCACTATAAAGGGGAGCCTGCGTGGTCTAGCATCTAATCATCCACTAAGAGTAGGCGTAGCTAGAGAAATCCAAGTGGGAATTCAACAAATATTGTCTCTTCATTGTCCATAGGGTTGTGCATTATTTGGAATCGAAAACACTTTTATTGGATCCTAAAGATTGGAAAAACAAACATTCAACATGATCTTCAAATTTCAAACCCTTTAGGAAGCAAATACCTTTGAAAAAATTCAAGTGTTATTGCTTGCTGTAGGGATTCTATCCTTAGAGGCTTCTAAGCATTTAAATTTATATCTCAATTTTCTCTCACTAAAGTTAACAATAGGAAATTTTTTCCTTAATTTCCTGGATTTCCACATAATGGACTTTGTGGGATGAGAAGAAATTAGGACATTGGACATTTAGTTTGAAAATCTAATCAAGAGAGTGTTTTTGGTAAAACATAAATCATTAAGAAAAGATAAGAAAAAATGGACCCAACACATGTGCTCTTCCAAATGATTTCTTGAAAGATCAAAATCTAGAAACCAAAGACCAACGGTTTTATTCAAAAAGCTCCCAAGAAATGTTTTTCTATGCTTTATGAATTTAGAGAAAGATTGACATTCAACTTTTACAAACGTTCATCAAGGAACAATCCAAATTTGTATTCATTTTACTATAGTCAAAATCCAGGTCTCTTTCAAAGGTTTGAGTATCTCACATAGGAAGTATTAGCATGTTCTTCAACACCTTGGTCTATTAAAAAAAGTCTCTCTAAGTCTCCTAGGATCAAAATCAAAACCTTTAGTCATCCTAAAACATCAAAATAAAAATCACCTCACAAATAATTCTTGGGAATCTTGAAAAAATCCTTCATGCTAAACTTTGGGAAAATCATTTAAAATAAAAATCATCTTGTTTGATTAGATGTGTGTAGATGAATCCTTCTTCACATATTTAGTTAAATTATCAATCCTTGTGAACAAGTCTATCCCTTGATAATATCGAACATTTTGGGGTCTAGGAGTTCATTATCCAAAATCCAAAATCAAATCAAACCAAAATCCTCTTGTTTGGCTAGGTGTGTGTAGATGAATCCTTCTTTACATAGTCAAATTAGCATCTTGTGGAAAAATTTACTCTAGGACAACATCCAACCTCTTAGAGCTTATGAGTTCACTATCCAAACCAAATAAAAAACAAACCAATCCAAAATCAAATCAAACATCAATCCAAGTCATAAAGTTTAGTATCCTCTTCAAGGTTTCCTAAGAGTTCCAATCATTCACCAATAATCCATCTTTCACATATCTCATCACCATCCTTTTGATCCTTAATATCTTAGAGTTTCTTTTTTGTACCTAGAGTTTAGATGAATCCAAAGAATTAGAGGTGCATCTCTCATATTCTTGAAAAATTGATCTTCTTCCACTTCCTCAAGATCATCAAGAGGAAGGTCAAGTGGAAGGCATCACCAACAATGTTTTAGGGATGACTAAAGATGAGATTATTGAAATGGTCCAAAATCTTGAAACTCACAGAATTGTCAATACCATGATGAGGCTCAATCCTTCCCAATATATGCTAGAATTGGCAAAAGAAGGGGCTAAACTCCCTTCTGATTTTGATGTAAGCAATATTGTGGAAAAATCCCATGGGATCATGTCTATGGTTTCATTCACACCCCCATTCCAAAGCATCACTCAATCCATCCCACAAATCACATCATCCATTTCTCAAGCTCAACCTATTGTTAATAAGGGAAGCTGATTGCTTCATGCACTACAAACACATCCCCTTGTTAACAACCAAGATTTGGATGCAAACACCATCTTGGGTCAATCCGTCCCATTGAATCTGTTACACCCATACCTTTCGCTCACCTTGCATGACCGCAATGACCCATCCTCTTTTCGTGCAACACTGGTGCATCCTCTCAACACACAAACCTCTCTCCCCATGACCTCACAATGAGAATGTGGATTATTTGGACCAGGGGGAATCTTTGACCCCTCATCATCATTTTCATTTTCTCAAGAGAACACACCACCCATTTTTCCACCACTTCCACCTCTACCATTAACATCTACACCTCTCATTGGTTTTGGGAAACCCCCTTTACCACCCATCAATCAAAAAAATCAAAACAACCCCCCAATCATAAATCAAAACATCATACTGAATCCTCTGATCTTTCCATCGATATCACAACAACAGATGGAAACCATCCTAGCAACAGAAGCAATCATTGCACTATCCATAACGTGGTCTCTCAAGGACTAAGCATAACAATCCCACCATCTACCACACAAATCCCTATCATCAATACAATGGTACCTATCATCACAACAACAAACACCATTCCAAATCCACCACCACCACCGCCACCAAGACCAAATGTGGCCAACCAATATAGCATCATGTTGCAAGAAGCTCAACAAGCCTATCAAAAGGTATATCAGTAGTTCCAAGCTCAACGAGCACAAAAGACACAAGCTGCACGACAAGTTGTTCAACAAGTGCAAGCCACTCAAGCAACTCAAGTTGCACAACAAGCGCAACAAGTGCAACATGCACAACAGGCTTCCCAAGCTCAAGCCTTGTTGCAACAACAACAAGCTGCCCAAGTTACCCAAGCTTCTGAAGCTGCACAAGCAACTCAAACAACTCAAGCTGCCCAGGCTACACATGCGGCCCAACAAGCACAAGCTCATGCTCAAGCCCAATATCAAGCTCAAAAAGTGCAAGCACAAGATCAATACCAGGAACAACTATAGGTAGCTCAACAACAAGCATATCAATAAGCCCTGCAATAGTATCAAGTGCAATAGGAAGCTACCCAATTAGTAGCCCAACAACAAGCTTTGTTGGCATAGCAACAACAAGACCAACAACAAGCATTGTTGGCACAATAGCAGCAAGACCAACAACAAGCGTTGTTGGCACGACAAAAAATGTAGGCATATTAGCAAACCTTGATCTCACAATAGAGCTTGCAGCAAACTCCCACCAACATACCCAACACTCCACCCATCACTCGAACAAATCCACCAATTCAAAACACGTTCACTCCACCCCCTGATCTGCAAAATGATGTAACAACACAGATCAAGTTGCTATCACAACAAGTGCTTGATCTCCAATCAGGGAAAACAAAAAACACCAAGCAACTTGTACCCCTATCCCTTCGATAGGAGCCTTGCAATGGTACCATTCCCAAAGGGGTTTGAAATCCCTAAGTTTGACAAATACCATGGGACGGGAAACCCTGAAGATCACATCAGGGAATTCCAAGTACATTGCATGGAGGTCACATATGATGATACCTATCTAATGTTGCTATTCCCTAGAAGTTTGGCTAGTCCTGCCATGGAGTTGTTCTCTCACCTTCCTCTTGGTATCAAAAAGTTCCAAGAAATTGTAGATTCATTCATAAAAAATTATGCATTCAACATTGACATGGATGTTAGTCTAGAGGAACTATCAGCGCTCAAAAAAGCCAAGGGGGAAACTTTTTCTTCCTTCTTGCAATGATGGTGATCAAAGGCCAATAGGAGCAAATGGGCCATGCCAGAAGAGCAACAAGTTTGCACCATCATTTCCAATCTTGAGAAAACCTTGGTATTCCATCTCAAGATGCAATGTATCACCACGTACGACATCTAATCCCCAAGGCGCTCAACATCAAACAAGCCCTTATTGCATAAGGGGGTATGCCCACATATCCAAAACACGAAGGAAACCGCCCATCCACCAGCTATAACGAGAAACCTTGCATGTGGGAGGAAAGCAAAAACGTCACTAATGATGGTGTGGTGGACACCAAGGTCATAATTAGTGCTTTAAAACAAATTACATAAACATACCAGCAACCACGAAACAACAATCAAAACAACACCCAAGCTAACATGGTATCACAACAACCACCCAATAATCAAATCAACAATCTGAATAATCAAGGGGGACCACCTCCGTGAAACAAATATCCCCCCAAGCGAAAGTACACAGGCCTTGGGGAATCAATCAAATCCATCATGAAGAAACTAGTAAACAAGAATCTCATCAAGATTCCTACTTATGAAAACTATCAAGAGCCCCAAGTGAAACCACCATGGTACAATGAGAATCACCTTTGCAATTTTCAAAAAAACAAGGGGCACAAAATAGCCAGTTGCATGAGGTTTGAAAATCTAATCCAAGATCTCATCGATGATAAAGTCATAGATGTTGAACAACTTGTGAGAAATCAAGACCTAAAAATATACACGAATCTGATGCCTGACCATAATAAGGGAAACGATGATAAGGGAAAAGGAAAATGTAAAAATGTGAACCATGTGTATGAACATGTTGTGACACTTGATGAATATGTCACCAATTGTGTTAACATTAAGGGAGCTAAAGCTGATTATGGAGTCACCACACACGGCGACAAGGTCACCATTGCTAGGCCATCACAACCTCCTAGGGCATCCACCTCAAATTCAAGATCTATTCCCCATGGATACAATGTATTAGACCAGCTAAAAAGAACCCCTTCTCAGATCTCCATCATCGAGCTATTGAAGATATCGCACACACATAGAAAAATCCTTGAGGAAGCATTGGATTTTTCCACTGTCTTTGTAGATCTTGAGGCTGACCATTTCCAAGCTATGGTTGGAAACATCACCACCCCAAATTTCCCACCATTTTCCAATGAGAACTTCCCCACCCAACCATCTCACAATCGTGCACTCCACCTTGAGGTCTTGGTTCATAAAAATAAAGTCAAAAGGGTCCTGGTGGATGGGGGTGCAGGTCTAAATATATGTTCCCTCAAACTAATAAAGAATTTGGGATTCTCAGAGGATGCCATTGAAAAAGGTAAAGGAATCATAATAAAAGCTTATGATGATTAGGAAAGGGTGTCTCAGGGCACTATCCAACTCCCTATTCAAGTAGGGCTAGCCATTATGGAAACCACATGCCAGGTTCTTGACCTTGATTTTCCTTATAACATTCTCCTAGGCTGTCCGTGGATCCATGGGATGCAAGCAGTTGCATCTACCTTCCATTAGTGTGTCAAATTCCCATATCAAAACCAAGAGGTCACGATTCATGGTGATCATGAGCCCTTTGCTTATTACAAGAACTTGGAAGCAAAATACTATCAAATCCCCCAAGTCCCAAAAATGATGAAGGTCGCACAAGTCCATACGTAGACCCAACTACTTTAGCCTCTACATCTGAGACAAAGACACCCGCCATCCATGATATCTTTGAAATTAAGGTCATTATCTAGGACAATGGGTGCGTGAATTATAAAATGAAGAAAAGTGCTTTTGTAGTAGGAGAGTTACCTCAAGCTCCTAGGTCTCATGGGCAACCCCAACCAGCTAAAACATCATCCCAAACCTTCAAGGTACACCCTTCTAGATTGATATGTTGGGGAGATCTAAGTCATGAAGTGGTTGATGAAAGAGACATATCAAGCTTGCTGTACCAAGTTGAAAGGCCTGTGCCTGATCTTCTTATGGATGAAAGCAGCAAAGGACTACAAATGATGCTTGGTATGGGTTATGATAGAGACAAGAGACTTGGAAAAAATGACAATGGTATTCTAGTACCTATCATTCCAGAGAAGCGTATGAGAAATATTGGTCTTGGATGTGCCCCTCCGAAGGTGACCATACTTGGCAGAGGTGCCTTAGTTAGGAAGGTCAAAACTCCCCCTCAGCTATCAATAGATGCCCTTCAGTTACCCATATCCATAGGTTGAGTCATAGAAAGCTTTACCTTTGACATAACTGACATCTGTAGTAGTAGTGATGACGAGGATCCCATAATCGACTTACCTATGCTTTTTGAAGATTCCTCCCTACTCATGATTAGTACCCTATCTTTTGAGTCAACCAATTAGACCCATGAGATAAACTTAGTCTATCCCCAACTCATCGATTACCACCAACAAGGACCACCAATTTTGGAAACATTAAAAAATAATGAGGCGCTCTCATAATTCATGGGATTATAGGATACAGTACCATATGGAGATCACAAAGCTGGGTTTGATATCATACTGGACACACATGCCCATTATGGGGAAACAATTGAATCCTTCAGTCACAAAAGTGAAAATTTGAGAATAATCTCTAGGTATTTGAGTGAAAACCACATAGTGGCACTCTCTAACTCAAAAATAGTAAAAATAAAGGACATATCCAACAATGAAAACCTCTCTGAGGCACTGAAGGATGAAGGATTCAATATTCCTCTCAATATCATTCATCAGGAGAAGTTAGCAATGTTGGAAAAAACATGCAATCCAATCAACTTGGGAACAAAGGAACCACCACACAACATTTTATGTAGAATCCCTGTTGATAGAAGAACATGAACTCTTGGCTACTTCCTAAGGGAAAGAATGATAAAATTTGCATGGACCTATGTCGACATTCCTAGGCTTGATCCAGAAGTCGTGGTTCATCACCTAGCTGTATATCTTGAAGCAAAGCCAGTGAGACAAAATCTAAGGAAGATGCATCCCCAGATAGCATTATTGGTCAAGATGGAATTACAAAAGCTCCTCGATGTAGGATTCATACGGCTGATAGATTACCCAGAATGGGTCTCCAATCTTGTACCTATCTCAAAGCTCACTGGGGGCATTTGCATTTGCACGGATTTCAGAGACCTCAACAAAGCATGTCCCAAGGATGACTTCCCACTCCCAAACATTGATATGATCATGGATATGATAGAAGGACATAAGATGCTATTGCTAATGGATGGATTCTCAAGATACAACCAGATCATGATAGATAAAGAGGACCAACAAAAAATGGCTTTCACTTGTCCATAGGGGACATATTGTTGGAATATGATGCCATTTGGGCTGAAGAATGTAGGAGCAACTTATCAGAGGGCCATGACACTAATATTTCATGATATGATTCATAAAACTATGGAAGATCACGTGGATGATATATTGGATAAATCCAAGAAAAGACAAGATCACATAGCTACATTGAGCTCCATTTTTAATAGGCTAGAGAAGTACAAGGTCTGACTAAATCCAAACAAGTGTGTCTTCGGGGTACAATCAGGAAAGCTCCTAGGGTACATTGTATCCATGAGAGGAATCGAGGTAGACCTCGCTAAGGTCAAAGAAATCCTTGAGATGGAAGCACCAAGGACACTCAAGTAGCTAAGAGGCCTACAAGGAAGACTTCAGTACATCCGCTGATTCATAGCGCAACTAGTAGACAAAGCCATCCCATACTCTCATCTACTCTAAAAGGGGGTAGCATATAAATGGGATGAAAAATGTGATCAGTCCTTTAACAAGATCAAGTACTTACTCACACCACTAGTTCTCATGCCTCCAATCCCAAGAAAACCCTTGATCTTATATATATCAGTAATAGTAGTAGCCCTCAATGCTCTCCTAGCACAACACAATGAAAATGGGAAAGAGAGATCCATCTATTACATCAGCCGAACCATGGTGGGACATGAGTTGAACTACACACCTATTGAGAAATCTTGCTTGGAAGTTGTGTTTGCAGCACATGAATTTAGACATTACATGCTAGCACATCAAATAAAGCTCATTGCAAAGATAGACCCACTCAAGTACTTGCTTTTTGAAGCAACACTTATAGGGTAGACATCAAAATGGGTTATGATCCTGATAGAGCATGGAATTGAGTATGTGGAACACAAGGCCATCAAAGGACAAGCAATTGCAGATCAATAGGCAGAAGCACCCATATATGTAGAGAATCCACTTGTTTCACTTGTTTCATAATTCCCCGATGAATCAATTTTCAACCTAAGTGTAGCGGATCACTGGAAAATGTACTTTGATGGATGCTACACACAACACGAGTTAGGAGCAATGATCTTCTTTATCACTCCACAAGGGGACTACATACCTAAATCATACAAGTTGTCATTCCCTTTCATGAACAACATCGTAAAATATGAGGCTCTTGTCATAGGGCTAAGGATTGCAGTGCAGTGATAGATCATGGCACTTAAGGTATATGGAGACTCACAACACATAATCAATTAGGTAAATAGTGGGTACCAAACAAAGGACGACAAGTTGACTCCCTATAAAAAACTGGTGGAGAGCCTTAAGGAGTTCTTCATTGATGTCACATTTGAACAACTACCAAGAGAAAATAACGGAGCAGCGGATGCCATGGCTACAATTGGATCACTACTAGATGTCCCTCATAATGTCTCGAAGCAAAAATTCCTCATAGAATAGATTCTTGTACCAGCATTTGAGGTACTAGAGTCTGAATTTGTGAGCGAAATCGTTGGTCCCAGTGATCCATGATACCATGATGTGTACACTTACCTAAGAATAGGAGTCCTCCCTGCCGACATAACCCCGAATCTCAAAAGAGCATTTGTTATAAAATTATCCCATTTTTTCATCCTAGGAGATACCCTATACCATAGAAGCATTGAAGGAACCCTGTTATGTTGCTTAAATGTTGAGGAAGCTTTGACCACCTTAACTGAGGTACATAACGACATTTGTGGTTCACATTCGAGCAGTATGACCTTGGCTAAGAAATTGCTGAGGACTAGGTACTATTGGTCTACCATGGAAAGGGAAGCTCATGATTATGTCAAAAGGTGTTTACAGTGTTAACAACATGGGGATCTCATTCATGCACCAACTCAGGGGCTCAACCCAATTGTCACACCTTGGCCCTTTTCATAGTGGAGGCTCGATCTCGTTGGAAAAATCACCCCCACCTCATCTAGTGGGAATACATTTATCATCACTGCCACTGAGTACTTCACCAAGTGGGTGGAAGCTATCCCTGTGACATATATCACTAGAAAACAGATATCAAAGTTCATCCTAAACTACCTTATATGCCACTACAGTGTCCCCTATGCCATTATCTTAGATAATGGGACACCTTTCAAGAATCAGGATGTTTGGGACCTTTGCCAAAAATTCAAAATCCAACATCACTTTTCCACTCCGTACTATCCCCAAGGCAATGGCCAAGATGAGGCTACAAATAAGACCATCCTGAAAATCCTCAAGAAGATAGTTAATGACATCAGTTGTGACTAGCATTTGTAGCTGAATCTCGCCCTATGGGCCTACTGCACAAGCATCTACACACCAATAGGCACCACCCCTTTCACTCTGGTCTATAGATCAGAAGCCATACTCCCCATTGAGATCAAGCTCCTGTCATTGAGAATATCACTGTAGAATCTCATCATGGATGAAGAATACCAGGTATCACAACTAAATGAGCTAGAACTACTAGATGAGCAACACATGGATGCCTTGAACCAATTACAAGTCTACCAAAACTGACTTAAGAGAAGCTACAACAAGAACATCAGGAGTTGAATATTCCAAGTTAGAGAGCTTGTGTTGAAGGAAAATCAAAAAAATGTACCAAATCTAGATAGCAAGGGAAAATTTGAACCCAATTGGTTGGGACCCTTCATCATCATAGCAAGCTACAGGTTAGGGGCATATCAATTATCAACACTAGAAGGAAAGCCTCTATAGGAGCCCATAAATAGCTCCCATCTCAAAATTTTTTATGCCTAATCTTTCAAGGTATAAAACCAAAAATATAAAAAATCAAAAAACATAAAAAATCCAAAAAAATCAATAAAACGATTGAAAATAGTAAAGAGAAAAATCATCCTCTAGTGAAAACCACTTTGGTGGCACTTTGGACAAGTACCTTGGTGAAAACCTAGCAAATAGGCACCTTGTGTTAATAAGCACCTTCCATCCACTAGGATCTTGATGGCTTGTTCTGCATCACTCATCCATCTATCACGCTTTCATTTGTCTCCATCCATTGCCCATCCGCGTTCGTATCATAGCTTGGTCTTGTGTTCATGTCATGATCCCTCCTAGTACTACACAACCCATTCTCAAGGTCAATTTGTCTTGCATGTATCAGAGTAGTCTATTGCATCACACTGGGGGTGTGTTCTCATTGGATCAGATTTGCGTATATTCTAAAGTCTTCCTAAAGTCAAAAAATCCAAAAAATCCATAAAATCAAAAAAATCAAAACATCAAAAAATCAAAAAATAAAAAAAAATTCAAAACATATCAAAATCCAAAAATAGGTCAAATCAGTAAAAAAAATAGTCATCTTGTCAAACTACGGGCCTCTGAGCTCTGAATGTAGGCAACGTTGATCTTTGATCTTCCCCCGAGACACATAGGTCAGTCCTTTAGGAGTCTGTCATAATAAACTGGTAATCCATTTGTTCATATCTCATCAATAAATCAAGTCTATGTGAGTCGAACTACGTGGTCTATGCATCTATAACGTAGGCAAGGCTAATCTATCGATTAGCCCTCGAGGCCCCTAGGATAGGTCTTTAGGTTAGTCTCTTGGTCAAAATATTAGAAAACACCAAAACATTGGAAAAATTAAAATTCAAGACATTTGTAAAATATTGAAAATATCAAAAACCAGCCTCAAAACATTTTAAAAACTTCAAAAACATCCAAATATTTGAAAAAATCTATCCATCCCCATCTCACTTTCTCCCGAAATAAACATCAATCATAATAAATCATTGTCAACCTCAACCTTTGGTGAAATAGTCAGAAACAAGTCTAGTAGGTCAAAAGTGAAAAATCAAGTGTCAAGGTCTCAAGTCTAGCTTAGTAGGTAAACAAGTTGGTCAACTCTTGGTATTAATAGCCTATCATCCAATCAAATCTTACCATCATCTGATAACATCATGTTCTAGGATGCATCCTTCCTACAATGGACATCAACATCAGGCATCACCGTAGTTTAGTCTTGGCTAGCGGTATGAAGAACATTAGTTTATTTGTTTACTTTATCTTTGTCTTTTGACTTATCTTATTTTGTGTTCATTTCGATGACCTCTCGATGATGTCCAAACAAAAGGATTTAGAGTGAAAGGAATGGGGCAACATTATTATCTTTTTATCTACTGTGCTTGTTGGATATTCTTGTAATATTACCTTGGTCATGTGTGCTTTGTTTGGGTGTAGGGAGGGTGTTTTAGGTATCTTTTTGACAACATAGGAAGGCTTTCCTTTCTATGTTTTGGTCCAATATATTTGGAATACCTGAACTACATTTTAGATGAGGTTCCATGTGTTAGGTGTGAACATGAGTACTCCTATCTGATTGTCGAGTCAAAGTCCATCACACTAGGTGCAACGCTATCCTGGTTCTTTATACCTTGATGCATCATGCCTATGTGTGTTATCAAACATAAGGTAAATGGCCCTTTTAAAGTCCCAATTCCTGGTAAGAAAATCACCATCATCATTATCATCATCAACTCTAATAAAAGTTGACTTGTTGGATCATCTTATTTCTTCTGTCTTCTTTCCACGCTAACATGGTATCATGACATTCAATCAAAATCATCACTAATGCATCCATCCTGCATCCACAAACCATCAGGATACTACATATCATATCATATCATGTAGGAAACATTAATCATCTCACATGCATTACATTTTATCATTGCATAATATAGATTGGTTATTCTAAGCATCTCATAAACCATACATTGGCATTCATTACATAATCATATAAACATCACATATACATCATATCACCCATTTGCATCATCATATAAGAATTTTCATACCATGTGCATCATATCATGTCAAATGCATCATCACATAGGCATCATTATTAAAAAGCATCATCACATCATATCATGTGCATCATCATGTCATCAATAAATGCATCACCATATCATACATGAGAAAGATATTGAAAAAAAAGGAATATGTCATAGCATTTCACACATATCATGGTCATAGCATATATCATCACCATCCATTAGGTGCATAATATAGATCTTTTAATCTAAGCATTTTAAACCATTTGCATATCATAACATTTGCATCATCCATACATCATCATAAAAAGTGCATAAAAAGATATTGAAAAAAAAATGCATCCATATAGAAACATACATCACATTACATCACATAAAAAAGAATACATGCATCACATAAGATAGAGTCATCTCATAACATATAGAACATAGCATATAGAAAAAAAGATACATCCATCCATCTTGCATAAATAAGATAGAACACATCATACATCAGATCAAACCATATCATCTCATATATCATCAAAATAATAATACAACTGTCATGGTACGTAAATCAGGATCAGATGTCTAAGTATTGAAATCAATATAGTACAATCGCCCACGGGGTTATAAAAAATGGAGCCCGTGGATTCCAAAAAGAATGCTGTCTCTAATCAAAATGTGTGAGGCTAGCCTTGATTGCTGCTCCCCTCACCCGACTGTCTCTTGGGCTGGTCCTATCTCTGCCTTGTTTGCCGTGAGAAGTCTACCACCTGTGCTGCTTGAGGCATGAATTGATGGTAATGTAATCTGTAATACTGGGCCCCTTGTACTGCCTCACAATACATCCTTGTGGGGATGGTCCTACCTTGTGTGACCTCTAGCTGCTGATGACTACTAGTCTCTTGTGCCAGCTAAAGCTCTATCGCCTGTCGCTGCTGAAGGGCCTGATCTGCTCAACTCTCACCTAATCCCTCTCAGCTATCATAGTGGAAACTTGTGCCTATAACTGCTAGATCAATGCATCTCTCTGATTCAGTTGGGGAGGTGGCAACGGTGGTGACTATTGTTGGTGATCCCTTGGAGGCTACCTGTCTCCTTCTCTCTGCTTCCTATCACCGTTCTTTAGCTGGTGACCATGCCCATGATCTCTCGGCCCCCTCTAATCATGATGCTGGTGTGGATGGTGTGGAGGTGGTCCACCTCCTCCTTTGCTTCTTCCACCATCTCCATCTCCAACTCTGTCCCCATCTCCTCTGCCCCCTCACCCCCTCCCCTACCTTGCTGATTGGCCTTTAGGTCTCCTCCGTGGTAATAGTGCACTAAGAACTGTCAATCTAATAGGAGGACGAAATAATTCTCAGTAGGCCTATGTCATCCTTGGGTCCATTGGCCCCTAATTGTATGGCCATGGCCTAGCCACTAGCTGTCTGAAGGAGTCAACTACCTCATCCAGAGGGATTGTGTGAACCCATGTGGTATTCCTTGTAGTACGCACAAATATCACCATGTACTGGTCATCGAGACGGTCTTGCACATATCCGAATTATCGAGCAACCCAACCTGGCAGATAACACTCTATCATAGTGTGCTCTCTTCCCTGCATCAATCAGTCCTGCCTAGCAAAAAGGCATTGTTGGACGTCATCATATTAGGAAGGCATGCCAAGCCAAGGCCTCCAAGTAAAAATGGCCATCTCATCAATGACCCTCTACCAACGAAAAATGTCGGTTGCCACTGTATGTGTAATGTCGGCTGCCCCTATATGTGTAAAACTTAGTGCACCCTTGTATCTCTAGACGACTAGGTCATATGGCTCCATGTCGACTGGCGTGACTTGTGGGTGGAGCACTACAATGTGTTCCTAGGCCCATATGTGCAATAATGTAACTCCTGCCCTGATAGCCCTATTATCACAATTTGCAAACTCATGTAAGTTGTGGTAGAGGGAGGCCAACATCACTGGCCCCCATGCAAAACACTCTCTCCGTCGGAGCATCCACTCCCAACAAGACCCCATCCTGAGCTGAAGTACCGCCTGCACTGATCTGGTGCCACAAGTCCTAAGATAATCGTGGCTACAATCAATCTAAAATTCAGCATTGAAGTCCTGTACTACTCTAACTCAATTTTTCCCTTAGAAAAAATGATCTCATTTAGGCCCATGACATCATAACAGGCATCTGTCCTTGCGTCCACATCATAGATGACCCACTCTCTGTGGATCAGCAAATGAAGAATACACCACACATGCTCCAGGGTCATTATCGCCTCGCCTGTAGGGAAGTGAAATGAGGATGTATCACTGTGCCATCTCTTCACCAGTGCTGTCATCATCCCTAAGTGTGTCCAGATGGCTGGGGCATACACAACGTACCAGATCCCAATCGCTCCCAAGTGCTCTTGGAGTAGCTCATGTAAAGGGGGATTCTGATTCAATGTACTCAGAATCAAGGACCTGTGCTCTTGTGAGTGGATCAACTCCATGTCCTCCTACATCAGTAAAGTGACCGTGTCAAAGTTTCATAAAAAATTAGGATCTTGTTTAGCATTTGTGTGATCGAAACAACAAATGTGTTACTGTTTGCATATACATCACTATTTGAAAATTCCAAACTACGCTTCTGGAGACCAACAAGTCCCAAACTCTGTCGCCTCGACGTAGTTTGACTGCATGATTGTTTAGACCCTAAACCTAAATTGCAAACTGCACCACTACAGTGCAATTCGCATATGCGGCAGACTTTGAAAGCTAAATCCTAAACTCTAAAGTGGACTGCCGCAACGCCAAACTTAGTAGTGGCGCACTTTAAGGCCACACAACACTGATTTAAGTTTTTTCAATGGTGCCAAACAATGCCACTTCACTTGTTTGACCTTTGGACCTTAATAAATGTACATGAAAGATGAAAAAATGAGTCAGGTAAGGGTCACAAACTGCTAATCTTGTGCTTGGTAGTTGTTGGTACACTCACATTCGCTCTGAAATGTTTCATGGAAGCACACATTGCACCATCTCGATCAGTGCTTAGAGCTCAAAAGCAAGAAATCTTTAAAGGCTAGGTTTGCAAATGAATTGGAAGTGGCCCCTTGAGGCCAATTTAAGCTTGAAAACTAGGGTTTTTGACCTTATTTAGTTGTCAAACTAGGGTTTTGGACCCCTGATCCCGTTTTCACCTAACCGAGGGCTGTTTTGCATCATTTTCTCATGTTTTTGCATAGTTTTTGGCATCCTAGACCTTTTTTGGACCCATTAGGCACCTTGTCCTCTTTTTTCATGATATCACCCAAAAATCTAGATTTTCGTCTGATCTCTTGAGGGGGCAGTATGCCAAAATAATTCATTTACTGGGGCTGTAGTGGGGCATTTTAAAAATTGATCTTTTTTGATCTTGGCAGTTTATTCTTTGAACCAACACAACAGGTACATTGCTTCAAAGAGGGGCAAAATGTAGACATTTAAAATATACATGCATTTGATCCTGATTTTACTAACACCGTTTCATCCTAAATCATCTCCTTTGTTAATCATTTAATTAGATATCCCTTATTTGATTAAATTCATCTCATTTCATCTCTTAATTAAATAAATCAATTTTATCTAATTAAGTCATTATCTTCTATTAATTAAATAAATCAATTTTATTTAATTAATCCTATAGTCCCTCTTTAATTAAATAATTCATTTTATTTAATTAAATCTCAAAAGTCATTCTATTAAATTATATAAATTAATCTTTATTTGATTTGATCTAACATCATCCCTCTTTAATTAAATAAATCAAAATCTTTATTTAATTAAGTCTAAATCAAATCATTTTCCTCTCATTTTGATTTAAATTAATCTAAAAGTCTAAGTCAAAATGGTTGAATCAACTAATCTCCTTCTTAATTAATCAAATCTTGATTAATCTTAATCTAATCCATCAAATCCTCTAGCTTTTGCATCTTGCTCATGAAAGTCATTTTAATTGATTTATTAAATCACTATTTACTTTCAAAAAGGCATCAAAAAGGGAAATTCTCCAAGTTTGAAAAATCCCTCCAAAAGGGTTTGTACATCTAACAAGGTATTTAAGTTTCTTGCATGTCCTTTTCCTCGAGTCAAGTGGAATTAACTTCATTTTCTTCTCCCTCCAACTTGTCATTTCATCCATTTTTGAAATTCCACCTAATATCATTTATGTGCACAATGACCAAAATGTGCTCCACCTTTGTCCACTCACACGTTGACAACTGGCTTCATACTATTGGTTGGTCTTTTGTCCCACATTCATCCTTTTTGCCTCATCCTCCATCATTCTCATCTATAAATAAGAGGTTCTTATTTGGATTTTGGATCCACAACTTCATGCAAATAAATTATTTTGAGATTTTGAATTTTCCCATCCATTGTTCATCCATTTTCACATTTTCATAGCTAGGTTATGCAGGAATTTCACCAAGGAAGCATCAAATATTCATCAAATCATCATTCATGTTTACAAGGGATTGGGAAAGGGCCATTTTACACATCAAAATGACACCAATTCTCCCATGGGATTAAGAGTTTGTTTGCATTAAATATGATTTGAAAGATTTTATTTGTGTTCTTCATTCTATTTCTTGTTTTGTGCATTTTAAATGAATTCCATGGGGAATGATGTTTCTAACTTGCATTTGGGATTAATTTTGTGTTTGTTCTTTGTGCCTTTGCAGGTCTAGGATCACCATTCACACTGGCTAACTAGGGTATGGACCTTGGAACATCTTCTACAATATTGACATCCTCATTTGATACATTTTGATTTAACTCAATGACAATCACACCTTGACCTTCTGGTGGCAATGAGGTATTATGAATTCCTTCTTCATTAATATTTGGTGGAAGAGTTGATGATGTATCTCCATCTTGATCTGATGGATCAGAAGCTTTTCCAATTCAAAATTAAGATTGTATGGCACCTCTACATTTTGGGCATTTTAATAGCCTCCTAGTGTCCTCACTACCTTGAGAATTAGGAGTATTACCCTTGCTACTCGACATATTGATCTCTTACTTCAAATAAAAGATGGAAAAAATGTCTTCTTGTTTAAGAAGGTCAGAGAATATAGATCCCATTCCCTACTCAATATCATCTTTAAGACTGAAGCAAGAATAGAAAAGAGATAAAAAAATCTTATTATTATAACTAATAACACTATGAAGAAATGATCACTCACCTTTAAGTGTACGTTTTTGGATTTCACTAACTTCTGAATCGAGAAGTAGAACCTTAGAATTGAACAAAATGTGTAAGGATAAATGATAGTTTCAATTATATTTATATCAATTCATATTTGGCGAATTCCGTAGGATTTTTAAATTGTATATTCAAAATTTGGTGACTCTCGCATGCTTATACAACAATGCATTGTAATTTTCAAGGAAAAATGTGTCCTCAAATGTAATTATTTTTTAAAGTTATTGGCGAAATAGGTCCTCATAAGCAACTATTTATAAATTTTAATTGGTGAAGTGGGTCTTCACACACAACTATTTGTAAATTTTAATTGGTGAAATGGATCCTGATACAATGTTGTTTTAATAGTATTGGCGAATATGTAGGTGTTTTATTACATGCTTCTGGGATTCCAGGTGAAAATATTAGCCAGTCCATTTGAAATGCGTAGTTTGTTATAGAAAATTTGTTGCTTAAATATGCCTCATAAAATAAATCATTTTTGAATGGACATGCATTGGATCGATAATTCATAAAATTCGGGTGATTTAGACATCCTACTGGGTGCGATTAATTCGTCAATTTTGACTTGGCCAATTTCTCGAATTCGTCAATTGACAAAGATTCTCCACTAAAGTTTTCCCTGTAAACAAGTATAAATACAAGGTTATTTCACTCATTTTCTCCCAACAACTTAAGTATTCATGCATTATAGAAAATTGGTGATTACAAGAGTTTACAAGAGTATTTAAGAGCTGATTATCAAGTGTTTTAGAGCATCATTCAAGTATCAAGCATCATGTCAAAGTCATTATACATCATTTTTTTTTGAGCTAATATTTGTGATGCAGGGTTTTATGATTCAAGCAAGCATTCAATTCAAGATCTTCAACATTCAAGCAAGAGCCAAGATCCACATTCATGTAAGCCATTTCATACATGTTTGCAACATCTTATTCAATGGTTTGGTGAGTTTCAACATTACATATTTTTTCATTCATCATTCCTCCTTTCTATTTCATTCCATTTCAAGGTTTGATTACCAAAACAAGATTTGACCAAGGAAAACCCCTTTCCACTAACAAAACAACATTTTCCCCTCTTTAGTATGTGATTTGTATATCTAGGTTGATGATACATTGTAGAGAAATATTGGAAGAATTTTCCAAGTTTGCAAAGTTGTCAAAGTTGTCACCTTGTGTACAAGATCACTAAAAGAAATCTACAAAGCAAAATTTAGCAGTTTAGATCCAGAAATCAGGTTAAGAAGAGAAAAGATAGAAGAGAAGATTAAGATCTTAACCCTCTAAAAAATTTGAGCAGGACTGATACTCCACTTCTGGTGTATGAGTCCCACTATAGTGATTTTTCCAAATTTCAAGAGTTCTAGGCTTGTCATTGCCAGATTTCTATTTCTACCTAGGAACCCTAATTCGAGACTAAATCACCTAGCATGATGTATGAGTCCCAATGTACATTAAATTTAGCATGTTCAACATTTCAGACCTTGTTTTGAGCTCCTACAAGTTTTTAGGTGCACCTCTCTACTTTTCCAGTTTTCTATTTTGTTTTGCATTCATTTCTAGGTCATTTACTTAAGTTTTGCACAACATTAGGTTTTGATATTAGGTTTTGCATTTCACTTGTCTTTACAAGCCCTAGCTTGGTGGTGAACCCCCTTTTAATCTTTAATCATACCCTAGGACACCCTATTTCAAATCTCTTTCCCTCATTCTATTCTTGGATTGAGATATCTAAGGTATCCTTGAATGAAACTTAAGTGAAATAGGTTCCTACCCCTTGTGTTCCATCTCCTAAAATATAGAAAACCCTATTTCCTTTGTTTCACCACTCAACAACAATCTTGATGTACCTCTTTAATTTCTTTATAAATTATATGTAGAGTTTGTTTTAAGTAAACATGTGAATTATTTTTGACTTAAATAGATAGTTCCAAGGAGTAGGTAGAGGAATGCCTGAAGATAGACCTAGGGAAATGAAAAAATTTCAAGGTCTATATATTTCCCCTCCTATTGATCCCCCACATTCAATAGTAGACCCATACATTATCGTAGATGAAACAATGTGTAAGGAAAGCTTAGGTGCAAAACAAAATCTCCTAACGCCAAAACCTCAGGGAAGAATGCAGATATGACTTTAAATTTTGTAATTACAGTTCAATAAGATACACTTGAAAAGAATAAGAGAAAAGAGAAATGAACACATACACAATTGGACACCAAATTTACGTGGGAAAACCCTTACGGGAGAAAAACCCACCACACCAAGAAAAGCCTTTTTGTATTACAGTAAGGAAAATTACATACAAAGATCAGACTTAACTTTCTGATGTCAATTTACAGCAGCAACATTCACTAATTAATCTTGTACAAAATAGTAATCTTAAAATGCTCTCATATGTTGGAAATAGGATGCCATTTAATTGCAAATCCTAAACATTAATTATTTCATGTATCTCCTAGATTCTTGGAATGTGTTTAACAACACTAAGATTAAGATGAGATTAATATTTGATGAAATAATCATGATTATTGACATTTGTAATTAATTCTAAATGTAAGAAGCATGTGAGGGCCTCCATAGTGAGTGCCTAAATAATAGGGACATATGAGACACTCATATGGTAAGGTGAAACTCACCTTGTGTCTAGTTAACTATACGGAGTAATAGTTAACACTTTTGAATGCATGTAAAGATCCTAGGAGTTAGGATTTGATGTTTGCATGTTTGAAGTTCAGTTAAGTTTAGTTCAGATCAGTTAAGTTAAGTTTAGTTTAGTTCAGTTCAGAATCAGTTTAGTTTAGTTTAGTTCAGTTCAGTTCAGTTCAGTTCAGTTAAGGTTCAGTTATCTTCAGTTGCATGCAAGTGCATGTTGCATGCATGTTGCATGCATGTTGGTTATTTTGAGTTTCATGTAGTTAGCTTCAATTAACTTGTAATGCATGGCTAATAACTTGAGTTGTATGACAGATAACAAGGACTACCTCCAGTTAACATGGGATGACCATTCTTTGGGAATGGTGTTGAGTAAATGTTTAAGTTAACTAGAAATCACTTGGAGCCAACTTGGGCGCCCAAGATGCTTTCTTGGAATTAACTCCAATGCATGATAAGATATTTTTGAAGGCTCTGTTAAGTGGGACCTTCTTATGGGCACCAACTTTGAGGAAGAGCTTTTTAATTATCACCGAAGTGAAGGATGAGTTGTAGCTTTAGTTTGGGATGTCCAAATGGATAAAGCACATGTTCTAAGCTTTGGTTTTCACAGTAGAACTCAATTTGAAGAATATGGCATACCTTTTCAAGGGCTTGAGCTTATGCATTGTAATTATCACCATTTGGAGATTACAAGGTTGCATATTGTCTCTATATCTCATTCAAGTTGAATAGAGTTTTTATAATTGTTATTGCAGGTGTGAAGAAGATTGGTAAAGACAGAGGAAGCATTCTCAAGCAAGAATTGGAGCTATTGTAATTCTGAGTTTGAATAATAGAATAATTCTTGGTGGAGTTTTTTCTCGAAAGGGTTTCTCCACGGTACATCTTGTGTAATCCTTCTGATATCCTGTCTAATTCTTCTATCAAATTCTCTCTACATTCTACAACAGTAAAATGGATTAATCAAGATAATCATCCACAAAGAATATATGTTACAAAAAAAATACTTACTTAGATCAGCAATATTAAAGTTTTACAAAGTATTAAGCTAAGAAAACACCTCATTTTTCAACATCAGACACATATAATGAACCCACTCAGATCAATCTGTGTTCATTATCGAACAACCCATTCATTATCTCACACTTCTCTCATCATCAACCATTACAGAGTGTAATCCATTCTACTCACGACTTGTTCATTTTCCACAATAGAATAGTCGCAATTGTTCAACTTCCAACGGTTCACATTCTGCTTCTCTCATTGGCTCAGAACACACCACATAGGACAAACATTTGGTCAAAATCTTTAACTAAATCGCATGTCAGTGAGACACTAGACCGTGTCTCCCTGATTGTTGGGGCAACAAATAGGAAGTTGGTCTAATCTAGTTGAAATTATTTTCAAAGTCATATTTGTGTTAGTGAATGGAGGAATAATGTCTTTAAAGCATGTACCAAAGGTTTATACCTCAAATCTAGAAGTGTATATGTCCTTTGTCCATCAAAGAGCAGCCCAAAGTGTGTCAAGGTGGAGCCTTGTTTCATATCTTGAGTCATTGTTAAGGATTGTGAAAGAAACTTATCATCAGTAGTTGAAAGGCCTCAGAGATGTCTTAAACCTATTGGAAAATTCTAAGGACAAGTGTCTATGGAAATTTTGAGTGGTCATATGGGGAATGGTCAAGAACCAATGAGACCTAGTGAACCAGTGGCGACTTGAATGGTATTTTAATACCTTAGATTGTTGTTTGGATTGCTTTGATTTCTCCTCTGCATCAAATTGGTATCAGATCCCAAAGATCTATGCAAGGTAGTTTTGGGAGTTTGTGTATTGTCTTTTTTTAAAGGTTGAAGGAAGAACTTGGATACCGAAATACTAGGCCAGGGGAAAAGAAGTGGGCCTAAGGTGAGGTATCACGAAGACAAGAAGAAGCATTGAGAAGAAGCAAGGTGAAAGAGACTTGATTACAAAAGGAGAATGGAAGTGTTGAGGAGAATAGTCCATGGAGACTTGTAGAGTAAGGAGTTACCAATCAAGAAACAAGAGATGAGAAGAGAAATGAGTGAGATGAAGAAGAAAGATGAGAAGGTAAAATAAATAAACATTCAACAAGAGATAACAGAGCTGAGGCAAGCCTTGGAACAAATGAAAAAAAATCAAGAAAGAATGAATCTTGAGATGCAACAGTGTCTTGAGAAAGCAAACCAAGAAAACGGTTGGCATTGGCCAATAAGAAAGAAGGTTCAATGGCCCATCAAGAAGATCAATTAGAAATGAAGAAGGAAAAAGATGACAACAACAAGAATGGATGAGTTGCAAGACATGTTGAAAGGAAGGGTGCTAGAAGCATTTGAAGAGACAAGCAAATCTTGTGTTTTTGAAACTAAGCCTTTGTGTGAGTATGTGTTTGCAAGTAATGATCTATGATGATAAATAAGGAAAGACCCAATCAAAACCAGGGATGTTCACTTGAAGAGGTTGAGGACGTGCATTCCAGTAAATTTTTTCAAAATGGAAACATGAGGAAAAATGAAATAAAGCACATGAGTTGACATAGTCTCAAGCAATGAAGAAGACAAATGAAGTAGGTCTTACAAAGGCAGAAAAACAAAGTTATGGTATGAATTTGTGTAATTCCTATGGAGTTGAAACCCTTGAGTATGAAGGCAAGATAGGATAAATTCCTTTGAGTAAGGGAATACTTAATTCCATTCAATATTTTCTTGAGGTTATTAGATCTTATCAAATGAGGAAAGAGTTTGATATGTAGTTTATAACAACAAGCAAAGGCCTCAAGTATGGTATAAAATTACTTGTCTTACCTCATTGAGGAGAAGGTCAAGGAGAAAGGGAGAGAGTACAGTACATTGAGTATCAAGGCATGCAAGAACCCAAAGAAGAGGATGAAAAAGAAATGAAGACAACATATTTACAAATTAAGATGGTCACATATGAAGCACACATGGTGATAGGGGATGAACTTCAAGAAGACAAATGGATAATAATAGCGAGTTCACCTAAATGTGGCATCAGTGTAACCAAAAAATCTAGATCCATACATGACAGGAAATTCAAAGAGAAAAAGGAACCTAAGATCTGGTTTCAAAATGAAGACATGATGACCACACCTATTGTAGTCCTACACTCAAGTGGACTTGAGTTTTTCTTCCCCTTGGGAGTATGGTGCAGGGGCACCCTCATGCATATGAGATCAATTTTTAAGTTTTTGTCTTGTTTTGTGTTGTTTGATGTCAATAAGGTCATTTTGGACCATTAATGATCATTTGGAGTCATTTGTGAAAGTTTGGGGCCATTTGGATAAAAGATGTAAAAGTTGCACAATGTTGTCAAAAAGTTATCAAGCAACTTTTGCCAAAAGTGGCAAAATGGTGTTTTATGAAAAAAATAATTAAAAGGTTGTTGGAAATAGTTGGGATGGATGTAAAATGTATAAATACACCCTCCAAACTCGAATTGGGGGTTGAAGGCATTGTGGTTGAAGATTTGGTAAATGAAAACAAAGCATTTTCTGTGCATTTTTCTCATGTCTAGACCTGTTTTTTCATTTGGTATGAATTGTACGGACCACATATTGACCTAAAACCAATTGGAGTGTGTTTTCATGTGAATCTACTTTCATTTTATTTTTTTCATCAATTTTTATGGAGTATTAAGAAAGTTATTGCATTTTCTTTGAAAATAGTTACAAACCTTGCCTAGGGTTTCTAGTCAACTTGTTTTGAGCATAACTTGAAATCCATACAGTGAAAAATCATGAAAATTTTCAAGAAATTATATTTTTATATATTCTTCATGTTCTCAAAGTTTCAGGCCTCTATATTTTTGTTTGATATGATTTTTGTTTAGCAGACCTATTGTTGATTGTGTAATGGAACAGTCACAAGAGGGAAAAAGAGGGCAAGTTTGAATGTCATATTGCATAGTTTGGACTCTTGGTGATTGGAGAAGGTATTGTGAATGTGTGGAAGGGTTTCATAGAATTGTTTAAACATGCCATTGTCCATTATTGCAAGTTGAAGAATGCTATTTAATGACTGTCCCAATAGGACCAATTTTGACATTGTTGGGGCAGCAAATAGGAAGTCAAGGTCTAATCTAGTTCAAAATTATTTTCAAAGTCATATTTGTGTTCGTGAATGGAGGAATAATGTATTTCAAGCATACATATCAGAGGTTTATGCCTCAAATCTGGAAGTGTATGTGTTTTTTCCATCAAAGAGCAACCCAAAGTGTGTCAAGGTGGAGCCTTGTTTCATATCTCGAGTCATTGTTGAGGATTGTGAAAGAAACCTATCATTAGTAGTTGAAAGGCCTCAAAGATGTTGTCTTAAACCTATTGGAAACTTCTAAGGAAAAGTATCTATGAAAACTTTGAGTGGTCATATGGGGAATGGTCAAGAACCAATGAGACCTAGTGAACCAGTGGTGGCTTGAATGGTATTTGAATACCTTACATTGTTATTTGGATTGCTTTGATTTCTCCTTTGCATCAATAACTAAATTCTAAATAATAAAAACTTATTATTATATGTAATAATAAATTTTTTATATTTTCTTTGCATTTAATTTTGTAATTTTAAATTGATTTTAGATGGGAACTTATTATGAAAGACTTTAATATTAGATGTATATTTAAGTTGTCATATTTTTGTACTATTAAATCTTTCTAGTAAAACCTTAAGTTTATAATATTTCTATACATATATATATTAATTTTGAATAAAATAGAATATTTTATGATTTTTCCTTTGAAACATTTCCAATTTTTTTTTAAATATTACTTTTTTAAGGTTTTAAATATATTAATTTAAAAACATATTTTAATGTGTAATAATAAATTTAGAATATTTCATTTTTTTAAATTTTTAAGTATATTAATATAGAAAATTAGTTATATATGCAATAGTAAATTTAAGAAAGTTATTTCATACTTTATCTTATAAATTTTAGAAACTTCTTTTTATGTGTAGTTTTTTATAAATAATAATTATTTTTATTAGAAAAGATTACTTAAATAAATATCAAGAGATATGTTGTTTTAAAAAGATTTTGATTTCTTTTTAATTTTAACTATATTAATTTAGAAACTTAATTAAATAAAATAATAAATTTAGAATATTTGTTTTATACTTAAATTTTTAAATTTTATAAACTTCCTTTTATGTCTAATAATTTAACATATATTTTTTTATACTTTATCTTTTTGAACATATTTGTTTCATACTTTATATTTATAAATAATTATTATTTTTGATTGGAGAATATTACTTAAATAAAAATACTTAAAAAATATCAATCCATATCTTGTGTGATGTCTATTATAATTTTATGTAGAAAATTTTCTTATAAATTTATTTTACTTTAGTTAAATTGTAGTGTAAACTTATTTGAATTTTTTTTTCATAAGAACATTGAAAAATATTGAATAATGATTAAAAATTCTTATACATTTTAAACCAAAAGTGGTGGATACATTGGAAATGCTTTGGAAAAGAGTAGATGCACTGAAAAATGCTCTATAAAAAAATGGTTAAGAACATTATTGCAAGTTAATCACCAAATTATATAAATTTATAAGCTTAAAGTAGAGACCTTAATGTATCAAATCTATAAATTTATAAGTTGAGGTTAGAAAGCCCTAATGTTGCTTACACCAAGTACATATATAGAAAAATGATGATAATATTAGTACAAAAGGCTGAGAGGCTTTTGCTTCACTTTGAGAGTCGTACTCATAAAAGATACTATGAGTTTTGAGATAAGGACAATGAAGCCTTGCTCTTTCTTAACAAGGACATGGCGATAGACCCAATACATTACAATAAGTGTTTTCAAATATTTGTAAATACAATGAAAGAGATTGAATGAAGACACTGAAGGAACAAAGAAGTCCCAATGCAATTTAAAAGAGTGTGAATACCAATCTATCACTATTATTTACTAAATTAAATTACATGGCAAACTTTAATGCCTACAAATCACTTTTAGTTGTGCACTACTTGCCTTACAATAGTAACCAAAATTGATGGTTCAAGGGAAAATCAAGTGCTAAAAAATATCTCAAAGTAGCAAGAATGATGTCTAAAAGGTAGAACAAATTCTAACAGGCATTTCTTACACATCCAATCTACAACAATCAAAAAATGAGAGAAATAATGATCATCAAGATTGATAACTCCAAGGCACATGTTGATATCAACTGGAGGGTGATCCCACAATACTGGTTTATAATTTTTGGCCAAACTGGACACTGAACTGATTTTTTCTAACTAAATCCTCACTTTCAGGCACCTATAGCGGCTAAACTGTGAGAAATTTGAAGATGATGCAAACTAGTTATTTGTGAAATTTTGTCTGTAGATTCTAAATATATGTTTTTTCAAAATTTTTGGAATTAGATTACACTTCTTTTTCCATCTTCTTCGAAAACTAGTTTTTTTCAGTAAACACCATTTTTAAGGAGTGATGCTCACCGTATACAACATAATTTTTTTTCCATGAAGGATAAAATTCTTTTTTTTTCAAATTTAGATTTGTAACTATTAAATCTAGTGCTTTCATTTGGTTTCATATTGTTTTATTGAATATTTTTTCCTTAATCAAGTTTCAAAGTCAAACCAATTACAATTTAGACATAGGTAGACTGCATACAACATAACTTTTTTTATACGTATTGAAATTCAATTTTTTTTTTTGGATCAAGGACTTCAATATCTAGTGCACTGATATTTTTCAAATTTTTTTTTGATAATCTACTATTTTTCAACATGTGTAGAAAAAAAGCTTTATTTTTAGTGAAAAACCTACATTCACCAGAAATAAAAAATAAAATATAATAATAAAATTAAATTTATTTAAAATTATAATTTTTGGGAATCTTATAATAAGGACTACATACAAAAAATAAAATTTAAATGAATTCATTTGATCCCCCAAAAGGTAAATCAAAAGTGGGTTTTTATCAACATTTTGATAGGTGTAAAGGAGACTCTGTTATAGGTATGGTTTTAAACTAGCAGGGTTCTTTCCAAGGGGGTTTGATCTAAGGTGGTTTGATCAAACCCTCTTCAATTGGAATCCTTTAAATGGAATTTTTAAGGCTTAAATCATTATATTTTCTAAAAATATGTGATTTTAGAAAAAATTAGGATCTCCTGGAAATTGTAAACTAGTATTGTGGAATCACCCTAGAACTTCTTAAAATTTACCTCAATGCATACATGCTCTCCTATATATTATTAAGACTGATGCTTTAGCCTTTTAAGTTTGGGGAGTGTCCTACCAACCCTTAAATCAAATGCCACACAAGTACTTCAATTTATTTTAGAAATCATCAATTTATTTGAGATAACTTGATCTGGGGAAACCAAAATTGCATAAGATTTTAGTCTTAAGAATATCTAACAAGGCTGCGATATGAGTTCAAGTTAGTTATCAAAATTATAATGATAAATTTTATCTATTCTCACTTGAAAAGTAGTAAACAAACTCAAATAAGAAATTCCTTTGATAGCGTGTATCTTTTTTTATAGTTCAAATTCAAAGACAAAAATGTATCAAAATGGAAATTAAAAGTGTTTACTTGTGATTAGAGCTCCAAACATTGAGAACAAAATAACCCTTAAAGAACATTACTACAAGTTAATCATTAGCATGCAAAGTTGTTAACAAAAATCTAAAAAAAATAAAAATTGCATTGTTAGCTATTGAAGGAAGGGAAGCCAAAAGGCAAAGAAAAGATGTGATAATTGTGGTTACGAAAAGTGGTTTTGCTATAATTCACCAAATTTTTGATCACACATTTCTTAGAATGACATTCAAATGTACATCAACACAATTAAGACCTAAACTTCCTCAAAGGAAATCATACAAAACCCATTCAAGCCCCTCACACAACAAAGAGCACATAAAAACTAAATACAAATACTAAATTTGATGTATCTTTCAACTTATATTATTCTTGAGAAGGAGCTAAGAGTGTAAAAGTTGTGCTAGAGGAATTGTAGTAGCATTGCTAAGCATAAAATAAAATGAGATGCAAATTCATATCCAAATTGATTTCAAAAAGAAAACCTAACTCCTTCAAAACATAAATGGGAGCATTGAACAAGGTATGAACATTCATCTAAACATAGAGGATAGAAGGATTTGCTCAAGCATATAGAAGAAATGCATGCAAAACGTGCTAGGAAGTGTATTGGTAGTCATGCATGTAAAATATCCAAGCATAGACAAGGTATTCAATGCAATGTTATTTAAGTTGATAACCAAAAACAACAATAAACTGCACATTACCTTTTCTGTCCAACAACCAATATTCTCATAAAAGACAACTAATAAAAAAGGAGTAACTAAAACAAAGAATGCATTTGTTGCATTTACAGTACGATGAACATGATTAAAGAAATTTCTAAAAACAAAAAGAAAACAACTTTTTTTAATGTACACAGATTCTCAAGGAATTGGGTTTCATTGTAAACACCTATCGATGTAATTAATATAAAATATAATAGTACTAATGTATATTTAAGTGGGATTGAACAGTTGATTATAGAGGACAAACTTAGAGAAGTTCATCATGGTACTATTTTAGCCATTAAATTTAGCCTAGACATCCAGTATAATTTTTTGTACATGTTTAACCTTTTTACTGTATACATATCATTTAAATTGTGATTAATTAAATACATTAATTTATTTCTTGATCTTATTTTACTTTTGTAGTCTACTCCAAAATGTGAATGAGGTGCCACCATTTCCAATGTCTTATATTAAAGCACTTGATCATCCTAAGGGACTCTCATTCATAAAATGACTCTTTGAGAAATAAAAAAGAGTCGAGGTAATTGAACTAAATTTTAATTAAATTAATAGTCTATTTAGGACTTATAAAACTTAGATGTTAATTTCAAATATATTATAATTGTATGTGTACATACATTTATAGTCTTATATTCTTCTCACTTTTTATATAGCCTGAAGTTATATTTGGTGCATTCATGATGAATCCTAAAAAAATAGAAGAAGCATCACATGTGGTATATGGTTTTTTTTTTTATAGTAGATATGAGTTTAAATATAAGTAGATATATGTTTAGTTTATGTTTCTTTGTCAACAATTATATATTTAACTTTATCAAATTTATTTTACTTGTTATAGTATATTCCACCATTCACCTATGTGGATCCTCTCCCATTATGATATGGTCAGACTCTTGATCATCCTAAGGGACCTTCATTTGAAGAATGTTTGTCAAGGAAAAAACAAAGACTTGAGGTGATAAATGGTGTGCATTTTGCACACATGCCCCATTGAAAGCAGGGGCCCCCTTTTTTGTTTTTCTCTCTCCGATTGCTCATTCTCGCTTCAAGGACTAGTCATATTTCGTACTTATTGGGTCTGCATAGGTTTACCCTTTGGGCAGTGACTTCGCTCTGCATTTGGGTTCTGGGGTCATTTTCCTTCTCCATGTGGTGATTTACTGACAGATTCAACTCATAATATTTTAGCCTTGGCCTTTGCATGATAGCTTCCCCACATACCAAGTTGATTTGCATTTAAAATTATAAGTTTTAGCTTTTGCGGAAAACCTATCTGGGAATGCCATTGTAGAATGTTGTTCATGAAATTTCAGGAAATCAGTGTTGAAGCCTTTGACTTCTGTATTTCTCTGGTCCACAAACCTCTGGCTTTCACAATCATGTTTTCCACAATTTTAGAAATGGGAAAAATCATCAAGTACTAGGTCTAGGCACTCTTCATATCCATTTCCCCACATGCTCAAATAGACTAACTTTTGGGGCGTTGAGAAAAAATGTGTTGGGGCCTTGAGGAAAACTATTTGCGAGTTTCTAGTGCATCGATGTCAGAGCCTCTAGCTTTCACATTACTTTGACCCACAAGCCTTCGACTTTCATAGTCATATTTTTTGCAATTATAGAAAAGGGAAAAATCATCAAATACTAAGCTTAGATGCCCTTCATATCCATTTCCCCATGTGCTCAAATAGATAAATCCAAAAATAACTAAGTGTTTGGGCCTTGAGGAAAACTGTTTGTGGGTTTCTAGTGCACTAGCATCGAAGCCTCTGACTTCCACATTGCTTAAGTCTGCAAACCTTCGACTTCTGCATTGCTTCGACCCGTAGTGGTCCAATTCCCTCAAAAGCAAAAATTTCACTCATTAACATTGAGTTATTTGGCTTCTGCATTGCTAAAACCTACAAGCCTTCAATCCCCTCAAAACTCAATTTCCCGAAATGGAAATTTTCACAAAATGGAATTTTTTCCTGAAATAGAAAATTTCCCAAAATGGATATTTTTCTAAAATGGAAATATTCATGAAATGGAAATTTTCTTGAAATGGAAATTTTCTTAAAATGGAATTTTTTTCAAAAAATGAAAATTTCTTGGTGGACTAATTTAATTAAGCAAGAAGTAAATGAATTAAGGCCTTATTCACTAGCAAGGAGATTTCAAACTAAAATTAAATGATAAATATCAATATTTAATGCAAACATGCATGAGAATCCATGCCTAACTGCTGGAAGAGTAACTTAAAAGGAAAAAAGGAGGTTGTTTTTATTCCTCCAATGAGGCGTTGATCATCGAAATTGAGGAGGATGTTTGTTCCTCCTTGGATAAAAATGTAAGAAAATTATTTGATTGGATGTAAAAGAGGAATGTGTTGCCAAAACCTAATGTAATTTAAATATTAACTATTGATGTAATCTAGGCCCTTGAACTAGATTCAATCTTGGCCATTGATTTGTAATGTAACATCTATAAAATCCCTGTGCCTGCACATTTGTAAAAAAAGAATTTAGTAATAGAGAAGAGTAGAATAGTAGGAAAGTAGGAGAGGAGGGAACTAAAAATTGTTAAGCAAATGTTGGAGAAATTAATATAGTTAGGTCATTGATTTGGTGAATTTTTATGCTAAGATTGAAAGTGTTATGGTTTCTTGCTCCTTAATCTCAAATTTTAATTTCAGTTCTTTCATAATAATGGTGAAATGTTAAAGATGTTTGATGAATCTATTGCTCATGCCTTTTGTGATTTTCTAATTGTAAGTTTCTTTTAAGGTTAGTATGAGCCTCTTTATGCAATAGTTGAACCATGGATTCTTCTCATGCCATTCCAACAATTGGGTGTATGAATGCTTATTCATAGTATGAAAATCCTTCACTTTTCCTTTGAACATTACACCATTTATGTGTAGTTGTAGGATTTTCCTTGATGAAGTAGGAATAGGTTTCATGGGGTTTTGCTAGTTTGCAACATTAGCCATTATTACGATTGATCTTAGGTGTTAGATTGGGATCTCTCTAAACCCTATATATTTTGATCTTTATTTGGATTAGTCTTAGGAAATAGAATCACCACATTTCCACATTCGATGATAAAGCATTTTCATCTATCTTAGATTTGGAAATTACAGTTCGGGTTTACATACATTTTAGATTTTACAAAACCATTCATTACAGTCCCATAGGCTTCCAATCCTTGTTACCATTGATTCCGTTTGTGATTAGTAGAAAATCACATCAACTATTGAGATAATTTTGCATTGTCAAGACCTGACATTCAAAACCTTGGGGTCATTTTCTAAAGTTTTTTGTAGAGAGTTACCTTTCAAGAGAGATAAAACATTTATGCTTTGTCCATGTTATGCAGTGCTAAAATACTCATCACTATAATTGGTACTAGAAGGAGGGATGGGCATAAGCAAAAAATATAGAAGTTGAGTGAGCCTTCATGTTAAAAAGTTAAGATATGATAGATCTCTCTATATTTAAAAAATAAAAATTAGAAAATTTGAAGTATAAAAATGAGTCAAAATGAAGAGACAATAGTCTTGAATTTCCTACTATGAGTACAACCCTTAGATTGATATTTATCAACTTCAAGAATCTTTGAATAAATGATTGTATCCTAAGAGATTGCATCATTTTGTATTACTAGAAAAATTTAGAATTCATAATACCTCTAGGCACAATGAGCTCGAATGTTTGACCTTTTTGGATAGAATGGAAATGGCTTTCCAGGGGAAAATCTTCTTCTGGGACGTGCATGAACCATTGGATTCTACAAATTTGGAAGAACTTGTTGATGTTGTAGTTGAGGCCTTCATAGGTCTGATCAAAGAACAATTGAGTAGCGAGAATGGACTATGCTTGGAAGATATACTCTTGTCCAATTGGTGCAAGGTGCATAATGTAGCCCATTCAAACCTCACATGTATTTCATGTGAACACATAATTAATTTGGTCAAAAGCTATTTAGGCCTAATAGAGTGGCTGACCACTAGAAATGAGGGATCATATACAAAAAAATCTACATACCTGACATCTGATGGGGAACATACTGAGGCTGAGTTAGAAAAATGTACAACAATAAGTATTGAAACAATTGCCAAAGATGCTAAAGACAAGAAAGAGGAATATGAAATGTTTAAGACAACAAAAAATAATGAATGTTTAGACAAAATGGAACCTGAAGTAGGGGATGTTATTCCTCTGGAAGAAGGTCAGGTAGTGTAGTAATGAAAAAAGTAGCCTTTTTCCCTTGGTTTGGATAATTAACATTGAAACTAAACTAATGGTTTCTTGGAGTAGTGTTGTAATGTGTTGTACACATTCACATTATTCTAGGACCTTTATTTTATTAAAACATGCCTTAATTGGTCCTTTGAAAAGGTGTTGTGAAGTGTTGTAACACACTTTCATGCTTTTCCAAGACTTATTTACTTAATTAAGCCTTATGTGACCCTTTATGAATAAAATGTACCTAATGTGTACCTTATTTAGGTGTTGTAAAGTCTTGTAACACACTTTCATATTTATCTAGGCTGGTCTTAATTAATTGTGGTTGATTGGAGTTAATTAGCCCTTTTTAATTCAAATTTAAGCCTTATTTATGTCACCTCCCGAAGATCTATATCTCGACACTTAGTAATTAAATAATATAACATTTAAATTGGGAAAATTTAGGTCCTAGAAAATGGTTCGAAGACCCATTCACCCTAGGTGGCGAATGGGTCCTCCCCTAATAGGACCCCCATTTTTCAATTGATATGGAATGGGTTTTTAGTGCTCTTTCCATCCCCTGAGGTTAGGTCTTGGTAAACTGAGCCAAGACCCATTCGTCACCAAGACTCATTTTCCCAAGGTGGTAAATGGGTCCTCCCTTAATGAGAACCCCCTTTTTAAAATTTCATCTTGGCGGGAATTTAATAATGTTTGTTTCCAGATCTGGTGTCAACTTGAATTGTTTGAATTTTGGGGTTAATCTCCTAATTTAGTATAAATAAGGGGTTAATTCACATTGTTTCTCCTAGCAATTCTTCTAAGCCTTCAAGCATTCAAGTTATCAAGCATTACAGCATCAAAAGAGCATTCATAAGGAATTTCAAGGTAGATTTCAAGAGTTTATTGCAGCAAAGTTCAAGATCATATCATCATGTCAAGGGTTTAATGCATACATTCATGTTGTTGAGCTAAGATTGTGAGTGTAGCATTGAAGATGTATTGCAAGCATTGTTCCACATCATTTTCAAGGATCCAAGATCTACATTCTTCATGGCCACTACATGTTAGTTTTCAGATTTGTTTCACAAGACATCATCCAAGGTGACATCAATTGCATTATTTCATGTTTCATGCTTCATTTAATTTATTTCATCATTTGAATTAATTACCTACAAGGGGTTTGACTGAGGAAAACCCCCATTCACTAAAAATCAACAAGTTTTTCCTCCCTTGAATGTGGGATTGCATATTTATAGGTTAAAGATCAAATGGAGCAAGTTTGGAGCGAAATTGTCAAATTTGTCAAGTTACAAAAGTCGTCATTCAAAGTGAAAAATCAAGGAATTGAAGCTACATAATTAACTAAAAACTTCTAGAACTTGATAATCAAGATTTTAAGAGTGTAGACATCACGGAATAGGACCCTGATCTTGGTTTCATAAACCATAACAAGGACCCATTCGCCACTAAAGGCGAATGAGTCTTCTATAGCTTAAAAACAATTTTTTGACAAGGGACACAACTTTTTATGCTCTAAAAAATTCCCTCATAGTTGCTATAAAAATTAGGTAGCATTTCAGATTATTATTTGCATCTTTTGGCTCTCATAATTACATCTTTTTATGGTGATTTTGATGGAAAAACTTGGTGGTATATCCTCTTACTCACACATTTGGACCCTACCCCATTTTCACCCTCATCATTAATGGTGAACCCAACATATTAAGCATTGCAATTTTCTATTGTTGGAGTCTCTTATTGCATCTTAGATTAGATCTTGCATTCATTAAGATCTCATTTAAGGTTACTTGTTTTGCATTCAAATCTTGCATCTCATCTAGGGTTTAGATTTGCATTGTTTTGCATCTCTCTAAATCTAAAAAGTACAAAAGAAAATCAATCATTTTGCATATAATTTAGATCTCATACAATTGCATTTGAAATTCAAAACAAAATTGCATTTCAATTTAGGCCTTGCATTTCATCTTTTTATTGTACATTTACATTGCATTTTTGGAAAATCTGAAACTAAAAGTCACTATCTCAGACTTGGAACTGAAACATGGTACTGAAAGCTTGCAAATCGTTAAAAACTAGTTTAAAAATACCTATTTCTAGGACCCATTCACCCTTATTGGCGAATGAGTCCCTAATCAAGTAAAACTTGCATCTTCTGGCATCTGAAAAGGCATAAAAAATTGCCTTGAAATCCACTAAAACATTTCAGAAACATCTAACCAGGACCCATTCACCCTTACTGGTGAATGAGTCCTTGTTAGCTACTGATCTGCATTTTTTGGTGATTAAAATATTAGTTTCTAGCTTTTGTTTGGTGCTGTTACTTTACTATTTCCATTTCTTGATTTTTTGTTTCATCAAATTCATTCCATTTAGCTTAAATTGCTTCATTTTAGTGCATTGTTAAAATTCAAAATTGCATCCAAACATTTCATTTTCAGTAAATTGTATTGCTTGAAATCTAAAAATTGCATTTCATTCTCAGTTATTGCATTGCCCCTTTGTTATTCTAGGGCTTGCACACTATGGTTGTAAAACTTGTATGAGCTTTACAACTTGGTGTCCTATTCACAATACTATTATAAGATGTAGTTTGAGGCTCATGTCATCTCACGATATCTCACTCACCGTGGATCTTGGATTTCCTAACTCTCTTTTCGATAGCATTGAGAATCAACCCTCCATGGCTCATAATTTGCATGCTTCATTGCCAATAACTTCACCTCCTACAACCAATGTCCTTAACGTTACCAACACCATCCCTACCATTACCACTTCCACTCAATATTTGGGGTCTACCCAAAGTCAAGGTGGAATTCCCATCCCATCCTTCACAATACCAATATCCATTCCTACATACACTAGTACACAACCTATAACAACATTCTAGCCCACAACAACATTTCAACCCACAACTACCATTCAACCAACTACAATACCCACTAGCACTGTGTACACTTCCATGGGTATTCCTATAGGAAACACTTCAAATAAAATAACACCTCAACAATCAATCTTCACTAACCTACAATTCACTAGCCCTCCACATACCTACACTACACCACCTTATTCCCCTCAACCTTATAACCAAAATGACCCTCTCATTAACTCACTTTTGCAAACCATGAAATCTCTTCATCAACAAGTGGCAACATTACAATAGAACTATAAAAATCAACCTTTGCAATAAATCAAGTCCACCCTATTTTTCCTTGACATATTAAGAGCAAAAATTCCACAAGGTATAGAGGTCCCTTGATTTAATAAATATGGTGGGAAAGGAGATCCTGTAAGCCATGTTTCTGCCTTCATAGTATTATGTAGTGATGTAGATCAAGGTGGAAAAAGCTTAACCAAACACAATTAGGTCAATTTCAAACAATCTTCAAACTCAAGATCTTCAATCTAGTATCCAAACTTACCATTCACTCACACTTCCTAGTAGTATTCCACACCATGGAATTGAAGCATATATTTCACAAAAATCCTCAAACCCACCAAAGGTTGGACTTTTCAAACACCCATTAAGCCATTACAAGACATATCTCAAGATCACTTGTGACTCCTTTGGAACATATCCTCCAATCTGTTGCTGCTACGATGTCCTAGACCTCAAATAGGTCACTTTTCCAAAACATAATAACTCTAAACACTTTCCCAATCCAAAATTATTTTTTTCAGACCTTCACCAACCTAAAAAACCATAGTTTCATCAATTTTTAGCCTCCAAGACACTGATCTAAATGCCAAACCAATAAACCCCTATTCTAGGCTTTCCTACACTTGAAACAAGGAGGGTTTCATGAAACTACAACCCCCAAGCCTTCACTCTGCAAACCAGGGCTCCAATAACATTCCATATACCCTACAAAAGCTCATTCCACCATTATTTGACCAATACTTCAGGCCTTTGCACAAACCCTAGCCTCTAGCCATTCAAACTAAACCAAAAACCATGGGAATTCCTTTAGGACAACACTCCAAACATCACCAATTGCCTACCCCTACTCTCAAAACCAATTTAACACCTAAACCTACCATTTTGGACCCATTCCACTAGGTCACATAAGATACAGTTGGTGGAATGGGTCTTATTGCATGTTTAAAGGTTACAAACCCTCAAAACAGGTTTAACAAAACTGTTTCTAGAAAAGTGCCAATAAAACTTCACAAACTCAATGAAATCTCACAAAGCTAGATTTAAAGTGAAGATAACTCAGGAATTTAACACATTCAATTCATTTTTGAGCAATAGAAATCTTTATGGAACTGTACAGTCTCAAGGAGTTGTAATTTACCTCTAAAATTACAAAAATTTCAATGAAAAACAGGGTTTTAGTTGTTGCTTTCACTTCTATACAATCTCCAATTCTTTTCCTTGACTTGAATGAGGCCTTTTAACATAAAAAATGAACCAAATGACCAAACTAACTAACCACCGTTTGAATTCCAATTGACCATTGGTATTCCCACAAATTTGCATTTTTTTTTGCATTTTTCAATATTGCACTTTTGACAATTTTTGAAAACATCAACCCTAGAAAAATAACTCTACCATGACTCAAAATAGATAACCCATGGTCTATTATGACCTTATTTAACTCAAAACAAAACTCAAAACCCTAAACCAAGCTATCAAAACCTTACCAAACCATATTTTCATAAATTATGAACATGGTGCCCTGCACCATACACCTGGCCAAAAAAAGTTTCCAAGTCCCTTGGAAATGGAATTGTAGGTTGTCCACCCTTGAACACTTCATTTCTTTGATCTTCAAAGCTCCTTCCATTAGGTACAATTTTCCACTGCTGATGTGCATTGTGCTTGGCACTCTTGAACTTGTTGCCACCTTGATAATGTGTCATCCTTATAAACTACCCCGTTGACTATTCTCTCATCTTTCCACCATCTAAAATTGATGTAAAAATTTCCTTTGTACCATAAAACAATCCTTGTCCAATTCTATCTATAACTTTCCACTCTTTCCCTCTTATTACATGCTCAAACTCACCTATTTTTCCTTGCTTTTCACCTTGACTTACCTCATATCCTATCTTCATTTTTACCTTTAGACCCTTTGCTCTTAGGACCTCAATGGAAAAATCACTGTCCCAATCAGAATCTCATCACTTTTTCCTAACCCATCTTGCTTCATCACCAACAATTCATCCTTGACCTTCTCTAGGTTAGTTTTTGACATCTTCTTCTCATCATCTTTCCTTCCTTCTAACTGTGCACCATCCTTCAAATTAACTGTCCTAATATCTACAACTTTTGAAATGGCTGTAAACTTTACATTCTTGTCTTCCTCTAGCTTCACAAACACCTTTTTTCCCATCATGATCACTCTTGCTACCTTACCTTGTTCCTTAACATCCTTAACTAATGGGGTCAATGTGAATGTATTCCCATACTTCTCAATCTGATATGTATTATTTCTCCCATCATAAATGACATGTCTATCAAATTGCCATGGCCTTCCAAGCAATAAATGACAACTCATGGGTAAAACATCACAAAGTACCTTTTCCTTATATCCACCAATTTAAAACTCAACTAAAGCTTGTTCATTAACCAAAATGGACTAATCATCATTCAACCAACCTACTATATATGGTGTTTCATGAAGATTTTTGTCCAAGTTCAATTTATCTACCATTTCATTTGAAACCATGTTGTCAGTGCTCCCTGAATCTACTACCACTTTACAAACCTTACGTTTGCATTTGCATGTGGTCTTGAACAATGTTCTTCTTTGTGTCATCTCCTTCTCCTTGGATGATCTTAGGAGTTGTCTTCTCACCATCAATGACTCCCCAACTTCTGGAGCAACAACTTGATTAGGAGAATTCACACTTTCACTATCATCCTCTTGCACTAGCTGATTCCTTCTTTCACCTCCACTTGAAGTAGAGCCTTGTATTTCAGGGCATTTATATGTTGGATGCCCAAACTGATTAAAATTATAACACCTTCCTGAAAATGTATTTGAACTACTACCTCCACCATATCTTTCTCTAAAACCTCTAAAGCCACCTTTGTGATCAAAAATTTGTTCTTGCAACTTGCTTAAGTTTTCTTGAATTTCTTGTGACTAGCTTGGAGTGGTAAATGTGCCTCTTCCTCTTGAATTGCTGCCTCTACCTCTTGTTTTTTTTTCTTTCCTTCTTTTGAGTTTCTCTTCAACCCTTATTGCCATTTGGTAGCACTCTTCAATTGTCCTTGGATTGTGCAAACTCAACTCATCTTCGATGTTAAACCTTAGCCCACTAAGATATTTAGCCACCTTTTCTACATCATCAACCATGTGACCTTCCCTTATGCTCAACTTTTAAAACTCATTAGCATACGTTTTGACATCCATTTCCCTTTGTTTTAAATCTTGAAGCTATTGGAAACACAAGGGCAGACAATTGGAGGGGTGGGTGAACTGGTTGTCATAGAAATTATATAAATTAAGCTTATTCTCAATTTTGATAAATAAACATGAAAGCATAAACCATCACCACATCAAAAACACACATAACACCAAGATTTTTTACGTGGGGGAAAAACCATTGTGGAGGTTAGTCCACAAGACTATACCCTGTTAAAAGTATAAAAGAATTATAAATGGGGAATGCACATGCATTCAGGCACACTGCCTAGAACTCACTGCTCAAATAGAAAAAAGGCTTACTGCCCAAAGGAAGACTCACTGTCTTATAGAAACATTCAGATTACATTCAAAAGATTTTGAACTAAGAAAATAGCATCTGCTAATGCCTGATTACAGTTTCGGTTAAGCACATAAACATCTACTCTCTCTTCTTCACACTTTACTTCTGCCTTCGAAAGATTAGAAAATTATTTTCACTTAGCACAAAGCATACTTCACACACCACACACCTCAAATGGTATAAACAATCAATTATATATATCTGCATCCAAGGATAACATTGACTACATGTTGGCCCAACAAAATATTAAATGTGTACAAACTGTCAGCCCAAATCAATAAACAATTTATCAATGCAAATCAAACAACATTGGCCACAACATAGTAAGGACCCAAAATAACATCTTTGATTTGATAAAACCTTCAAAAATTATGCCGTGAAGATCCACAACATGCTACAATCACCTTGTCAGCCATGAACATGAAAAACATCAACTCATAGAAGAAAATCACCAATTGTGAGCACAACAATCAATGTGGATCAACAACATAGATAGAGAACGATCTAGAAACATTCACAAGCATCATGAATCACCACAAAATCATCCACAACAAATCAAGTTACTAGAATCACATCATCCTTTTTCAGGAACACCGATTGAAGCAACAAAACAATTGTCAGAACACAAGTACTCATAACTCAATCAAATCTTCATGCGAACCTCTAAAACTTCATGTGGATAAACTAGATATGCTCATAAACAAAACATTTAATCCAAAACCTCTTATCATCAATATAATGAGCTATCCACCATGTTGAACTTCACTACATCACCGACAACCTGCAGCTTACTTTATTACAATTTTCTCAATATCCTCAACATATATAGCCTTAAAGACATGTTAAAGCCAATAGTGTTGACATTAATGACAACTACATATCAGCAACATCAAACAATCTCCCCCTTTGGCATTGATGGCAACACATGATGTGAAAAACACCATCAACGCAACTTTCTCTTAGCACTTTCTCCCCCTTAGGTTTTGACTCTTTTCTCCTTAACTTCTGCTCAATTTTTCACATGAATCTTCTCCCCCTTTGACATCAATGACAAATATACACATTATCTCGCTCCACACAAGCTCTGAACCACATAACTGAACATATGACTACTCCCCTTGAGTAGCAACCATCACAACATCAATCCGGATCAAGAAATGACTGTGAAATGCATAGACTGATGCAAGTCAATGCATCTTAATTCTGGTTAGGAGGGGTAATCACCCATAGCTTCCCTATGAGATATTCAAAAGTATCCTTAGGCAAAGGCTTGGTAAAGATATCTGCAATTTGTTCCTTAGTGGGCACATACTCCAATCTGACTTCCTTCTCACTCACCTTCTCTCTCAAAAAGTGAAACTTGATAGATATATGCTTTGTTTTTTAATGCAACACCAAATTCTTAGAAATGTTAATTGCACTTGAATTATCACAGAATATAGCAATAGGCTTATCATACACAACTCTGATATCTTTCAACATCTGCTTCATCCACAATACTTGAGTACAATTGTTAGTAGCAACAATGTATTCTGCCTCTATAGTAGATAAAGAAATGGCATTCTGCTTCTTACTTAACCATAAAATTAGCTTCTTTCCCAAGAAAAATGTACCACCACTAGTACTCTTTCTATCATTCACATCTCCTTCCCAATCAACATCAGTAAAAGCACTTAAAGTAAAGTCATCTTCTTTAGGATACCATAGGCCGATATCAACTATCCCCTTCAAGTACCTAAAAATTGTCACATGAGATTCCTTAGGATCAGCTTGAAATCTTGCAACAATGCATACAACATTCATGATATCAGGTCTAGTTTGAGTCAAATAAAGAAATCCACCAATCATGTATCTATATCTAGTCTAATTTGTTTTAGGAGAATCATCATCTTGTGACAACTTACATCCAGTTACCATAGGTGTACCAACTGGCTTTGAATATTCCATACCAAACTTCTTTAACAATTCTTTCACATATTTGGATTGAGATATAAAGATCCCCTTATCTAGCTGAGTAATTTGCAATCCCAAAAAGAATTTCATTTCTCCAATCATAGACATCTCACACTCACTTTACATCTCATCAAAAAACTTCATGCACAAATTATCATCTCCTCCAAAAATGATATCATCAACAAAGACTTCAACAATCAAATCTTTATCATGATCAATCTTGAAATACAAATTACTATCAACAATACCTTTATTAAATCCAAGCTTCAACAAATACTTATCCAATCTAGCATACCATGCTCTTGGGGCTTGCTTAAGTCCATACAATTCTTTCTTCAACCGACAAACCATATCTCCCTAATTAGTCAATTGAAATCCACCAGGTTGCTCAATATACACTTCTTCCAATTCACCATTTAGAAATGCTGACTTGAAATCCATCTGATAAACCTTGAAGTTTTTGTAAGCAACATAAGAAAGAAATAGTCTCACAACTTCAATCCTAGTAACAGGAGAAAAAGTTTCTTCAAAGTCAATTCCTTCCCTCTGAGTATATCCTTTACACACCAGTCTTGCTTTGTTTCTAACAAGTTCACCTTTCTCATTCAGTTTGTTTTGAAAGACCCATCTAATTCCAATTACATTTTTGTCCTTAGGTCTAGGAACAAGAATCCATGTATCAATCTTCTCAATTTTTAGTAGTTCTTCTTTCATGGCTTCCACCCAATGTTCATCTTTGCATGCTTCATTGACACAATTAGGCTCAGTCTTTGATATCAAACAATATTCTTCTGCAATTATTCTCCTAGTTTGAACACCTTTGTTCTTATCACCTATAATATGATCTTCTAAATGATTTAGTCTTACATACCTTGGATTCTTAGGATGTTCTTGAACTTCAGGCTCTTGTGATCTCACTTCTGCACTTTCACTAGTTTCTCCCTCTTGATTTCCCTAATTCACCAGAATGATTTGAACTTGATTTGAAGTCTGAACTTTCTTTCCTTTATCTGAACTATCATTCTGATCATTTGAATCATATCCATAGGTTTTGGATGGTCTAACCGTGTCTTCATCAACCTTGACATTATCACTTTCAATTACTTTCCTCAATCTCTTATTGTAGCACCAGTAGGCTTTGCTTTTAGTAGAATAACTAAGAAAGATTCCTTCATCGCTTCTAGCATCAAACTTTCCTATATCTTCATCTCTTTTTATGTAGCATTTATTCCCAAATATTTTGAAGTATCTAACAGTAGGCTTATGGCCAAACCATAGCTCATAAGGAGTCTTACCGGCATCACCTTTGACATGTACTCGATTGAGAGTGTAAACATCATTACTCATAGCTTCTCTCCAGTAGATATGCAGAACATTTCCTTCTAGCATCATAGTTCTAGCAACTTCTTGAATTGTCCTTTTCTTCCTTTCCACAACTCCATTTTGCTAAGGGGTCCATGGGGAAGATAATTGTCTCTTTATTCCATGCTCTTCACAAAAATAATTAAACTCACCGGAAGTGAATTCACCACCTCTATCTGATCTTAGACATTTAATCTTTAGACTTGTCTCTATCTCAACCACATCCTTAAAAATCTTGAATTTCTCTAGAGCTTTAGATTTTTTCCTTAAGAAAGTAACCCACATCATTCTAGAATAATCATCAATAAGTAACATAAAATACCATTTCCTTGTAAACTTCTGACTCTAGAAGGACCACACAAGTTAGTATGCACAAGCTCCAACACTTCATTTGAACAATGATGTTTGCTTTGGAATGAAACTCTAGTTTGCTTCCCTAACTGACATTCTTTGCATATGTAATTAGTAGGTTTTATCAACTTAGGAAGATCTCTCACTGCCTGAGTAGAACTTATCTTGATAATGTTTTCAAAGTTTACATGAAACATTCTCCTATGCCACAACTAACTTTCATCAACTTAACCAATCAGACAAATTTTACTAGCAACACTTAGGTGAAAGATATTACCTTTTTTTTTTGTACTAGATACAATCACATTTTTGAAACTCCCCAATATTCTACACTTTCCATCCTTGAATTGAAGATTATATCCCTTTTCAACCATCTATCCAACACTTAAAATATTATGCTTCAAACCTTCCACATATAGAACACTATCAGTATTATGCTTACCATCAAGAGAAATGGACTCTTTGCCATAGATTACACTAGCTTTGTCATCACCAAGTCTTACAACACCACCATCATTCTTTTCCAAGCTCACAAATTTACTTTTATCACCTATCATGTGATGAGAGCATCCACTGTCAATCACCCATTCATCTTTTTGTTCAACTCTGGCAACTAGAGCTTTGTCCACATTCATGCAACTAGGAGATTTAGTAGGTATTGGATCGTTTTCCTTGATAGCAATAAATACCCATTCATCCTCACTTACATTCCCTTTATTAGATTCATCATCTGTCACACCTTCATCAACAACATAATAACACTTTCTTTGGAATCTAGGCTTGTTAGGTCTTGGCTTAGGAACTCTTTTTAGACACCTTGAGGAAAAATGACCCATCTTATTGCAAGAAAAACATTTAAGAGGCAATTTTCCTTTATACTTACCTTCTCCTATGGGAACCCTCTTGACAAGAAGTGCTTCAAGCTCATCTAGTTTTCTCTCTTCTTCTTCAATCTCTCTCATTTCCTTCTCATACTTGGACAAGTTTCTAGAAGAACTTTCTCCCAGATCATATCTTTGCTTATCTTTTCTAGGGATAGTAGCTTTGAATGCAGATTCTGTCTTAGGAAGAGAATCACCAAACTCACTTAACTCAAAATCAGCAAGCTTACCAATCAACATGTCTCTTGTTACATTTGTCATAGTTCAGATCTCCTTAATAGCAACAACTTTTTGTTTGTATGTAGCAGGAAAGGATATGAGCACTTTAGCAACAATCTCTGATTCTTCTAGTGTTCCGCTAGCTCATCTGATATTACACACAAGTTCATTCACTCTCTGCATAAAAGAAGTGATGTTCTAATCTTTACCCATTTTCAACGTTTCATATTTCCCTTTCAGAATTTGTAGCTTAGCAATCTTCACATGGGCATCACCTTCATACAAAGTTTCAAATTTTTTCTAGATCTCATAAGCAGTCTTCAGACCCATTACATTTGTCATCTCATAATTTTTCAGAGCACTCAACAATGCTTCCTTGGCCCTGATATTGTACTCGACTTCCTTAATCTCATTTTTAGTTGAAGGACCATTCTATGGGATGACATACCTATTCTTTGTAATGTTCCTATACAAGGTTCACCAATGTATCTCAGATGACATTCCATTTGAGTCTTCCACAGAGAATAATTAGTTCCATCAAATCTCACACTATCCTTCTTATATGTCACCATCCTGGATCGCCTCAAGCTATTAAACTTCTTTTGAGGAACCTGCTTTGTACCAATTGTTGGCAACACAAGGGTAGACAACTAAGAGGGGGGGTGAATCAGTTTTCACATAAATTATACAAATTAAACTTATTCTTAGATCTGATAAATAAACATGAAAACATAAATCATCACCACATCAAAAAAACACATAACACCAAGATTTTTTACGTGGAAACCCTGTTAGGGGAAAAGGCATGGTGGAGGTTAGTCCACAAGATTATACCGTTAAAAGTATAAAATAATTTTAAATGGGGAATGCACATGTGTTCAGGCATAATGCCTAGAGCTCACTGCTCAAATAGAAAAAAGCTTACTGCCCAAAGGAAGACTCACTATCTTACATAAAAAATTGGATTACATCCGAAAGATTTTGAGTTGAGAAAATTACATCTGCTAATGCCTGATTACAGTTCCGGTTAAGCACATAAACATCTCTCTTCTTCACACTTTACTTCTACCTTCGGATGATTAGAACATTATTCACACTTAGCATAAAGAATACTTCACACACCACACACCTCAAATGGTATAAAAAAATGATTATATATATCTGCATCCAAGGATAACATTGACTACATGTCAGCCCAACAAAATATAAAATGTGGACAAACTGTCGGCCCAAATAAATAAACAATTTATCAATGTGAATTAAACAACGTCAACCACAACATAGTAAGGACCCAAAATAATATCCTCAAATTTGGAACACCTTCAAAAATTATGCCTCGAAGATCCACAATAGGCTACAATCACCCTGTCAGCCATGAACATGAAAAACATGAAGTCACAGAAGAAAATCACCAATCGTGACCACAATGATCAATGTGGATCAACAACACAGATAGAGCATGATCTAGAAACATCCACAAGCATTATGAATCACCACATAAGTATCCGCAACAAATCAAGTTACTAGAATCACATAATATTTTTTTAGGAACACCAACTGAAGCAACATAACAACTACCAAAACAAAAATACTCATAACTCAATCAAATCTTCATGCGAACCTTTGAAACTTCATGTGGATAAACAAGATATGCTCATCAACAAACCCTTTAACCCAAAACCTCTTATCATCAATATAATGAGCTAGCAACCATGTTGAACTTAACTGCATCACCAACAACTTGCAACTTATTTTACTACAATTTTCTCAATATCCTTGACATATACAACCTTAAAGACATTAAATCCAATAGTGTTGACATCAATGACAACCACATATCAGCAACATCCAATAGAAGCTTCTTAGACATTTAAATTGCATAATCACTTGGTAGAAGCTTACCTTTCAATTTGGCCACCATTCTGTCCCAAGAAATTTTTTTTCCTTACCTTTTCTTCTCCTTTCAGTTTGTTCATAATCCCACCATACTAGTGCATGCCCCTTCAATTTGGTTTTTGCTATCTTCACCTTCTGTTCATCAGGTACATCCTCATATTCAAAGTAGTTATCCAATGTTGCAATCCAATCTAACAATTCTTCATCATTAAGGTTACCTCCATACATAGGCAAATCAATTTTTACCTTATGCTTATCTCGCTTAAATTCCTTTAGTAGCCTTGCCATATTTTGTTCTTCAAGATCCAATTCTTCTTCCACATCTTCATACTCTTCTTCCTCTTACTCTTTAAAGTCACTTTCATCACCTACAACCACACCTCTTTTCTGCCCTATTTCAACACTCTCTAGCCTTGCTACCAACCTATTTTGTAGTTCCTTAAACTTCCTAATCTCTCTCTCAGTATTCTCTTCCATTTCTTACATCTTCGTAGCCATATTGTTACCTTTAGGAGGCATCTTGATTCTTCAACTTCTAACCTTTTTCCCTCAAAGAATATAATACCTATTGTCTGATACCAACTGATGTAGAGCAGGGTGGAAAAAGCTTCACCAAACACAATTAGGTCAGTTTCAAACAATCTTCAAACTCAAGATCTTCAAATTGGTATCCAAACTTACCATTCACTGACACTTCCTAGTAGTATTCCACACCATGGAATTTAAGCATATCTTTCACAAAACTCCTCAAACCCACCAAAGGTTCAACTTTTTAGACACCCATTAAGCCATTACAAGAGATATCTCAAATCACTTGTGACTCCTTTGGAACATATCCTCCAATTTGCTACTACTACGATGTCCTAGACCTCAAATAGGTCACTTTTCCAAAACATCATAACTCTAAACACTTTCCCAATCCAAAATTCTTGTTGTTAGACCTTCACCAACCTTAAAAACTACAATTTCATCAATTTTTAGCCTCCAAGACAATGATCTAAATTCCAAACCAATAAACCCCTATTCTAGGCTTTCCTACACTTGAAACAAGGAGGATTTCATGAAACTACAACCCCCAAGCCTTCACTCTGCAAACTAGGGCTCTAAACACATTCCATATATCCTACAAAAAATCATTCCACCATTATTTGACCAATACTTTAGGCCTTTGCACAAACCCTAGCCTCTATCCATTCAAACTAAGCCAAAAACCATAGGAATTCCTTTAGGGTCTAGAGATCCAAACATCACTAGTTGCCTACCCTTGCTCTCAAAACCCATTCCACCAAGCCATAGAAGATAAAATATACTTAGAAAATTCTCATATGAGCCTATGGGATTGCGTTGGGCCCCTCGACAATAACCTCTCTTGGTTTTCACAATCTTGGAGGCGTTTTCCCATGGTGGCAACTTTTTACTTGAGGAAAAAGTTATCAAATGCAAGTAGTGTAAAGTTGCAAAGTGGTGCAAATTTTATATTGTGCAACTCATGTGACCAAATGAGCTATTTCAATGTGTCCATATGGGTATTTTAACACTAGGAATAGTCCTTTTTAGCACCCAAACACATTGAATCACTCCAAGCTATGTTCAACTGACTGAATCCCTTAAGAGTCCAAAGTGCAAAATGACTACAATCTTTGATGGGTTGTTACTTAAATACCACGATGTTTAAAAAAATTCCCGTATGAGCCTATGGGATCATGTTAGGCTCCTCTACAATAACCTCTCTTAATTTTTTCTATCTCGAAGGTTTTTTCTAGTGGTGGAAAATTTTCACTTGACGAAAAAGTTGTCAAATGCAAGCAGTGTAAAGTTGCAAAGTGGTGCAACTTTCGTTCTACAACTTATGTAACCAAATGTACTATTCTGACATGTTTAGATGGGTACATTTACAGTAGGCATGGTCCTCTTTCACACAAAAACACACCAAATCACTCTAAGCTACATTTAATCGATTGAATCCCTTAAGAGTCTAAAGTGTAAAATGACTGCAATCTTCGATGGGCTGTTGCTTGGATATCGTGATGAATAGAAACTTATCATCTAAGAATATGGGATAATGTTGGGCCCCTCTAAAATAACCTCTCTTGGTTCTTTCTATTTCAGAGGTGTTTTCCCATGGTGGTGACTTTTCACTTGAGGTAAAAGTTATCAAATGCAAGCAATGTAAAGTTAAAAATTGGTACAAAATTTATTCTGCAACTCATGTGACCAAACGAACTATTTCAACATGTTTGTATGGGTATGTTTATGATAGGAATGGTCCTTTTTTGCACCCAAAAATATCAAATCACTTTGAGCTACATTCAACCAACATAATCCCTTAAGAGTCCAAAGTGCAAAATGGCTGCAATCTTCAACAGGATGTTACTCGGATACCGCGATGCTTGAAAAATTCTCATTTGAGCCTATGAGTGTTGGGACTCTCTAATATGACCTCTCTCGATTTGTGCTATTTTAGAGGAATTTTCTCATGGTGGCGACTTTTCGCTTGAGGGAAAAGTTGTCAAATACATGCAGTGTAAAGTTACAAAGTGGTGCAACTTTCGTTCTGCAACTTGTGTGACCAAACAAACTATTCCAAACCATCTGGATGGGTAAGTTTGTGCTAGGAATGGTCCTCTTTTGCACCCAAATATGCTGAATCACTTTGAGCTATGTTCAACTGGCTGAATCCCTTAAGAGTCCAAAGTGGAAAATGACTACAATATTCAACAACTAGTTACTCAGATATTGTGATGTTTAGAAACTTCTCATCTAAGCCTATGGGATTGATTTGGTCCCCTCTATAATAAAATCTCTTGGTTTTTTCTATCTCAAAGTTGTTTCCTCATTGTGGTGAATTTTCACTTGAGGAAAAAGTTGTCAAATGCAAGCAGTGTAAAGTTGCAAAGTGGTGCAACTTTCGTTCTGTAACTCATGTGACCAAACAGACTATTCCAATGCATTCATATGGGTATTTTTATGCTAGGTATGGTCCTCTTTCACACCCAAACACACTGAATCGCTCTGAGCTATGTTCAACCAGTTAAATCCCTTAAGAGTCCAAAGTGCAAAATGGTTGCAATCTTTGACATGTTGTTACTCAGATACCGTGATGCTTAGAAACTTCTTGTATGATCCAATGGGATCATGTTGGGCCCTTTTACAATAAATTCTCTTGATTTTCACTATCTTGAAGGAATTTTTTCATGGTGGTGACTTTTCACTTGAGGAAAAAGTTGTCAAATACAAGCAGTGTAAAGTTGCAAAGTAGTCCAACTTTTGCTCTACAACTTGTGTGACCAAATGAACTATTCCAATGCATCTAGATGGCTATGCTAGTCATGGTACTCTTTCACACCAAAACACGCCGAATCACTCCGAGCTACATTCAACCAATAGAATCCCTTAAGAGTCCAAAGTGCAAAATGACTGCAATCTTCGACGGGTTGTTACTCAGATACTGTGACACTTAGAAAATTTTCATCTAAGCCTATGGGATTGTGTTGGGCCTCTCTATAATAACTTCTCTCAGTTTTTGCTATCTCAGAGCTGTTTTCCTATGGTGTTGACTTTTTGCTTGAGGAAAAAGTTGTCAAATGCAAGTTGTGTAAAGTTGCAAAGTGGGCCAACTTTCATTCTGCAACTCGTATGACCAAACAGACTATTTCAATGCATTTGTATGGGTACGTTTATACTAAGCATGGTCCTCTTTTATACCTAGACATGTTGAATCGCTCTTAGCTACGTTGAACTAGTTGAATCCCTTAAGGGTCCAAAGTGCAAAATGGATACAATCTTTGATAGGATGTTACTTGGATACTGTGACACTTAGAAACTTCTCATCCAAGCCTATGTAATCATGTTGGGCCCATCTACAATAACCTCTCTCAATTTTTTCTATCTTGGAGGAGTTTTCTTGTGGTGATGACTTTTCACTTGAGGAAAAAGTTGTCAAATGCAAGTAGTGCAAAGTGGTGCAAATTTCATTTTACAACTCGTGTAACTAAATGAACTATTCCAACATGTCTGGGTGGGTTTTTTTATGTTATAAATGGTCCTCTTTCACATTCAAACATGTTGATTCACTTTGAGCTATGTTTAACTGACTGAATATCTTAAGAGTCCAAAGTGCAAAATGGCTGCAATCTTCGACGGGTTGTTACTTGCATACCATGGTGCTTAGAAACTTCTCATCTAAGCCTATGGGATCGTGTTGGACTGCTATATAATAACCTATCTCATTTTTCACTATCTAAAAGGGGTTTTTCCATGGTGGAAACTTTTCACTTGGGAAAAAAGTTGTCAAATGAAGTAGTGTAAAGTTGCAAAGTGGTGTAACTTTTATTCTACAACTCGTGTGACCAAATGAACTATTCCAATGTGTCCAGTTGGGTATGTTTACACTAGGAATGGTCCTCTTTCACACCCAAACAATTTGAATCACTCTGAGCTACGTTCAACCGACTGAATCCCTTAAGAGTCTGAATTGCAGTTGTTGTCACCAAATAGTGCACCCTTGCTGAGATGTAAAACTCAACCTACTAGTGAAACATTGGATCCAAATATTCAATATCCATAAAATATGGTTATTCATGCTCTAGAGTTATAAAAAATGATGTGGCAATAAGTTATAGGACCATGTTTCCCAATGATTTGTCATGTTATTTCATGCATAGAAAATGGAAGGAGGTTTTTTAAATTTTTTTAAATGATGAATATGGGAGAAATGTGATAACTACACATGGGTGATGCATCCAAAAATAAAGCTTGTATTGTTGTTCATACACATTTAATATCTCAAAAATATCATTAAAACTGACATGTGCATTGATTTCATTTAATGAGAAGTCAAGTGTTGTGATATTAGTAGAAACAAATAAATTTTGTTGGTTGGAGCAACAACTATCATGTGTTTAGATGTGTTCATACAAGTTCATAAAGGTGCATATATATGCCTGCGAGGCTTGAAAAATACACTTATATAGATGCAAATGCAATGGTTGCTAAGCTTTAGAATCAAAACCATTAGTTGTTGGATGCCAACCTTAGCCATGAATTAAAAGCAATACATTTTTCTATGATATTTTTTTATGGGAAGGAGCTCTTAAAGTTCATTTGAAAACTTTTGGTGTTAAAATCCTTGACACTAGACAACAATAGAACTCAAGAAGCTTGAAGCATACATGCAAATAGATGAAGTATACACACGAATAATGAAGAATACATGTGAAAACATGAATTATACATTGGAAGCATGAAGCATACACATGGATACACACAATATATGTGAAGTATACACTTGAATAAGTGAAGCATACATATGAATAAGTGAAGCAAAAGTAATTGAAGCATTACAAAGGATACACACCACCAGGAATTGAGCTTATTTACACAATACGCATGATAACATCATTCAAGAATGATAGTAGTAGAATAATATTTTCTTAAATCAAAAATCCATAAGGCTATACAATGATATATGTTGATAAAAGTAAATATAATATATCAAAAAAATCCATACAGGCTTACTAAAAGAGAGCCATATGGAAATAAAATGTCACATAAATATTGATAGTACAAAATATATGGTCCAAAATGCCACATAGGTGTAAGGAAATCAAGGGAATGTATCTAACGAAAAAATACAAATAGTAGTGCCTTTGGTAACTTCAATTTCGATTAGATTACCTCAAAGACACAAACAAATATGTCCTAAAGCGGAAACAGACACTGTTCATTTCCCACATTAATCCTTCTGAGAAAAACAAGTGAATTCAACAGCAAACAATCAACACAGATGAAAGATACTATAGAAAACAAAACACAAAGATTTTACGTGGGGAAAACCCTTTCGGGTAAAAAACCCCACTCTCCAAAGTTTGAGCCATTGTATTATTCAGCAACAGAAAGGTACAATATAGTTTCAGGCTCTTAGCCTTTTCAGAGATTACATCTTGTTCATGTTTGGATACAACTGGTAACACACTATCCCTGAGAGATCATGAGAGATTCTAGCATAACACTACCTTTCTCTTCCTCTTCTTTGACCTCATGGCTTCGGCCTTTCAGCCAGCCACTCAGTCCTCACTCTATCACTCTCTCTCTAGCTCTCGGCTCTTCAGCTCCTTGGCTTCAAAATCCTTTATAGAACGTCCCATGCATACATCTATGCATTCGTTCTCATCTTCCAACTATCAAATCACAATCTCTAGCTTAGCATCATTATCATCGAAGATGTTTCCATTTCCTCATGTAGATTTTTCCCTTCCACACAGAAACGGTCGCAACGGTCTCACAACAAATAGTTCACATTCTACTCTCTGATTGGTCCACATCACACCATGTTGGATAGTCTACACTCGGTCAAGGGCGTTCAACCTATGTCGCATGTCAGTGAGACACTAACCATGTCTCCCCGATGCCACATAGCCCATATCGTCTTTATCACCAAGAGTCTTCACTGTCGGCAAGACATTACACTGAGTCCAGAAAGCTATCACTTAGAATTTTCCATGTTGCCAAGACATCACTCCGATGTTCAAAAGTTACATCGACATCAGTATTCTCATTGACAAGACAATTGCCATGATGAGACATCATACTGATGTTCCAAAGTCATAGTGATGTGATCAATAGTCGGCAAGACAACCATCTTTCACTGAGACATCTCTCTGAGCCTTCATGCTATACCAAACACTGAGCAGTCACCAAGAGTCATACCGACATCAGGTTTCCCATTGGAAATACAATCAAGTTCGCCAGGAGTTCACACTGAGCCTTCAATTCATACCGACCTCAACAACCCCATTGGCGAGACTTTCCACATTCGTTAAGACAACATACTAAAACACATGTGTTACACCGAAGTCTCGTATTGGCTAGACATACCACTCGTCAAGAGGTCACAATGAGACTCTTAAGGTTACACCAACAGTCGGAAAGACATTCATCTTTGCCAAGACCCTACACCAAGCATGACATGTCATGCCGAGGATCTTTTACTATCGGTGAGACCAACAACTATCGCCAAGACTTCATGTGAAGTCTCCAAGTTATCCCAAGCCCACCTTTCACCAGGAGTCATGCCGAACACATCCCACACCATCAGTGAGACAAACGCCTATCACCAAGAGTTCTTACTGAACTCTTCATTACCCCAATGACCCGAAAGGAACACTATCGATGAGACTTTCCAAGTCACCAAGATTCAATCCCGAAACACATGAGTTACACCGATGACCACAAGTGTATAACTATTGGCAAGACTTCCCTTGTTGGTATGAGACATAGTGACTGTCCAAGACTCTCCCCAACACCGCTTGTCGCCTAGAGTCACACCGATATCCGATAGCCACCAACTATTGGCCAAACATCTCCCAATCGCCAAGACCACATATCGATAGAGGAAAGTCATGCCGATTACCACATCAGCCATACAGACCAAAGGTCCCGCCAATATCGACAAGACTTTCTACCATCTCTGAGACACCATTCCGACAGTCCAAGTTATGCCGAAGCTTTCAAATGCTAATTTCCAAGACATTCAGGAGGTCACAACGATAGTCCAGGATCTACTAGTAGGTCAGCTAGACTTCTCAGTCTCACCAAAATTTCTCACAAGAAGTTTCAGCCTGTGGGATTGAGGCACACAATTCCAACAATCTCCCACATGATGAAGATCTCACAGGCACCTCCAAAGCAACCAGAAACTAGGATCACACTAGCTCCACCAGTTTAGACCCCACAATACTCAAGACACCTGACCAACAGATCTCCACAGTTAACAGTCCACTAGATAATCTGCAACCAAGACCAGGCATCCAACTGCATCTCACTGACCAACAAAGCAACCGATCACAGCCTTCTAGGAAACCACATAGATCAAAAACATGCTCTCATGCTCCATCAAGAATTCTACTCCAACATCCAAGATGTTCACCTTCAGGCAACAATCCTATCATCTTCCAACATGCCACTTGTGGAAGAAGAATACAAAGCCACGATGTATAAGCACCATTCCAATGAACACAAGCAAAATATCCTAGTGATATCACCAACAAGATACAGCTACCACTTCACTGTGCTCAAATTCTATACAGAAGCAATATCAACTTCAAAGCTTCAATTAGAACACAACAGTGAAGTCATTATCCATAAACAAGAAACTAAACATCAGTTAGAACAACAATCAGACTGACTGCTCCCATCCAACTGATAACCCACGCGACTGAAAAATAGCACCCATAGCTCATGCTATTCCATCCAATCACACATACCTCAAAGGTATTAACATTATTAAACTCATGCCTTTCCAATACCAACCTATCAATAGCAAATGCAAGCTCCAAGTGCTAACCAGTCAAAGAGGACAAAAAACACAATAGGAACTCCCACTGTCCGAGTAATCCAGATCTGAAAGATCAAAGGCATCGCAAGTCTACCAATACCAGCACATAGAAAATGTAACCATGTAGTGCCAAGGAAATATCCACAATGATATGCACATCCTGCAACAAACCGTTACAAGAGACATTTCTCTCACCACAAACCTTCATGGCCACAGAGAGAAACTCTGCACATCATCTTCCTGTAGAACATCCTTCTACATACACTTCTAATAGCCAACTGTGTCAAGAGTGATCTTCTTCACATCCTAAAAGAAAGCCTTAACAACATCCATCCGTTCAATCACCAAGATCAAACCATCTTTAAAAACACGGATGTAAGCATCTCAAAGAAGATCAAGCTAGTTCATTCCCCATTTCAGGAAATCAGCCCATACAACATCTCCTACCAATTCTCATTAGCAACAAGGAGATAAAACAAAATTGTACAACTTCCACTATGAATCCTTCAGAACCATTAGACTACAATTCAAGATCCATATCATGAAAGTAAACATAAAACACATCTAAAAAATACAAAGGGCCAAATACCTCTTAGATAAACTGCCGAGTAGACCAAGAGTGGGAACGAGAATACTCCTTCAAGATATACAAGCCATTATGACTAATCCAAGAGCTATCTCCTCATAGGTCTCTTATTGAACTCATGTTCAACCAAGGTGTAGGCTTCCCAGAATTTCTGCTGAAAAAATTTAACAAGAGTAACAAGTAGCATCACTTCTCTCATAAGAGAAAAATAACCTCACCTTATTCTTCATGTATCCATGTGTACTAGCAACTGATTATCTCATGCTAAACTTCAACTGCATTACTACACTATCATGAAGTATCAAGCAAATAATCAAAGCACTCAATACACAAAGAATTAGCAGACCAATGTCAAAGCTCCAATCATCTGAATCAGGAACTTATCATGACATCATGATCTACACATCCCCTTAGGAGATCCCATGCTTCAAGTGACTTTTCCATTGTCTCAAGTACAATGCATAATGCCAAAACTCCAGTGCACATGCAAGAGTATACCATGACATAAAGAAAATAGACTCAAAAACAACATCACCTATCAAGCACCACAAACACCTTAGCTAAAGACTCCAAGCATCTTCCATGGATCCAAGATGTTGCACATCTTCAAGTAATGTCCATGTGAATGCGAAAGAAACCCTTCTGAGCAATAGAATCAAAGAGCTCTCCCAAGAAACATCTGCAACACTAAAGAAGACCATTCACCACCACGTGATGAATCCACAGTCACTGCTAGAGCTCCCACTGAAACGTGACACCCAAGCTTTCCAAGCATCATGACTACCTGCTACAAGTTCCCATAAATGACTATACAGGTACTCAAATGTGTCCATCCTCTCATCTCAAAGCACCACACCAATGCACAAGTGACCACAGACAAGGCTAGCTAACAATTTTGTACCAACAATGAATCAACCTTGTGGATATAGAAATTCCACTTCCGAGTTGTCTCATGGTAACCATGTAGGTAAAGACAGCCCACAACATTGCATAACCCATAGATCCATTCAATAGAAACATGCAAACCCATCATCGCATTAGAAATGCAAAATTGTGATATCAAAGAGAATAATCACGTAGACAACATGACTAAAACACCATATCACACCAAATCTGATTTGCCAATCATGTCCATAATGAGCACCATAATCAAGAAACCCACAATCACCACCACAAGAATGCTGAGTGACAAACCACGTACCAACACTCTCATGCAGAGAAGAAATCATACCTCCTCAAACCATGCACCAAGCATGCATGCAAAACTGCAACTATCTCATCCAACAACACCCCAAAAGTCCAGTGTCTAGACAATAGCTTAATAGCAACTCCACATGGTCACAAGTTTTGCTTAACCATGTAAAACCTGCAAAACTACAGAGCCATACAAGTACAAAGCATCCTTAAAAAAGGAAACAACAGTTCAGAAAATCCAGGCCCCTTTCAGGCCAAATCTAAACCACCACCATGTACATGCATCAGAGAAAGAGAGTAAGGCTATTTTAGAAGCTTGCAAATCATCTAATGATTAGCTCCATAGCCTTAAAGCATTCAAGGTTAACAGGAAATAGTTCCTTCCAACACCAGGAACCACCACCTAGCATAAGCACTTTCTTCCATGACTGAAAAACAACCTAGGCTTCTCCATATCACCCAGGAGCCTGACACAGGCATGTGCAAGATCATCATGGAAAAAATAGGCCCTTAAGTGGCAAAAAATTCAAAAAAATTAGAGTTAGGCAACTTGACTTAAAAATTTGAATAAGTTATCTATATTATTTCAAAAATGTGTAATAATAGAATCTGTAGAAAATTGAATGTAGTTTCTAAACTACTAGGTTTATTTTAAAAGAAAATCTATTTGGTGAAAATTTAAAATTTTAATGTAGTAGTACTTAAATTTCAAGGAAAAATAAGAAGTAGGTGTCTGTCTAACCACCCTAACCACAATAAAATGATAATATTTTTTATAAGATTTTAGATATAGGTAGAGGACTCATGTTCGATGTGATGAATATTTTTTGTAATTTTTTCCAAGTAAATAATTAATTATCATTTTTTATTACAACTTTTAAAAATATAGAAACTCATATGTCCGACCACCTTAACTTGGCCAAAACTTCATGAAACTCATTTTTTTTTTTTTTTAATCCTATAGTATGTGAAGCATAGAATGTGACACATGTTTTAGATTCAAAAATGTGATACCGTTTGAAATCTATAGATGTTTTCAATCAACCTATCAATCAGGACTTTAGTGTAATTCAAATAGAAAATAAATAATAATTATTTATTAAGTTCAAAATAAAGCATAATTTATATTGGTGGAAAGCTAAGAATATCATTTAAAAACCCTATTTGTTTCATCAATTTTGGGTAAAAAAAAAGTCATTAGCCACATACCCTATATATACCCATCATATTTCCACTTTTTGGCCCATTATGATCCTGCACATACCCACACAAATGCCCAATATGAAAGCTTTACTGCTACACAACCACAAAGCAAAGGAATCCACCTCATACTCCAAGGTTATACCTCTACTAGCCAGGAGACACAGATCACAACATGATCAACTCCCTTTTCCATCTGGACCATCCTTCAAGCTGTATGCTGTCTCAGAATACCACAAGGATTCCACTCATCAAAAGATCAATACATCAGTCCATTCCTCCATATTTCTTCCAATCTATCAAGCTAAAAAATCTTCACAGGAGAAATATCCAAAACCAACAACCAAAAAAAGGCTCTGATACCACTTGTAAGGAAATCAAGGGAGTGTATCTAATGAAAAAATCCAAATAGTAGTGCCTTTGGTAACTTCAATTTCGATTAGATTACCTCAAAGACACAAACAACTATGTCCTAAAGTTGAAACAAACACAACTCATTTCCCACATTAATCCTTCTAAGAAAAAAACATGTGAATTCAATAGTAAACAATCAACACAGATGAAAGATACTACAGAAAATAGAACACAAAGATTTTACGTGGGGAAAACCCTTTCAGGTAAAAAACCCTACTCTCCAAAGTTTGAGCCATTGTATTATTCAGCAACAAAAAGTTACAATACAGTTTTAGGCTCTTAGCCTTTTCAGAGATTACATCTTGTTCATCTGGATACAACTGGTAACACACTATCCCTGGAAGATCAGGAGAGATTCTAGAATAACACTGCCTTTCTCTTCCTTTGCTTTGACCTCATGGCTTCAGCCTTTCAGCCAGCCACTTGGTCCTCACTCTATCACTCTCTGGCTCTCGGCTCTTCAGCTCCTTGGCTTCACAACCCCTATATAGAACGTCCCATGCATACATCTATGCATTCGTTCTCATCTTCCAACTGTCGAATCACAATCTCCAGCTCAACATCATTATCATCGAAGATGTTTCCATTTCCTCATGTAGATTTTGCCCTTCCACACAGAAACAGTCGCAACGGTCTCATAGAAAATGGTTCACATTCTACTCTCTGATTGGTCCACATCACACCACATCGGATAGTCTACACTTGGTCAAGGGCATTCAACCTATGTCACATGTCAGTGAGACACTAACTGTGTCTCCCCGATGCCACAGAGCCCATATCGTCTTTGTCGCCAAGAGTCTTCACTATCGGCAAGACATTACACTGAGTCTAGAAAGCTATCACTTAGACTTCGCCATGTCACCAAGACATCACTCCGATGTTCACAAGTTACATCGACATCAGTATTCTCATCAGTGAGACAATCACCATGATGAGACATCATATCGATGTTCCAAAGTCATAGCACTGTGAGCAACTGTCGGCAAGACAACCATCTTTCGCTGAGACATCTCTCTGAGCCTTCATGTTATGCCGAACACTGAGCAGTCGCCAACAGTCATACCGACATCAAGTTTCCCATCAGCAAGACAATTTAGTTCACCAGGAGTTCACACCAAGCCTTCAAGTCATACCGACCTTAGCAACCCCATCAGCGAGAGTTTCCACATTCAGTAAGACAACATACCAAAAAACATGTGTTACATTGAAGTCTCCTATCGGCCAGACATACCGCTTGCCAAGAGGTCACACCGAGACTCTTAAGGTTACACCAACAGTCAGCAAGACATTCGTCTTCGCCAAGACCCTACACTAAGCATCACATGTCATGCCGAGGACCTTTTGCTATCGGCGAGACCAACACTTGTCGCCAAGACTTCACACTGAAGTCTCTAGGTTATCCCAAGCCCACCTTTTGCTAGGAGTCATGCTGAACACATCCCACATAGTCAATGAGACAAACGCCTATCGCCAAGAGTTCTTACCAAACTCTTTCGTTACCCCGATGACCTGAAAGGAACACTGTCGATGAGACTTTCTAGGTCGCAAAGACTCCATCCCGAAACACATGAGTTACACCAACGACCATAGGTGAGACATACCGACTTTCCAAGACTCTCCCCGACACCACTTGTCCCCCAGAGTCACACCGATATCCGATAGCCACCAACTGTTGGCTAGACATCTCCCAGTCGCCAAGACTGCATACCGATAGAGGCAAGTCATGCCGATTACCACATTGGCCAGACAGACCAAAGGTCACGTCGATATTGGCAAGACTTTCTACCGTCATCGAGACACCATTTCGATAGTCCAAGTTACATCGAAGGTTTGAGATGCCGATCGCCAAGACATTCAGGAGGTCACAACGATAGTCCAAGATCTTCTAGTAGGTCGGCTAGACTTCTTCTCAGTCTCACTGAAATTGCTCACAAGAAGTTTCAACCTGTGGGATTGAGGCACACAATTCCAACAATAGGCATACAAAAAATGACCCTAAAACATAGTCATTTCCCTCTAGGGGAAGGAAAAAGATCTCATGCTGCCTTTGAAAGTCAGTTGGATGGAGTGTCTGATGGCTCTCTTGTCTTTCGAACATGCTCACCAGTCCTTCTCTCTTCACTCGTCTAGAGCTGCAAATGATACAATAAAAATTATAGATGTTAATACATAGAAATTGAATTGTGGAATGACATATAACAAAATATAGTCACTTAGCACATACAAATAGTCATCAAGCACATTTACAACATTAACACGTCCACAATATGGAGTGAAAGCCACCTATAGCAACCATCAAGATAGAATTTAAACTACATACACGTAGCATGAAATTTTTCAATAATATACCATAAAAGAGAAAATATAATATATATCAAATCATCTAATCTATTACATACCTCTCACAAAGGATCAGAACTGACTATTGTTGCAACAACTCCTTGGTACATCATGCTACAAACATTGCTAAGGATATTTGATGTCAACATTCAAAAATGAAACAACATATCTAACAGTCATATAAACAAGTTCAGGTTGTCCCTTTATAACTGTCACAAATGAGTAGAAAATGAAGATGAGAAGAGTAGCAATATGACTATCATAAACGAGGATAAATTAAAAATGTAAAAGTGCAACAACTTCATAGATAAAAATGCTGAAAATTCATGCATCATGAGTGCAACAAATTTTGAAGGAAGCTAGTCAAGAATGGTGCTACTGATAACAAAAATCAATACAAGGTAAAGGCCAATGACAGTTGAAAGAACTTGAAACACAATGTTAAGAAAACTTTGGGAAGTGATGGCAGTCTATGCAATAGTACAATCCCTATTGGTGGTAGTGGCCTTGCATGAAAGAGTAAATGGTTGACCTTAGTTGAGACTACAATATAGTGCTTATAGATCATAGAATGGTGAAAGTACTAAGTCCACTAGGATAGTACAAACTATTGCAAATGCCCAAGTTAAGTGCTCAATGAGATTCAAATTGCATATGCTGATGAGGTAATGTTAATGATGGCATGTTGTCAACATAGTGATAATGCCACAATGAAGTTCACATGAATGAAGTGAGGATTACTATGTTACTAATAGCTTTCAAAGGGATAATGGAACATATGATGAATTAGGACATGTCTAGGGTTTTACTATAGCACATGAAGTTGGTTGTTGAGGTGTGCAACAGTAATCGAGAAGACAACTTTGGTCAATAATGAGTGGAAAGAAAGATTTCTAGTAACGATACATGTGTATATGATAAAATTTGGATGGAGGTGCTAGAATAAAATTTGGATAAAGAGACAAGACCAAGAGGGGATAATTGAACATATGGTGAAATAATAGAGGGTACAATGGGATGGGAGTCAAATGCGATAATGGAACATAGAATGGACTAGTAGAGATTAGTGGGATGGTCTAAAAGGGGATTACAGAATGTAGGGTGAACTATTAGAGGTTAATGGGATGGGATTAGGAGGGAATACAGGAACATAGGGTAAATTAGGAGAATATAATGAGACAAGACCAAGAGGGGATGATGGAACATACAGTGGAATAAGAGAGGGCAATGGGATGGGAATAGAAGGGGTTAATGAAACACATGATGGACTAGAATAGATTAATGGGATGGGATATGATGGGATAACAAAATATAGCATGAACTATTAGAGGTTAATGGGAAAGAGAGAGACTATGTATCCCCCCATAAGAGGTAAAGAGAAAGAATATGTAGCCTCCCCACAATGTGTAATCACCTGCAAAAATGGTAAGTTCTTGAAGAAAAAACATGATTCAATGTTGAAAAATAACTTGTCTCCCTTTTGGAAGAAACAAAACCAAGTACAAATGCATGAATGCTTCCTATTTTGGATAGGAATTAGCAAGTGAAATCCAAATGTCAGATGAAAATATCTTTGAAATCTATTGATGTGTCACCAAGACCTTAGAAAATGATGCCACAAACCAATCAGGAACACACCCAATCACAATAGGAGGTGACAAACAAGGTACCATGCTGAAAATTGATTTTGAATATTTTCCAAAGAAAAAGATGGAGTGACAAAAATTGTACCACAACTATCATCAAATAGGATAATTAATCCCTCAAATGTGTCTTCCAAGTTAGAAATGTGAGAAATTCCACAAACAATGAACCAATGTATGACAAATAGGAATCCCAATCAAGAATCCATTTTTGAGTGTTGAGTTGCAATACATTGTTGATTCATCATTCATTGATCATTTATCCTCTATCCCTCAAAACGATAAGCTCCCTTTCATTGACATTGCCATTATGGAGGTAGAAACACCAACATGGGATTTAATTAAGGAAATCCCCTATATGGCACAACCCTTCCTCTCTCTTTGAATGTGCAGGTTATAGGTTTGAATAATTTTAGAGGAATATTGAAGCTCATTTATTCCTTATTGCATTCAAACCCTACACCTTGATAACATACAAAAACCTAGTTATCTTAACACTCGATGAAGATTTGACAGTGTGACACTTGGGGAAAGAAAACTTTTATCTAGCTCTAGAAGATTGTGAAATTAGATCTAGGGTTCACTTCCTAGGACATAGTCACCAAGGATGACTTGTTCCTCAAAAATATGCTTCAAATTTGTATCACAGGTGCACATGACTCTTCTCAATTTGTTTTTGAAGTCATAATTTATCTATGACATTCAAGATCTTCTATTTTTGCATCAAAATAGTTATTTGCATCGTTATCCTAGTAAAATCATTGCATTTCATTCCAAAATCCATCCCAAGTTTGGTTAAGGGCAGGTTGACTCACCTTTCAAGTTGTATGTCAATCTTATACCTTGTCCAAATTCATCAAACCCCTGGTACCTCAAACTCTAAATGAAATGTTGTGGAAAAACACCATTGAAATCTTAGGTGAAGTCCTAGAGCTTCACTTTTCCTTCATTTCATTTTTGTGAATTTGACATATCCGACTACATTTTTTTAATTTTTCATTCCATAAAATCTAAAAATTGAATTCAAAGGTAGGTTGAACATTTCAAAAATTTGTTGATAATTTGTATTTTTTTTTCAAAAAAAAGAAGACATTTTCATTAGTTTTTTATCATAAAAAATTGAGAAATAATTAGGTAAAATTGCAAAGAAATTCATATATGAATTTTTGTGTCTAGGGCTTAGATCTAAATTATTTTCATTGAGAAAATTAATTGCATAATTATTTGATCATTCATGCATGCGTATTTTAGTGAAAAACATTGAAAAAGTGACAAAATTGCATAGTATTTTCATTGAACCAAAAGATCAAAAAGCATTAATTTTCTATAATTTTTAGAAAAATCAATCAATTACAACATTTATTTTCCATAAATTATCATTTGAACATATTCAATTGCTCTAAAATATCCAAAATTGCATGTATGTATGTGATTCATATAACAAAATTAGGTTTGGTGCATTTCCAAAATATGTTGACTTTTAGACTTGAACCACAAAGGCATAGGACCCTAAAACACTATACATCATTCCCAAATTTTGAAATTTGAAAAAAACCAATGCAGGACATAGTCGCCTTGGGCACCCTTGTCCAGTCATTTTGAACTAAATTTTTTGGTGCAAATATCTGTGTGTTTCCTCTATTCAGATCTAGTTTCTTTTTTGCAATTCTATTTTTTGGACCTACTTGTTTTTGCTCATTTTTTCCATAGGGAAAGTAATAACATGTTTCCTTATCAAAGATATGGGTTTGATATGGTGACACATGACATGCATAATTATAATTTTTCTAGCTATGAGAATAATCTCAGGAAACAAAATGAAATCATTAACAATCATGTTAGTTCTTCTCCCAATGTTTCCCCTACTTGTGAGAATGTTTTGGTGCAAGAGAATGCAATCATGGAAAATCATGACAATCATAGTTATTCTTCTCCTGATACCTCACCTACTTGGGACAAGTTATCTTGGTGTTAGAGGATCCAATCATAGAGTCTCACGAGAATATTGTTTGTTTCTCTCCCAATACCTCTCCTACTTGGAAAAATATTGTGGCACAAGAAGATGAAGTCACTGGCACACTTCTTTCAAAAGACAATAAGATGGATTGCATAGATGAAGATGCTAAAGTGATATTAGATCCCTCGTCAATAGAAGATCATCAACAAGTAGTTAACTCCATTGAGGTTATTAACACACAATTAAAATTAGTTCTCTTTTAATTATTGGACCTCCTAAGATTCCTTTAATTATTGGACCTCTAGAAAGTCCTCTATTTATTGTACCTCCTGAGCCGTCTCTTATTATAGGGTGAAATCATGGAACTGTGTCTCACTTTTTGCAATAGGAAATTTTTGGCATGAATGCAAGTTTTAAAAACACACCTTTTATTGAAGTAAAACCTTCGATTGAAGGGCATTTGATTGAAGGTATGTCATTTTGTACATTCAATAAAAGGTCTACCTTTGATTGAAGGTCAAGGAATATATCACATGCTTTTACTCAATGACGTTCAATTCAAGGTCCTTGGAGACCTTCCATTCAAAGGTGTTAAAACTGATAACTTTTGCATCTACATCAAAATTTTCTTAGAAATTTTAGTTTCAAACCTAGAGTTGGACCTTTAGATGAGTTTAACTTGACAAGATATTTTGCAAGATCGTAGCCCTTGAAATGTGCTTTCCAACAAGTATAGTTTTGATATGTTTTCATTTTATCATGTATTTAATTTTCAATTTTTCATGAACATAGGTTTTTCTCTGAACATCAAGCTCTTCATTCTGTAGAGGTTGAAAAATAGTAAAAAATTGTAAAAAAATTCAATAAATATCATTTCCCTCTGTATTAATGTTGTTGTTTCACCAAAAAAGTTGGATTTTGATATATATACACGAGTTATGTTGGTTTACACACACATATGCCCAAATTATAGTTACGGTGATTCTAGAATTTAATTAAAGAAAAATATAACCAAAAATTATGAAAAAATATCCTTTCCCTAGATATTGATGTTGAGAATCCATATTTTAAAAATTAGAATTTTATCCTTTAGAGAAAAAAGTTATGTTGGTCGACACAAATGTTACTTTCTCAAAAATGTTGTTTTCTATTTAAAACTAGTTATTAAAGGGGTTGTTGAAAGATTCATGATTTATTTTGGAAAAATTAAAAAAAATATATAGTGATGTAAATATCCATCATGATAATCCAAAGAACCTAGAGACAAATCTATGATAATCTTGATTGTATATCATCTATAACAAAAAACTTAGATGATGATTGGGGTTCATTAGATTTTATACCCTCCTTTATGGGAGAGTACAAAATATCACAATCTAAACCCAAAGAGCCTTGTGTTGTATCTAGTTATACATAAAAAAATCCAAAAACATTACCCCATGATGGTGATGGGGGATCTTTAACTTCCATCCATCATGAGTGTAAGATGCCTAACTTTGAAAAAATTAAAAAGGACTTACATGCTTGGGGAAAAGCCAATTCTTCCCAGGAGCATATAGATATGATCTCTTCATTTGAGTTGGAAGAATATTATGGGATTGAATACAAAATTCTTGCTAAAAATGGATATAATGCAAGCGGGTAAAAGTACAAATTTTTGTCACACTTTTATAAAGGAAACAACTGACACTTTAATCCAACTTTTAAACTTGAATCACTAAAAAGTAGCATAGATAATATGTTTTTAATTTTGAAATGAAGTAAACTAATAAAATGTTTATTTTTTAGTATATTTTATGTTTGTATTTTTTTGAAAAAATTAAAAATAATTGAATATAGTTTTTTTATAAATTGACACTATAATTTAGTTGTTGATAAAATCGTGAAAAAGGATGTTACACGAGATGTCAATCTTTGTATCTAGTAAATTTTATTTTTTTTCCTTCAAATATTTTGTGTGAATTTATAACTTGAAACTTTAGTGCATGTATATTTTTTTTTTCAAATTTTGGTAAATATATATTTTTAAATAAATATTAAAATATGTGTACATTGAAACATAGTTGTTTCCATTCAATGCCAACTTTTATATTAACTATTTACCTAAAATAGAAAAAAATACCATCTTGATATACATTTTTTTATATAGTTTTAGTATTTTTCTTGAGATGGTAATCAACCTAATATTTTTATGTTGATAACCTACATTTAATAAAAATAAAATATAAAATATAAATATTAAATCAATTATATATATATATATATATGAAAACTACACTTATCGATCTACAAAAGGGTATTTTTACATTTAAAAAAATGTTATTTACATGTGTAGAAGTTGTTGAAACATCATTATTTTCAAAATTTTTTTTTTTGGTAAATTGGCCTCAAAGTGGTCCTACATATGCATTTAGCCAACAATTTCAGTTGGAAAAGTTGTGGACATATCCAACTATTGGTTTCAACCACCAAGCCCAAGATCACAACTTGCAAATAGATCTTCACAGATGAGAGAAGCAACACAAGGCTATTTCACCAAAGATGAAAAGAAAATGAATTGAGATGTTAAATTACATGGTATACAAGCCTTTTAAATACATGAAAAAATAAACGGGTGAAAATCTACCCTATGGGAAAAACTAATTAAATCCCTATGTTAAAAATTAACACTAACACCCCCCTTTAAGTGCAAACTTAAGGAGATTATTATGCAATATCAATATGCAATATGGGTCCCAGCTACACAACCATGTTAGGTACCCATTTACAATGCAAAAAGGAAATCTCTCACAATCGAAGAAAAAGGAGAAAAGCCCTATGGGAAAAAACCCCTATCTAAAAGAAAGAAAAAGAAAAATAAGATGCATGGATGGAGGACTCAATAACACTCCCCAAGGACTACATACATCATGTATATACAATAAATGACCCCCATAAGAGGAAAAGAGAGAGACTATGTAGCCCCCCACAATGTGTAATTTCCTACAAAAATGGTAAGTGCTTGAAGACAAAACATGATCCAATGTCAAAAAACAACTTGTCTCCCTTTTGGAAGAAACAAAACCAAGTACAAATGCATGAATGCTTCCCATTCAGGATAGGAATTAGCAAGTGAAATCCAAATGTAGCATGAAAATATCTCTGAAATCTACTCATGTGTTGCCAAGAACTTGGAAAATGATCCCACGAACCAATCAGGAACATGCCGAATCACAATAGGAGGTGACAAACAAGGTACCACTGAAAAAATGATTTTGAATATTTTCCAAAGACAAAGATGGAGTGACAATAGTTGTACCATAGTTATCATCAAATAGGATAATTAATCCCTCAAATGTGTCTTCCAAGTTATAAATGTGAGATTCCACAAACAATGAACCAATGTTTGGCAAATAGGAATCCCAATTAGGAAGACAATGATAATCTTGTTGCTTAGGAATGATGGAAGTACTTAATGAAGGTTGTTCAACTATCTTTGACAAAGAATCAAGAACCTTTGAAGCAACTACAACCTCATTTGAAGTCTCAAAAACCTCCAAAGGATCACAAGCATGGTTTATCTTCTCTGAAGAACAAAGAGACACACTAGTACTAGAAAGAGGGTCATTGAGAGATGGCGGAACTTGTATCAGGATTTCCATATGATACTCGAGTGTAAGTACAAAGAGCATAAGGGAAATTGAAATGAACAAGTGAATCCAAAAGGTCTTCTTCATTTATATGCTCAAAACTAACTCCAAATACTTGAGCCCTAAATCCTTTCCAAATCATATACCTACCACATGTGTCTGGAATAAGAACTTCATTATACAAATATGGAAATAGATTCTACTCACTAAGATGAGTGAGAATAAAATCACTCCATTTCTTAAAGTTACTTTTCTCTAAAGAAATCATTATAATTGGATTCTTCAAAAAATTTCAAAGATAGTGCTTTCAAAAATTCGAAAAAGAATTAAACCTGATTTGGTGGAAAAAATAGTGCAACCCATTACTTGATCTCTGTGCTAACACCAAGCAAGATAGCCTCTTATGAGACTTTTTCACAACATCCAAAGACAAAGAGTTGTATATGAACATAGAAGGACTCCATCACTTGGGGAATGTGGGATAAATATTCCCAAAAACAACTTCAAAAACTTGGGACCACTTCCCTTCAATTGCACAGAAACCCTAAATAAATATTTCTATTAGAATTTTATAAAGTATAAAGTTTGATGTACCAACAGGTCGTGGCTTCCAAAATAGAATCACTACCCACAATAGGAGAAATCAATGCGAGGAGAGGAAAACCAACATTCAATAACTGCAACAGGAAAAACACAACTTCTACAAGATGTTAGAAGTCTGTGTAATTAAATCACAACCCTTCAAACACTTCAAATGCCTCTGGTGAATGGCGCAACCTTTAGGAAAAAAATCACAACCTCTTCAAAAAATAATATCTCAAGCAATGAACAGTCACGTCTTCACTGAAAAGAATTATGCCCTCTGCCATAGAAAATAGGGCTTGAATTTTCCCAATAGTGATTCATGGAGAACATAGAGTTTATAAAAAATGCGGGCTTGCAAATTGGTGCGATCAAGCAGTAAATCGCAACCCCAAATTGGTTGTCACCTTCTTAGACTGTCACACTTTGGTCATTTAAAGTTTCCACACCCAAAACTTTAAACAGTGACTGCTAGAAATCCAATGTGTAAACGCCTCCTCATAAATGCAAATCACGATCTCTGCACAAGGGTTATCATGCCCAGATTCAAAAATTTGCACCTTAGGAACAAAAATTCCTCTTCAAATGAAATTAACACCTCATTTTCTTCAATGTAGTTCAAACAATCGTCATTGGGAACAAATGCAACAATTGTAGCCACCAAGCAGTAAAAATCATTCCTAGCACTCACAAACCACAGGAAAATGAAGAATAAAGGAAAATTTGAAATTCAATAAATTTCAAATGCTTGGAATTTTTTTTAGAAAATAAATGATCTCAAATTCTAATGAAAACTCACAAATAGTGGAAGAAGGCGCAGGTTGAAGGCGCAGGTTGAAGGCTCTGATACCATGTTTGTGTCAACCATCGAGCCTAGGATCACAAACTGCAAATAGATCATCACAGATGGGAGAAGCAACACAAGGCTATTTAACCAGAGATGTGAAAGAAATGAATTGAGATATTAAATTGCATAGTATACAAGCCTTTTAAAGGAATGAAAAAATAAACGGGTGAAAAACTAGGTCCTATAGGAAAAAATAATTATCCCTATGTTAAAACTTAACACACTAACACCAACTCATCTAGAATGAATCTTATTAGATCATATGTTTGACCAAAATTTATTTTTTGTTACAAATACTAAAATTCACTTGTGTTGATAAGTTGGCCAAAAGTGCGACATAGCTTTGTACTTTTACCCAAACATGGAACAAAATGATAGGAATCAAGTGAAGTCTATATTGTACTTTTCCAAATAGGATCTAGGTTTCCAACCTTTGTCCCCATCTTCATCTAATGCTTTATCATCTATTATATGTATGACATCTTGTGGTAAGTGGGCAAGCTTTTCTTCACAAGAGAAAGAAATGTTTTCTACTACTGAGAAAGAGCATATTTTGTCGAGGATTCTAAAATCCTACTTGATATCTCTCCCTCCAAAAACACAAAAGATATTTTATAACAAAAACTCATTTTTTGCATATCATTAAGTGCATCTAGTCATTCTACCAATGAATTCTAGGCCTACCAATGAATCTTAGGCCTTGAGTAATAAAATACAACTTGATTATTGTGGTTCTCTTCTATATGTTGATGCACCTAATCACTCTAAACAATAATGATTTTTATTCTATGGTGTTGCTCCTCACTATGTGGCATTTATATCTTTATGTGTTTACTCATTATCATTCATGGTAGTACAATATTAAGTGAAACCATATTCTTCATGGAAATACTATGATAGTTTCTTGTGTGGTTGTCTTTTTCTTTATGCTTGAGGGGCAAGGATAACTAGTTTTGAAGGTGTGCATTCTTTTATCCTTAAAATGCCAACATAGCAAGTATGTTGACATTTTAAGGGGGGCATATATTACCCCTATCTATTTCAAACACATCTTGTGAGATTTGACTTATTGACATAACCCCTTGGTGGTGGGGTTGTTTATAACACACTTGGGGAGTGGTTATCAGTAGATCCCCTTGGATGTTTATGCACCTTCTTAAGTGAGTCTTGTTCATCCCCTTGGATGTTTATGCACCTTCTTAGGTGAGTCTTGTTTATCCCCTTGGACATTTATGCACCTTCTTAGGTGAGTCTTACTCATCCCCATGGATTTTTATGCACCTTATTAGGTGAATTTTGTTCATCCCCTTGGACATTAAAATTTGGAAAGATAGCCCATGGATTTGGAATAACGCAACTTGTTGATTCATGAACTTGAGCACCCTTCTTAACATGGACACCTAGCATAATACAACTTGCTAGCTGATAGTTCTATGTAGCATATGAGTGATTTTACATCCTTATGAGAGCACCATTTTGTTTAGAAAACACACTCAATGGATGACATTTGGTATTTGAAACAAATTTAAGATTGAGGTCTCTTTACCTTATTGGATCAAAATCTTTTAGTATGAACCTTGTATTTTTATTTTGTGATTAATTATATTTTGTGTTTGCATCATGTTGGCATCATGTTTGTGTTCATCATATCATGTTATGTGTCTTCATCATGTATGCTTTGTGTTTGTCATATTGTATTTCACTTCACATGTTTGTTCCCTTTTCCTCATGTTGGTTTGCCATGGGATCTTGAATCCTGGGGGCTTGTGCACTCCACTAGATTCATTGTCATCCTATATCTTTAACATTTGGATAATTGGACCCCTCTTGAAATATTTTCTACTTTAGTGTGAGTCTGAGTGTAAGTTCATACTTTCATGAAAGTGGGGGCTAAATATAGCATTTTAAATTATCACCCTTAACAATTTCACACTATGTTTTGCTCCCCCTTAAGTGCATGGACCTAATTATACACTTAAACTCCTAAATTATGTATTCTATAATTATAAAAAAAACCATTTAGAAAACCAATACATATATTTAATACTTTTCCCCTGACACCTTAGATCCCATAAAATAGGGTCAAGACTAAGTCGCCCTAGGCAACTTGGTCCCCTATTTGGCTCCAAAATTTAATATATCAAAGTTGGCCTTTTATTATTTGAATTTAAAATGTCAAATGTCGACCATCGAGATTTTATTTTTTGGGAAATTAGATTAAATTCCTATAAATTCCTAATCATTGCATCATTTGAAATCTATCTAACAAGAAGAGGCAATTTTGGAGATCAAGGGCTCTATCAAGTAATTATTATCAAGTCAAGAGAAGTTAAGAGTAGATTTATTGCAACATTGATACAACACATCATGAAGTTTTATGTGAGTTTGTTCATGTTATGCTATCATTTATTTGTTCTAACCCTTGTAGGTCTTCAAGCAAAATCAAGCAAACAATAATCAAACCTTGAGGAGATGTGCATGAATTCAATCCTTCAAGGAAACCATTTTTGAGTGGTGAGTTGCAGTCCATTATTGATTCATCATTCATTTATCATTTAGCCTCTATCCCTCAAAAGGATAATCTCTCTTTCATTGACATTGCCATTGTGGAGGTGGAAACACCAACACGAGGTTTGAATGAGGCAATCCCCTATATGACACAACCTTTCTTCTCTCTTTGAATGTGCAGGTTACAAGTTTAAAGAAGTTTAGAGAAAGATTGAATCTCATTTATTTATTGTTGCATTCAAACCCTACACCTTGACAACATACGAAGATTCGGTTATTTGGACACCCAACATAGATCTAAAAGTGTGACACCTGAGGAAAGAAATCTTTAATCTGGATCCAGATGACTGTGAAATCCTGGATCTAGGATTCATCTACTAGGACAAAGTCACTGAGGGTGATTTAGTCCTCAAAAATCAGCTTCAAATTTATATCATAGGTGCACATGACTCTGCTTAGTCTATTTCTAAAGTTTGAATTTGTTTGTGACTTTTCAGATCTGCTATTTTTGCATAAGAATAGTTGTTTGCATCATTAGCCTAGTCAAATCATTGCATTTCATTCCAAAATTCATCCCAAGTTTGGTCAAGGGTAGGTTGACTCATCTTTCAAGTTATAAGTTAGTCTCATACCTTTTCCAAATCCATCAAACCCTTGCTACCTCAAACTCTAAATGACATGTTGTAGTAAAACACCATTGAAATCCTAGGTGAAATATTAGGGTTTCACTTTTCCTTCATTTAAGGTATTATAAAAAGTCATGTGATTGATACCATGAGCTTACAAATCCATTAATCCCTCATTTAATATTGGTACTAATTTTTTTCGACATTAAATATTTTTCCCATGTTACATAAAACACATAAAGTGGCCCCAAGAATACTAGACCCATGTGATGCACACATCCCTAGATTCCCTAGGTACAACACATAATAAATAAATATTAAATTATAACATTATGCAAAGTGAACAACACACATTTTCCCAACAACACCTCACAAAAATCATTTGTAACTAAAGCACGTATCACATCTGAAGAGAAAAAGTCATTGATGAGTGTTATTCAACCTTAAGAGAAATTGATCCACAAATATATCTAATATTGAATAATAAATATAAATTGTAATGATTATAATGTTAAAATTAATGCTTATGAAAACAAAAAAAAACTCTAGAGAATGATTTTATTAGATTGTGACAAGTGTTTTTATCCTATGCAATGAGACAACTTAACCTATAAATAGTCCAATCTAATAATAATAATAAAACACTCATAAATTTATCTTAAGTGAATAAAATAAAAGGGACCTAATAATGATTAATTAATTACTAGGTGATCACTTATTTACTATGTAATGCTTTGATAATGACTTAAATGCTCTTATAAAATATTCTAAAACAATGTTATTCAATAACTCATATGTTATCTTTTACATTGCAAATAAATATCTTTAAATACACCAATATTGCACACAAAGTATCACCATTAACTCACAACTAATAAAAAATAGCAAAATGTAATAACTTAAAATTTTGATCTAACAACTAAAAAAATATTAAAGTCAAATCCATATCTATAAATCTAACCCTAAACTAAAAATTTAAAATTTAAAATCAAAACCAAATCTTTAGAAATAAAATAAAATTAAAATAAACCAAAATCATATAAAATATAATAACCTAACTAAAACGGGCCCAAAGCATAAAGGTCACCATTACAAACATGCAGTAGGTTTTATTTCGTTTGTTTTGTTAGGATTTAAAGCATTTGGCGTTGGATCTAACAATTTTATTATTATTCTGGTAAAAAGTTCAGAATGCTGGATAAACACATGCAACGTTTGGTTGGTACCTACCATTTCTGACTATATAATGAAAACATATTTCAGTTGGAATACACACGCTTCCATTGATGAAGGTTGACATTCTTACAGCTTTGTGGTCTTCAATGGAGGTTTTAATAATCCCTTTAGTGAAGATTTGTGTCGTGCATTGATAATCAAGAGATGGCTTGGAAAACTGTATAATTTTATTAGTTCAACCACCCAGTTGAATGAAATGTAACGTATGGTGCCTGTGTATTGGTTAACATGATGGCTTAGTTTCAGTTTATTAGATCAACAACCTTTCTGAATCAGATCTTGTCTAAGATGGCGGCTTAGCTTAATTAAATTAACAAAATTTTGAAATCATTTTTATATATTTTAATCAGTTTAAAAGAAGACAGTGACCTATTGTTTATTGTTTTGGAGCTCAAACTTTCTGCAGATTGGATAACATATGGGAACTAAAATGGGTTTAAAATAATCAGTCTGGGTGTTTTTTCAGTTAAACAGTCACAAAGTGTGTTTAAACTCTTTAACTTAATTAATGAGGTTGTCATTTTCGCTTGTATTCATAAAGGAATGCTTGTCATTTTCGCTTGTATTAATAAAATAACTTATGGAATAATCAATTCATAGGTGGGTAACCATGCTTTTCTATGCTAGGATTATAAATACTCTTGTGGGTGTCTCCCTACTGTGTCCAGTATATTGGAAAGAGTGTTTTAAAGACTTACCGTGTGAACTTTCTGTGTGTTTTCTTCTTAAAACTGCAGCCTTGTAAGCAATTGCATTGATTGAGGTCATAGGTCAAGGTATTTTTCAAGCTACTAAGTATTAGGGTTTGGTCATTTTTAAGTGCATGAAATATTATACCAGCTTTCTTTGGGTAATAAGTTGATTACTTCCATAGCCTCTTACAGAACATATAAATTGATATATAGGAGTTAGTTGCTGCAACGAAGTGTCATGGTAGAGTTTTGCATCCTGGGGTGAAGAGTTTCCTAACTGTTATTAGAATATATAATTTGATATATTAGATTTTACTTGGAATCTGGAAGAATAGTATTGTATTATAGGGCACTCCCAATATGGTGAATGAGCAAGAGCTTTTGTCAACAGAGATTGTGTGTAATGGGGTTGAGAGTTCTGGCCCTAACGCAGGATCACAGAAATTGTCTATTAGAGTTCGCCGGAAATTGCCTGACATCTTGCACTCTGTCAATGTCAAGCATGTTAAGTTGGGGTATCATTACTTGATTAGCAATGCGCTGTATCTCTTAGCAATTTCTCTTCTGTTTGTGATGGTAGAAGCCTTAAGGAAGAATGATTTATGGAAACTCTGGGAGGAGCCTAGCCTTGATTCAGTAAGCTTGCTGTCTGTATGTGGTTTGATTGGATTCATTGCTTGTGTCTACTATATGTATAATCCAGGAGCCATATACTTAGTAGACTTTGCATGCTACAAGCCATCTGATGAATTCAGAGTAACTAGAGACTATTTCATGTCTCATTCTCGGGCAACGGGGCTTTTTGATGATAAAAGCCTGGAGTTTCAGAAGAAAATCCTAGAGAGATCTGGTTTAGGAGAGCACACATACTTTCCAGGAGGCGTTTTGGCCTCTCCACCTAGGCTGACCATGAAAGAAGCTCGTGCAGAATCAGAGATGGTGATGTTTGGTGCCTTGGATGAGCTGTTTGACAAATGCAAAGTGAGGCCTAAGGATATTGGGATTCTTGTGGTGAACTGCAGCTTGTTCAATCCAACTCCATCTTTGTCTGCCATGATTATCAATCACTACAAGATGAGAGCCAACACTCTGAGCTTCAACTTGGGAGGAATGGGGTGCAGTGCAGGAGTCGTAGCTCTAGATCTTGCACAGTATATGCTGCAGGTTCATGATAATTCTTATGCAGTAGTTGTGAGCACTGAGAACATTACACTGAACTGGTACCATGGCACAGACAGATCAATGCTTCTGCCCAATTGTCTGTTTCGCATGGGAGGTGCAGCTATTCTCTTATCCAACAAGAGAAAAGATAGGAAGAGATCAAAATATCAGCTGGCCCATATTGTGAGAACTCATAATGGACAAGATGACAGAAGCTACGGGTGTGTTTTCCAAAAGGAAGACTCTAAGCGGACCAAGGGCTTGACCATATCCAAGGAGCTCATGTCAGTTGCAGGCCATGCACTTAAAGCCAATATAACAACTCTGGGTCCATTAGTACTTCCTCTATCAGAACAGATACTCTTTGTTCTCATACTCTTCTCTAGAAAAGTACTGAAAATGGATGTAAAGCCCTATATCCCAGACTTTAAGTTAGCATTTGAACACTTTTGCATCCATGCAGGAGGGAGAGCAGTTTTGGATGAGCTGCAGAAGAATTTATCACTAGCAGAGCATCATATGGAGCCATCAAGGATGACTCTTCACAGATTTGGCAATACATCGAGCAGTACCCTGTGGTATGAGCTTGCATACATGGAAGCCAAACAAAGAGTGAAGAAAGGTGACAGAGTATGGCAGATAGCATTTGGTTCAGGATTCAAGTGCAACAGTGCTGTTTGGAAGGCCCTCAAGACCATTAAAAATCCCACTAAAAACCCATGGCTGGATTGTATTGACAACTACCCCGTAGAGATTCCAGAATTCCAGAAAATATGATCCACTCATGGTTTAGGAAATAATTTTCTGTCATGGTCACCAAGTAAGGTGGATGTCACGGCATTGGCCCTACTTTTCTAATAAATAAATAATTTTATAAATTATGATAAATCAATAACTTTTGTTTCTAGTGCTAAATAATTCACAATTATTGTTTTAGAATATACGATTTATAATTTTATTTATTATATATTTAAACTTCATGAGACGAAACTTCCATAGAAAAGTTAAAAATTAAAGAATAATACCAGTCATGGTGCAGTGAATATGTATATTTTATTCTTTTAATTAAAAATAGTTTTAATCAGTAGATGGACTTAAACAAAATCATATTCCTTAAAAATTTAAATTAATGTTTGTGGATCTTTGATCTATTGGTGAAGTTGAATGGTTAATGAGCCCACCAAAGATCAAGTCTTACTGAGTGATATCACAAGGGATAAAGTTGGGATCATGCTCCCAGCGAATTTGGTGGAATGGATACCCCTCAGTCCTTGGCTCTTACCCAAAGAGGTTTCAGCCCAAAAATGTTCGTGCTCCTGTATCGGATAGCTAAAATTTGTTTGTGGATGATATTAAATCTTCCATTAAAAAAAAAGAAAAGATTAATGAAAGAAGATACTCTTGTGAACACGATGACATTCTTTTGTTTTTAAAATCTTAATGCATTTGATGATTATGAGCATTCTTTCAATTAAAACATAACAGTCAAAAAATGAAAGAGGGAGGGGAGTACTTTGGTCTGGTTAATTATTTTAAGGTATGATTTTGTGCATGGTGTATGGTTTCTCTTTGTTTCTCTTGTGTCACTCTATTTGTGGGATATTTTAGTGAGCATGCACATTAATTTTTGAATTAGTACCATCCCTTGGTGGCTTATGTTTTTTTTTAAAATTTTTAAATGGTCAAAGTGTTTCAAAGTAAGAATGACATTAAAGTGTGTTTAGAAGTGTTCTAAAGGTTTTTGAAGAGGTTTAATCTCTAAATTTGATGTTTTTTCTATTGATGTAGTAGAATCTATATAATTGGTATGAGAATTTTAGTCATATAATTTATCGTGGGCATTATTCCCTTTGAATTGTTTGTTGCATTAAGTTGTTAAGTTGTTGAGATTATGAATTTTTATAAGGGTTTCTATCTATTTTCTTTTTATGATTCTTAATAGGTTAATATGCTACATAACAATTCTAGGAGATAGTTTATGAGGAACACTTTATTAGTGATGTCTTGTTGGACTAAGGATTTCAAATTTTAGAAGCAAGTATCATTTAAAGTTCATATGTTGGTTGAACTACTTGGGCTCCCCATCCTCATATGAGTATTCTTGAAGTAGATCATCTAGTTGCTTCGCCATTTTGTTTTTCATAAAGTTATAAAAGTATTTTATTGCATGGCCTCATAGATGGGTTTATGTGGAGGTGGAATTCATATTTGACCTTAAAGAATATTTTGAAATTTAGGTAGGTAGCATGCAATTTTAATAGAATTTTATCTATATAAATAATACTTATTCTATTTTTATGTATAAATTACTATTTGCACTTCCTCTCTAGAACCCTTGCTACTTCAAGTATCCATCCAACCTTCAATACCAAGCTCTGAGAGCTTGTTTGAGTCCATACAAAGCCTTCTTCAATTTGCAAACATAATTCAGATTATTAGAACATTGAAACCCTTCTGGTTGTTCACTGTAGACCTCTTCTTCTAGTTGTCCATTCAAAATTTGACTTCACATCTATCTTAGAATATGCATTAAAATACTTGAAAGTTGAAAGCTTGAATCATCTTGATTGCTTCTAGTCTTGCTACTGGAGTAAATGTCTCTTCAAAATATGTCTTTATGAGATTTGCTAACTAGCCTACCCCAAGATACTAATGACTGAAGGAAAGAAAAACCAGAAGTATGAGAAGGAATAAACTGTACTCCTCTCAAGAATGCAAAGCTATATTCAGCTTGAGAATTGAGATTACAAAGGAAATACCTTGGTAGCACCTTTAAATTTTGAAAATTTGAAGTGCTTGTATCCTTTGTGTGTTGACAAAGGTTTGGTCAACAAACTGCTGAATATGCCTCGAAGTCCATCTTCACCAATTATAATTTTGTAACTAGAAGATCATCTTGCAAATATGCTTGGTAGAATGTTTTTTGGTGCATATGGTAAGACGCCTGCTCAATTTTAGGCCCCCACAATGAGTTTTGATATCCTATTTAATCCTTTTCTGACCGTAATTGGGTTAAAATTGTCAAAAAGTTTCAAGTTTCACAATTTTAAAGGCAACCCATTTAAAAAATTTCTAGTTCCAATTTCATAAAAAATAGAGGTCATATGATGCATTATTTGAATGTTTTTTGGTTGCAGTGAACACGTCCTACAAGTCAATTTACAAAGGCGGTACCTAAATTTCAATTGTTGGGAAAAATATGATTTAAAACCCATGTTTTAAATAATTTTTTATGATCATTCGCAAATTATCTCAGCTCCAGGGGTCCTAGTTTGTGTGCAGTGAATTTCCTCCATTTAAGGAGCAAGCAAAATTAAATTTTTACCTATTTTCTAATGATAGAATGAAATATTTAAACATCTTCAAATATTTTAAATATTTCTATGCATGTGAAAAGAAACTTTCAAGGAAAAGTTAAATATTTGAAGGCTTGTATCAAATTTTTATAATGTTTAAATTTGATTGAATCATGCTTCCCTGCCCAGGATAGTGAATGCTGAAAACAACATTTTCTTGAAATGCTAACAACAACATTTGTTTGAGGGGAAGCAGGGGAGTATCTGAGAGGAGAAAGCATGTAAATGCTTTATTAAAAAACCTTATTAATTTTCCAATGTTTTATTAAAGCCATCACACGCTTTATTTGTTGCAATTTGTTTTGTTGGCCAGCTTGTTGGAATAATTTTTCACGATAGAGAACCTGGCAGGGAAGTGGGGAGGTGACGTTTGGCCATGTTTTTGTAGAAAATTTTGGTGAGCACTTCTTTGTTGTTGTTTCCATATGATTTAAATGTGTTTCATTGCTACGATGAGGATATTTTATTGTGAAGTGGGTAGAAATTAATTTGTAATCATTCTTTTTTGGTTTGGGGTAGATTTTTATTGTCAATTTTGAGCTACAAACCATGGTTTTTTACTTCTAGAATGGTGTCTCAATCATTTATATTGCTTGGGAGGAAATTTTGACAATGTTTTATGCGCTCTTTGATTGTCGATGAGGTCAAAAACACCCAATATCTCATTCTCATGCCCTGCATCTCATTCATTTTTGTGCAATGGTTAATGCATCATGTGAAAGTTGAAAATGGCCTACAGTGAATCTTGTGCCTAGAAAGAAGATTGAAGATGAAAAACATACATTTGAGAAATGGTGAAAATTTTCAATTAGTAATATAAAATTGCATAGACGATTAGTTTTTAAACAAATATTTGACAAAATGTCAAACTAAATGCTATGAAAAAATGAAAGTTTTAAATATTAAAATGTAGGTTGAAAGGCACGTTTTAAATGTTAGTAAGTGGATTTTCACTCAAGGTTACTATTTTTCACTTGCAAAGTGAAAATGAGGGCAAAAATGGTAGGTAAAAAGTTACATGGGATTTGCAAGTTGAAAAGGATGCTCAAATTTTAGTTGCAAAGAAGAGGGAAAATGAAGAATGAGGAGCATATTCTAAAATGCCAATCAGTTTGCATATCAAGGGAGCTCAAGTATGTCATGTGTTCACTATGGATTAATTTTAGGGTTTTTCTCTTCTCCTCTCTTTTCTCTAAAATGAGAAGCTATTCTCATTTTTTGAAGGGGTTCCAGTATTTTTTTAGGTTGAGGATCTTTTAATTTTTATATAATGAGTTGTCTCTAGAGTTAGGAGTTCTTTAAATTTTAAAGTTCCAATGGTGTAATCCATTTTTGTTAATGGCAAACAAATCAATTTGCAAATTATGATGAACAATGTCATACTGTAATGTCTCCAAAATTTATGCATTATATTTTCAATCAAAATAATCAAAGATTATGATGGTTTTTGTTGCACATTTTTTGCAATAAATGTTTGGATTGATGGCTTTTGTTCAAATAACATATTAAAATGTGATTTCAGTTAAATGTTGAATATATTGTGTTACATTCAAGATCTATGAGAATGTTGCAGACGTGTCCTAAAGAGACCTCATTATTGTAAGGTGATAATGGTTTAATGGTCACTATTTTTGTGTTTGGGTTATTATCTAATGGGTTATTTCATTTTGACTCTGTTATGGACAAGGCACTAGTCTAGTATGCTTCTTTTCTGCAAAACATGGAAAGAATCACCATTGAAAAACTTAATAAATCTTTTCCATTTTCAAGTCTAATTTATTAGTTTTATTGTATCTTCATGGAGATTAAAGAACACATGGGTTATGATTGAGAATGATTCTCTTGTAACTTCTTTGTGTATTTGAGGTGAAGATGTCTCTTAATTTATCTATTCTCAATGTTGATTGAAGGTGCAAAGGGATTATTTATGAATGTAATGAAATGTATAACATCCTTTATACATTTATATGAGAACCATCCACATGTTAGAAATTTGCAAGGTGTTGTTTAGTGCAAGTTTCATTAAATGTGCAAATATTTGAATAGGAACATCCTCCTGAGTTTTTTGGATCTCAAAATGCATAAGGTTAATTATAACCTTGTCTGTTGGCCTTTCTTGTCCCTGATTTGTTGATAGTGCAAGACCTTTTTCTTAACCTCTTGATCCTTGGTTTAGGCATTCTGTTTTTCCTTAGGTTTGGGGGTTGTAGGAAAAAACATTGGCAACTCACTGGGAATAATCGTGAGGAGTATCCATTTAGAAAGTCAAGAATTTGGTGAATCTAAAGATCCGTTTAGATAAGGGTATGTATAGATCATGGTGCTTCAAAAAGTGGCAATATTATGGGGGTATGTATTGATGACTTTTTTTCACCCAAAATTAATGAAACAAAAAGGGTTTTAGAGGAGATTCTTAGCTTTCCAAAAAATATAAATTATGATTTAATTTGAATTAATAAATAATTATTATTCATTTTCTATTAGAATTACTTACTAAAGTCCTGATCGATAGGTTGGATTGAAAAAACATCTATAACTCTCTTCAAACGGTATCATATTTTTGAATCCGAAACATAAAGGGCCACATCTCTATGCTTCACATACCATAGAATTAAAAAAAGAAAAAATTAAATTTCATGAATTTTGACCGCTAAGGTGGTCGACGTGACGAAGTTTTTACATTTTCTTAAAATTTGTAATAAAAAATTCATAATTAATTATTTAATTTTGAAAAATTACAAAAAAATATGCATCACATCCGACATGAGTCCTCTTACTTATATATAAAATCTTACAAAAAAAAAAAATCATTTTATTATGGTTAGGTGGTCGACGACACCTACTTTATTTTTCCCCCCCGAAATTTAAGTAATTACTACATTGAAATTTCAAATTTTCACCAAATAGGATTTTTATTTATTTTAACAAACCTAGTATTTTAGAAACTATGACCAATTTCTACAAATTCTATTCTTACATATTTTTGAAATAATATAGATAACTTATTCAAATATTTACGCCAAGTAGCCTAACATTGATTTTTCTGAATTTTTGCCACTTCTATAATTGCTTTTTGCACTCCATGATCCCCGCATACCCATATTGAAGTTTTTAGACCTAGAAGAGGTTTTTTTGCAACAAATTTTTTTAAAAATATGTGTGACTCTATTGTTGGAGAAGACCTAAAAGAATGAAACTCGTCTTTCAAGGAGCTTCATATTGTCTAAGGTTTAGTTCACTATGAAGAGAGGTGGTGAATTTTTCAAAACAACTTGATTAAGATGTGAAGAATTTTTACATTTACAAAGGTTTCCAGTCAGGAAAGAAAATTTGTAGTAGCTACAACATATCTAGACATTTTTCATATTTTGGCTTTCAAGAAGCATAAATTTGTGTGTGAAAACAATATTTGAAAGTCTTGAAAAAATTTGGTTCCCTATTTCAAGTGAAACTAAGCCTTAAGAAACGGAATAATAGTGATAATTCTACATACTTCTGAGTTATACCTTTGTAGCCTTTGTATTATGTTGAAGAAGTATGCTTGTTCTTAAATATGCCCACTAAAGAGATCTTAGGTGTAGATACATTTGAGTTATATGCATTGTAATATTTTAAGGTCATGATAAAATAAATAAATAGGGCAGTGAATGATCAATTGTAGAGTTGATGTTTGAAGTTTGTAAAGGGTGTAAGAAAATGTATCATCCCCCTGTTATCCCTATATGGGGTGTCAAGTGTAAACATGCAAAGTGTGCAGCCCCAATCATGTCATCAAAACATTTCTCCATTGAAAGATATAGAGCCTTAAATTTTGATAGTATTCAAGGTTTTCTAAACCCCGTTTCTAATGAAGTTAGGGAAAACTTGCCAAATTTTAAAGGGAAAAGCTCAAAATCAACATCTTAGCATCTACGAGAGTTTTATGATTTGATGGGAGATTATGAGATAATTTTTGAAGATATTGTCATGAAGTTCTTTATTCAATCTTTAAAGGAGGATGCCAGAGATTGGTTTTCCTATTTATCAGTGTATTCTATCTCTTCATGGAATGACTTCATGGTAGAATTCATAGAACAGTTTGATGAAAGAATTAATCCAAGTTTAGTGAGACAAAAAATTATGAACATCCAAAAAGAAGAAGAAGAGTTAGTCCTAACTTTCAATCTGAGATTTTCAAAAACATTAGCTGAAATCTCTAAAAATATAATACCAAATGATGCATTGTGTTTGTTCATTTACCTTGGTGCATTTGATGAAAAAACGAGCTATCTCTTAAGAGATAAAGAGCCTACAACATTATATCATGCATATCAAATTGCAATGGATATTGAAAACAACTCAAAATATTAAATGACGAAGGTATACATGGATGCAAGTGTTGGTTATCCTAACACACCTCATGCAAATGAAATTCATGGATTAGACAATAGAAATTATTGTCAAGATGATGATGCTTCTGTTGTTCCAATTTTTCCATCATTGTAACATACAAATCACAGTGAATTGCATGTTGAGCATCAACAAAACTTGAGCAATATTGATCAAATGTCTTTTGTTCAAGAATTGTTTGACATGAAGAGGCACAAGGGAGAATCACCTTATGATTTGTTCTTGAGGTTTTTGGATGCCTTGTTGGAGGTCCCCAAAAATTTTAGACCCAAGGATTCAATGTGCATTGATCTGTTTTGTGAAATCTATGAGCCAGGGCTGAGTACCTTGCCAAAGAAATTGAAGCCTCATAGTTTTATCCAAGAACTTGATTGGATAAAGATTGTTGAAGGAGCTCGATGTGATCATACAAGAGGTGTGCTGTCTCAAAATGTAGATAACAGTTGTGCTATTGAGAAAACTCAAAACATAGTGCACATAATTAAAAAAAGTATATCAAAAAATGAATATCCATCTTTTCTAGATGAGGATAATGATTGCAATCAGCTCACAAGTAGCATATTTGTAGATCAATATAAGGGTATGTGCAGGATCATCATTGAAAAAATAGGCCCTTAAGTGGCAAAAAATTTAGAAAAATTAGAGTTAGGCAACTTGACATAAAAATTTGAATAAGTTATCTATATTATTTCAAAAATATGTAAGAATAGAATTTGTAGCAAATTGAATGTAGTTTCTAAAACTACTAGGTTTGTTTAAAAAATAATAATTCTAATTGGTGAAAATTTGAAATTTCAATGCAGTGGTACTTAATTTTTAGGGAAAAAATAAGTAGGTGTCTGTCTGACCACCCTAACCACAATAAAATGATAATATTTTTTAATAATATTTTAGATATAAGTAGAGGAATCATGTCCCGATGTGATGCATATTTTTTTGTAATCTTTTTCCAAGTAAATAATTAATTACGATTTTTTATTACAAATTTGAAAAATATAAAACTCGCATTATCTAACCACCTTAACTTTGGTCAAACTTCTTGAAATTCATTTTTTTTAATCCTATAGTATACAAAGCATAAAATGTGACACATGTTTCAGATCTCAAAAAATGTGATACCATTTGAAAGCTATAGATGTTTTTCAATCAACCTATCAATGAGGACTTTAGTCATAATTCAAATAGAAAATGAATAATAATTATTTTACAATTCAAAGTAGCTATAATTTATATTTGGTAGAAAGATGAGAATCTCCTTTAAAAAAATCCTTTTCGCTTCTTTATTAATTTTGGGTAAAAAAAAATTGTCAGCCACATACCCTACAAATACCCATCATATTGCCACTTTTTGGCCCATCATGATCCTACACATACCCATAACAGTGATGAAGATGAAGATACATGGTATGGTGACCAAATAGATATGCATGAAATCCTTGTAATTTCTTGGTTAATGAAGGTGTAAAAGAAATGAAAGATGTCATTCCATGTCATGTTTTGAGCAGTGACAATAGTACAAGTGTTGCTGATTTATCATTACAAATCAATGGTCAAGATATTGCAAATGGAAGATTAATAATTCATTCTAAAATTTTTGAGCATAGTAAATATGTAATGACAAGTTTTCTTGAGATGAAGATCATGATGATAGTGAACCTAATTTATTTTCTAAGGATTATGAATGCTCTTATGAGGATGATCTAGAGGTATTTTCTTCACATGAAGGATGCAATGATATGAATGTTCATGAAGTCACTTTCTCAAAAGTGAATAAACAAATTTCATTTGATGAATACCTGGAATATAGTTAGGGTTTGTTCTAAATGAAGCATACTGACTCTATGGATGATGATCACTTTGAAGATAAAAACTTGTGTGTTCAGTATCCTGATCATAAGCACATTGTTAGAGATGATAAGGATGTTGGTGAGGTTGAGAATGATGCTAATGAACATGGTTATGTTCCTATTGCTTGTAATAACTTATGTGATATTGAAATGGAAATGTTAGCTATACCTAAAGAGGATGGTGATGTGCACAAAGACGGAAATAGCAGTGGGTTTAATGTTAGTGAATGTAAAATTGAATATGGTTGTTTCTTTGTTGATGTTTCTTTCCTTCATAGTATGTAAATGGACATGTTTGTTTTGAATGAAGGGTGCAATAGTGTAAAAGTTGATGAAGACACATGCTCATTTTTGGTAAACAAGAACCATGCTATGATGGATCTGTTGAATCCAAGTCAGATGCTTTCCTATCAACTAACAATTACAATAGTGAATATGTTACAAAGAAGTATGAAAATTTTGGCTCAAGATTTGGTCTTGAAAATTTTGAGGCTCTATTTGAAACATTTCACATGGAATTGTATGATGGTATGAAGAATGAGTTTGACATTGTCTATGAGCTTGAGATGGAAATCATTGTTTATACATTGGAGGTTGATATTTTTTTTGAATACCCTGATTTGAATGTGGTCGACGATACTATGAATTTTGATAAATCCTATTTCCAAAGAAGTGGATCATGTGACATTATAATTGACTTGCAATGCTTAGGTGAGTGTGAGAATCAATTTGAGAATATGCCTATGTATGAACATTTTTTTTTCATCACACACAATGAATGCATGTTAGATATAGGACAAATATCAAAGGATGACTCTAGAAGGTTTTATATGAGTCTTTTATTCAATTTTATTTTTTAAACTTGGAGATGCAATTTGACTTCAATAAATCAGGGCATATGCTTTTGGATGGGACTATTGAGCAAAGTGTTTATGACAATTTCATGTTTGATGTGCAAACTGAATATGATGTCAAAATTTATTTTTATGTGTGTGAAATGTGGGAGAGTTTGAAAAAAAATACTAAAGCACACAAACATCAATGAGATGTATTATATTAAAGATTTGAATCAAAGAACTACTCTAATTTCAGCAAAACAAATATTCAAAAACGTTACATTGTCCTCTATTCTCAAGGATTCATTAAATCATATTGGCTCTCAGATTTTATATGTGCATTACATATGATTGTTTGAATGAAAACTTGAGAAATGAGATGCTATATAAAATGCAAGAAATCTAAGTTCCTACATGAAACTATGTGATAAAAGCCATGATGCTAAATGATAATGGTGATATTGAAAAATGGATAATGATGCTAACTTATGTGATGCAAATGTTGTGATAAGAAGCTAAAATGATTCTTCATATGCTCAAATAACTATTGATATGATAAACTAAAATGCAACTATAAGGCAAGACATGAAATAAAATGCAACTATAAAGAAAGACTTGAAATAAAATGCAACTATAAAGAAATACATGATTCTAATTTAACATGATACTACAATGCTAACTATGAACTCCAAATGCTCCAATGCTCCAAAGCTATTCCTACATAATAAGTTTGCTCAAATGCGGGATGATAAATGTTGTAGCAAAGGGTTGTATTTATAGGATTTTCAAAGCATCTTGTAATGTGGTAGCGATCGACGGTCCAAATTCAAACATGAGGGATGAACGATGGAGATGGAAGAATCAAGGAGGATGTTCCCTTGACCAAGGGAAACATGCCAAATGGATGAAGGAATAAAGTGTGTGAGGAATAAGCCATGTGTTAAAATTTTTTTGAAGATAGTTGGTTGAAAATAATGTAATTAAATATTAGTCATATTTAATTACATGTGACATTTGATGATATGGCCAAAAAATGTTGTAGACATGTGACTAATTTTTAATTTGAAATTATTCAATCTTAGTGAGGAGATATTTAATTAAATAAAAACAAACTAGATAGTCATTTGTTTATCTAACTAAATTTAGAAGAATGTGGTTTAGATTGAAGAATTTAGAAAAGTGTGAACTATATAAATAAATTGAGAATTTATTTATAAGTAGATGAATTAAAGAAGTCTATTAATTAAATAGCTAGTATTTAATTAATTAATTGTCTTGATCGATTTTAGGTGTATAATTTTTGCCCCTCTTTGAAGTAATGTGTTTACACGTTGCTTCAAAGAAAAAATTGTTGTTGATGTCAACAATTTTTTTTTTCAATGCCCCAGACGCTCCAGATGCTGATTTTCATGTGATGATGGATATATGCCCCCTTGTGAGATAAATCAATGAATTTTTGAATTTTTTGAATTTTTTGGATTTTTTGAAAATTTTGATGATTTTTCGATGATTTGATTACGATCCTCAAAAAATTTTGATTTGGGTGAAACAATTTATCCTTTCTAGAAATTTGATATATGTTTCAACAAGTGATGAAATATCGACTAAGCCCTTTTGACCTTTGTGTTTAATGATGGGCCAAAAAGGTGATATGATGGCCCATGTGGCTGATGACTTTTATTTTAGCCAAAATTAATGAAACAAAAAGGGTTTTTAAAGGAGATTTTGAGTTTTCCACCAATATAAATTATGCTTTACTTTGAATTTAATAAATAATGATTATTCATTTTCTATTTGAATTATGACTAAAAAGTTCTGATTGACAGGGCCGATTGAAAAACATCTATAGCTTTCAATGCATCACATTTTGAATCCAAAAATGTGTCAAATTTACATGCTTCACATACTATAGGATTAAAAAAATGAATTTACGAAGTTTTGACCAAGTTAAGGTGGTCAAAGATACAGTTTTATATTTTTAAAAGTTGTAATAAAATTCTTTTTCATAATTAATTATTTACTTGGAAAAAATACAAAAAATGCATCAAAGATTTAGATATGAGTCCCTGCTTACTTATATATAAAATCTTATAAAAAAATATTATCATTTTATTGTGGTTAGGGTGGTTAGACAGCATTCTACATTTTTTCCTTTGAAATTTAAGTACTACTTCATTGAAATTTCAAAATTTCACCAAATATATATATATTTTTATATAAACCTAGTAGTTTAGAAACCGATCTCAATTTTCTATAGATTCTATTCTTTTAATATTTTGAAACAATATAGATAACTTATTCAAATTTTTACATTAAGTTTCCTAACTTTGATTTTTCTAATTTTTGCCACTTAAGGGCTTGTTTTTTCCATGATGATCCTACACATACCCTAATTTAATTTCTATTATATATGCTATGTGATGTTCTATATGATGATGATGATGACGATTATCATGATTATGCAATGATGATATGATAATGTATGCTTGATGATTCTATATGCTTTCTCGATGATGTTTTATACTATGTGAGATGGATTTGATTATGCAAATGATGTGTGATGTCTATGTGTGTTCATGTGATGATTATGATGATCTAGTTAGTCTTTTGTCAATCTTGGATTTGAGTAATAACAAATTCATCTTCACTAACAGTTTTAGATGTTCATGGCAATGGCATTATATCCTTTGTTAACCAGTCATGTTTCGTAGTAACTTTTTCTTCTTGGAAATCTTACTTTGCTGGACATGTCTTTCAATCATCTCATGTGAATCAAAGATCTATTTTATATAAAAAGAGTAAATGATTTCAGTGATGCATCAAGTTCAATTATGCCCAAGTATTAAAATAGAGATTTTTTTCTACTTGAAAATCTTACTCTGCTGGACATGTCTTTCAATCATCTTAATGTCCACCAATTTCTTAATCCATTAATAATTGGTGAAATGATTTGGATCATGCAAGTGAGATGGAATGCACTTCTCTTTTTTATGTCTTTTGATGCAAATATTATGATGTGATGCATGGATAGATCAATGATGTGATAATGTTTTCTAATGTATGTAATTGATGTGCTTGACTATATGAGAATGTTTTCTAATCTATGCAAATGATGATGCAATTAATGTGCAACCATATGAAAGTGATGTATTTTTAGTAATGTCAAGTGTACTCAATCCATTAATGCTAGAGATAACATCATTGTGACATTGTTGCAGCTTTGGAAATCCCATAGATACAAATGCGAACTAGCATGGATGCAATCTACTTTAACCATGCAAATATAATATGCAGATGTTGTCATTTCTAACAACTGATTTGTCATGATTTTTACATCATTGAGCCTTTGAAATGTTGAAAGTTAGTACAAGCATCGATGGCATAATGTAGACCATGATGACCTGAGTACTACTTCCATGATTTTTGATATTGTATGTTAATGCAAGCATCTAAGTATTATTGAACCGAGATGACCTGAGTATTGCTTGCGTAAACAAACAAGAGTTAACCATTTTCCTATTCAAATTTAGAATGTCATTAGTGATACTTTGTAGAGCATGTCCTGCGACAATTTGGATAGTAATAATGATCAACTCACATATAGAAGACAAAGTAAAATCAGACTCCTTCCTAGCTCCTCTTAGTTCAATACATCATCGAGGTGCTCTAGAGATATGATAACAAAAATCAAAGTTCAACAATTGAGCATTCATGCCACAGTGATAAATCCATGATTCAAAAGGAACATCATCCATTTAAAGTTTTCTTTTGGTTTGATTGATTTGGCTATTTTGATTTCGATGGTTGATGTGTTTTTGATGGTGATTGATGTTCAATGTTGAGTTGCACTATGATCATTGTGTTTGTTGTGTTTTTCCTACTGTTGTTTTTCTGTTGGTTCAAGCTCAAAGTTTATTGCCCCCAATGAGGTCAGGATTTTTCCCCTAGTCTAGGGTGAAACCCGACCACAATGCTAGGATATGTACATGAAACTTTCCATTGCTAGGAAAATGGATGGCTAAAGTGAATGGCCAACATGCTCAAATAGATGGAAAAACTAGTCTATCACAAATAATGCCTGTTGTCAGGTTTTCACTACTTGCTTTTATTGCACTTTTTTAGATTTTATGATTTTTTTGTATTTTTGTATTTTTTGCTTTTTTTGTATTTTTCTCTTTTTTTTTCCTTTTTCTCCTTTTTTTGCTATTTTTTTAATATTTTAAGATGGAATGATATGATATGACTAGTTGAAGGAACACGATGCCCCACAAAAGAGGTAATGCAATCATAGATAAATGATAGATCAAATTGAAAGATTCACTACAAAACATGTCACACAAGCAACATATCTCTTGTTGAAAGATGATAATGGTTGATTGATTAGGATGCCAGGAATGATTGATTCCATAAGGCATGATGATGATAAGTACTTAAGATCACTGACTTCCTCTAAGTACGATAATATTGATGGTTTTTGATGATTGATTGACAAAAAATATGAGGATGGGACAATGTTTTACAGCTTGGCTCAAATATGATTTACATGATAAGGTTCGAGGTTAAAAAGGGACATAATGATATGGATTTTGATAAGATAGGAGATATGGAATGGAAGAAAGTGAGGATAAATATAATGAATGGGATGATCAAGATCAACTAGATAAGATACAGACACAAGGCCCAAGTATTTTTCCCCTATTCCTCATGAAAACCAAGGAAGGGAAGAAAGGATGTATCTAAAAAGAATGATGGAATATGGATAAGATGAAAGATATGGTACAAAGGATATGGACAAAGAAAATATGATAAGATATATGATGTTCAAGGAGATCCTTAACCTTGTCAAGATCAAAGGTGGAAATGTAAGGAATGATAATATGGACGAAACTTTCCCCTCAAGTGTAGAGTGCAAGAGGAATATGGAAAATAGGATATGGATGATAGGGAGATGGAGGAAGGACTTAAGCATCAAGTTTTAAAACCAAATATTCCTTTAATAAACCATGTCAATGGAGATTAAACTCATAAATGTTGGCCTATTAAAGCTATGATGGAAGAACTAAGGACTTATCCATAGGTTTGGATTAAAGGAGAATAATGGGGGATGAATGTTGGGCAATGTATAGGAGGTGGGAAGGCTTGCTGATGGATAGATGGAAAGGATTGCAAGGTCATCATTGGCACACACCTTGAAGGGTGGTGGAGTGATGGAGGAAAAATGGATTTGGAAGGTGAAAGGTTTTTAAATGGAAGATTGGAGGGAGCTTTTGGTTCAGAAAATTTGGGTGCCAATTTAGATTTCATTGCTTCTATGAAACTTTTAGGAATCCACATGATTTTTTACTTTGATATTTTCTTTATGGGCCTTCGTGGGCTTTGAGATTTTTTTCTTTGTTTTATGGACCTTTGTGGTCTTGGAAATTTTTTTTTTCACTTTGATGGGCCTTTGTGGCCTTTTGAAATTTCCTTTTGATTTATGGACCTTTGTTGGTATTGGAAATTTTTCTTTTTGCTTCAGATTGGCCTTTGTGGCCTTTTTTATTTTTCATTTGATTGTGGGCCAAATTTTCTTTTATTTTTGCATGCCTCTTTGAGGAGACATGTTGATCCTTTGATACATGTGAATTTTGATATGGAAGCTTTTGAAATTTGGCACCCAAATTTCTTCCAAGAGAAATAGGAGAGATGGATGGAGATAAATGGTATGGAGGTATCATGGATGAGTTATTGAAGGTAGTATTTTGAAAGGGCATCAAGGATGTGTGCCTTTTCTGTTCTTGAGGAATAGGATATGGACCTAGGATTGAGGAAGGTTTGATGAACTAGGATGAGGACCTAAGATATATGGAAGGTTTGGTGGATTAGGATGAGGACCTAAGATAGATAGTAGGTTTTATGGACTAGGAGTCTAGGACACTTAGGTGTATAACTAATGCCATGGTAATATGGGTTTTCTTGAGCAAAAAGAGATTCTAGGGTACCTTGTTCATGAAGACCTAATCCTTTTCCTTTTTAGTTCATACTTTGACACATTCATTTACCAATGGGATATGTATTGTTTGTAAAACAAGATGCAAGTCCATTTTGGGGAGGATATGATATGGATGAAAGGATAGGTGTTGGAAGTAAATTGAGGTGAATAAAGGTGGAGGATCCCAATTTGTAGGTGTGTGGCTCATGGATAGCTTGACTAGGTGTGACAGGATCTTGGCATGGGGATGATGGGGTACTTTGATCTTGACTTGGAAAAGGACTATGAAGTGTAGAAGATGAAGTAGCTTGCTATATACTAGGTATGAAATCATCGTGAAGTGGTATGAAAGGAATATCTTGATCTTGAGAAGGATGAACATCCTCATGAAATGAAAGGGTATCCTTGCATGGAAGCATATCTTGATCTTGACGAGGAATGGAATTATGAGATTTTGTAGAAAGTATATCTTGATCATCAGATGGTAGGAAATCATTAGATATGATGGAAGAATTATCATGCTCTTGGGATGCAATGGAATCTTGAGCATCTGGCATGGATTCATCAGATGGAGTGGAAGGAGGACTTGGAAGGATACTTTTCTCTTGATATGGAAGGGAATCCTTGTAGATAAAAAGTGAAAGGAGGGGATCATCATAAAATTCTTGAGAGATGGGGTTTTGGTCAAAGATTGGAATACCTTGTGGAGTTTTGGTATTCATTGGATGGAGTGGAAAGAATGCTTTGATCTTGAGGTGTAGAGGAGTCTTTGTTATCATGTTTTAGACTGAGAGATTGACATGAATCATTAGATGCAAAATGTATGATAGATGAAGGTGGTTGGATGGAATCATTAACTTGGGTGAAAGAATCTTGAGATTTATTTTGGTTTGTGGGAAATGAAGATAGATGCATGGCATGGTAAGATTGTTTAATATCCTTTGTGTTTGAAGACTTTGATTTGGGTTTCTCATTTAAATTTTTCAAGAATTCAAAGAAATTGAACTTGGATGATGTAGTTGTTGGTGGAGAAGGTATCATGTCTATATTTCTATCAGATGGATAAGAATAGATGTTTGAAAACAAATATCTTTATGTGGTTTTTTCCCTCTACATATCCCAAATTTGTTGTTGAAAGTTTTTCATTTGCTGAGTTAAGTCATTCAATTGATCCTCATATATTTTATGTTGATGAAATCTGTGAAAAAAAACTCATTTAGTTTCTGCCATGATGGTTTTGTTTTGAAAAAGATCCTAAATTCTAATTTTTCTAATTGTCTAACAAAAAGTGAATCTTGCTCTTTGGTTTAGGATTTTCTAGATGTGCTAAAATAGAGTCTGGATGTGCTAAGATATTGCACAAATGCACTGGAAGACAACCTATATGCGCTATAGAATATCTTGAATGCACCATAGAAAGGCTTGAATGCACTGCAGGATTGGTTGGATGTGCTACAAAATAGCTTGAATGTGCTAAAGTATTGGGTGGATGCACTGCAATAATGGGTGATTGTACTATAGAATGCAATGGATGCACTAGAAGATATAGTGGATGTGTTATAACAACATATGGATGCACCTTGCTGAAACAAGTAGTGGATGCGTTGAATTGGGAAAATGTCATAGTTTTTTGCAAGTTTGTTTAATTTTTTCAATTTTATAGTCAGAGAATTGGTTGTTTCAAAGGATGTTTTCTGAATCAAGGTTTTCACTTCCAATGTGTGATGTTTTGTTTGAATTTTTTTCAAAAACACATTGGTAAAACACATCAAACATGTATAATCCTTAGGCTGTGTAGGACAATAATTATTGAATTCCCACTTGGATTTTACTCTAGCTACACCTACTTTTGCGGATGATTAGAAGCTTGACCCCATTGGCTCCCCTCCATGACACTCACTTCTACGGGGAAACTAAGCTTCAGTACCCATGAATCTCCCATGGCATACTTTTCAACTCTACTAAAAGCCATAAAAATGTGGGATGACTTCAAAGGTTAGACCTTCTGCACTAGTAAATAGAATAAGGATTTTGGCTTGCTATAACAAAGGGTTCTAGAATAGGCATTTTGTTTGTGAGGGATCATCCATTCAGCAAGAGACCATTGTTGCCCTTCTTGTTGGAACAATCCTCATGATACTTAAACTTTCCTCAAGTACTCACATTTATATCCTAGTTGGTAGTCACTCAAGGCTTAGCATGTTACTAGTTAGGTCATTCCATTGAGTGATTACTTTTTCCCACAAAACAGACCCTCTATGGATAAAACAAAATAAAAACGAATGGGTCTGACTTTTTGGTCACCTAGTAAAGGGGAGAGCATATGCCTACCATTCATCAAGCACATAAAACATGGTGTTCTTTAACCTTTTAATTAAGCTAGATGCCTATCTTAATCAAAAGAAATCATTCAAATAACTCTAGCCCCTACATAAATCATTAGTAGTTGCATAAGTTTATCTTTGACAAGTGTATTTAGTACAATGGATATCAAATAATTTTTGTTTCATTTCAATGCTCCATGTCCCTCTTAAAACCCACAATAAATACTCAAAATGTTATATGAGATCAATAAATAAGAAGACATGAAGGTTAGATGAATAATTAAGCATAAAAACCCTAAAACTTAGACCAAGTTACAATGCGATTTGACTTTGGGTGTAAAATTAAAAAATTTAACTCCATAAGAATTGAGAAACACCTACACCATTGCATATCTTACGAAATTCTAACCCATTAAAAAAAAAAGCTCTGAAAAAGACCTCTATATGAAAAAGATACAACCATTTTAAGATTTACTATAAAAGCACTGTAACAGTAATCTAATGCACTAAAAGACTTCATGGATGAGCTAAAATAGGATTCCTTAGATGTGCTAAAAGAAGTTCACATCTAGAATCTATGAAACAACTTCCAGAAAATGTTAATAAAAAGAAGTGAGGCCCCATAGTGGGCGCCAATTTATGTGTGTGTGAAATGTGGGAGAGTTAGCAAAACAATATTGAAGCACACAAACATCAATGAGATGTATTATATTAAAGATTTGAATCAAAGAACTACTCTAATTGCAGCAAAACAAATCTTCAAAAACATTCCATTGTTCTCTATTCTCAAGGATTCATTAAACCATATTGGCCCTTATATTTTATATGTGCACTATGATTGTTAGAATGACAACTTGAGAAACAAGATATATAAAATGCAAGAAATCTAAGTTCCTACATGAAATTATGCGATAAAAACCATGATGCTATGATAATGGTGATATTGAAAAATGGATAATGATGCTAAATTATACATGATGCAAATGTTGTGATAAGAAGCTAAAATGATTCTGCATATGCTCAAAAAACTATTAATATGATAAACTAAAATGAAACTATAAGGAAAGACATGAAATAAAATGCAACTATAAAGCAAGACATGATTCTAATTTAACATGATACTAAAATGCTAACTATAAACTCTGAATGCTCCAATGCTCCAAAGCTATTCCTGCATAATAGTTTGCTCAAATGTGGGATGATAAATGTTGTAGTAAAGGGTTGTATTTATAGGATTTTCAAAGCATCTTGTGATGTGGCAGCGATCGATGGTCCAAATTCAAACATGAAGGATGAACAATGAAGATGGAAGAATCAAGGAGGATGTTCCCTTGACCAAGGGCAACATGCCAAATGGATGAAGGAATAAAGTGTGTGAGGAATAAGCCATGTGTTAAAATTGAAATTATTCAAACTTAGTGAGGATCTATATTTAATTAAATAAAAATAAGCTATAGTCATTTGTTTATTTAATTAAATTTAGAAGTTCATGTGGTTTAGATTGAAGAATTTAGAAAAGTGTGAACTATATAAATAAATTGAGAATTTACTTATAAGTAGATGAATTAAAAGAGTTTATTAATTAAATAGCTAGTGTTTAATTAATTAATTGTGTTGACCGATTTTAGGTTTATACAATTCTAACTATCAAATGGACTATTCAAACACTTTCAATTTTCAGTTTAGTTGGATGAGCATTCACTAGAACATAAAAATGAGATGGATAAGGTAAAATGTCACAATGATTATGGATTTCAATTAGTGTTTGATTGCAAATTTTAGATTGGCAGAATTAATGGTGGCATTAGAAAGTACAGTGATGTGGTTAAGCATGCTAGTGGTGATGTTGGTTTTTGGGCAATTCATGGCAATGTTTTTAGACTTAGCCTAGTTCAAACATCAGAGAATAGAGTATTTGATAGGGGTGAATGTTGATACTTCATTTTTGGGGGCCAGGAGCCACCAAATAAAATTTGAAAAAGGTTTCAATGCAGTATAGAGGAGCAGTTATAAAGCAACCCAATGGATTTGTCACTTGGTCTACTCCCCAAAGATTTGGAATCTTGCCATGCCCACAAGGGGCATGCATCCCCAAACATGAGCCACTGATAGCGCCTTCAATTTTTTTGAAATGCATGTATCCTTTTAGTGTGTCAACAAAGGTTTGGTCAACAAACTGCTAAATATGCCTTGAAGCCCATCTTCACGAATTAGAATTTTGCAACTCGGAGGTCATATTGCAAATCTGCTTGGTAGAATGTTTTTTGGTGAATATGGTAAGACATCTGCTCAGTTTTAGACCCCCAAGATGAGTTTTGATATGCTATTTAATTCTTTTATGACCATGACTAGGCTAAAATTGGTGTTTCAAAAAGTTTCAAATTTCACAATTCTAAAGGCAACCCATTTCTTGTTTTGGTCTATTAAATCATCTCTAGTTCTGATTTATTAAAAAAAAAGGTTATATGATGCATTATTTTAATGTTTTTTCGGTTGTGGTGAACACAACCTACAGGTCAATTTACAAAGGAGGTACCTAAATTTCAATTGCTAGGAAAAATCTGATTTAAAACCCATCTTTTAAATAATTATTTATGATCGCTCATAAAAAATCTTGACTCCAGGGGTCACAGTTTGCGTGCAGTGAATTTCCTTCATTTGGCCAGCAGGGAAAATCAAATTTTTACCTATTTTCTAATGTTTGACTAAAATATTTAAACATTTTCAAATATTTTAAATATTTCTATGCACATGAAAAGGCACTTTTAGGGAAAAGTTAAATATTTGAAGGCTTTATCAATTTTTTATCATGTTTAAACTTTATTAAATCATGCTTCCCCACTGGCTACGGCAGTAAATGCTCATGACAACATTTGTGTGCAAGGAAGCACGGGAGTATCTAAGAGGAGATTAAAACATGTAAATGCTTTATTAAAAACTTTATTAATTTGTCAATGTTTTATTAAAGTTGTCACATGCTTTATTTGCTGCAATTTGTTTTGCCCACTAGCCTGTTGTCATGGAGAACTTGGTGGGGAAGAGGGGAGGTGAAGTTTGGCCATGTTTTTGCAGAAAATTTTGTTAAGCACTTCTTTTTTACCATTTCCATATGATTTAAATGTGTTTCATTGCTATGAGGAGGAGATTTCAAAATAAGTGGGCAGAAATTAATCTGTAATCACATTTTTTTGGTTTGGGGCAAATTTTTATTTTCAATTTTGAGCTACAAACCATGGTTTTTGCTTTGAGAATAGTGCCTCAACCATTTATATTGCTTGGGAGGCAATTTTGACAATGTTTGATGCACTCTTTGGTTGTTGATGAGGTCAAAAACACCCAATATCTCATTCTCACGCCCTGCATCTCATTCTATTTTTGTGTAATGGTTAATGCATCATGTGAAAGTTGAAAATGGCCTACAGTGAATCTTGTGCCAAGAAAGAAGATTGAAGATGAAAAACATACATCTAGGAAGATAGGGCATGCTATTGTGTGAGACAAAAATTTGACATGGTTTTCTAATCCTAGGGATTTACTGATAGGAAATAAAATCTCACAATTCACTTAAAACTCCATGGAATAATGGCAAATGCATATGATAAAGAAAGTGTGGTGTTGGTAGCATGCTATACTCAAGTTTGGATTCGCAAATCACTATAAGGTGGTAATTATATAATGAGAACCAAATTTAAATTAATGGGAAAGTGATATAAAGTGAAGGCTTATTTCTTCAAAAGGGTTGTAAGTGCCAATTGAAATGGTGATGTGCATTTACTTGCCACCTACTTATCATAACGGCGATATCTAATCCTTTATACCCACATTAATGTAGCCACTAGTATTCAATTTGAGACACCCATTTTTGGTAGAATGATTTTAGATCATATATTTTTAATCAACTATGATGTTATAATATAGATTTTCACCCAATAGGTGTTAAAGGTCCAATATTTTTGGTTCATTTTGAAATATTTTGGTTTTCTCTAGTGATGACTAGAGAGTGCAAGTGTAGGGATTGTCTAGGGCTTCAACCATGCTATGTCTGATTTTAGAAGGGAAATGAAATTGTAAAGAGGGCGAATGATAAAATAGTTTAGGTATTGTATAGATAACATTTCCAAACTTTTTACATTTCTTTAGGGCAATTTAAATAACATACTAGGGCTCCCTCTTGTCATGCATGCTCACATGAATTTAATAAACACTTGATAATGTGACAATATTTTAAATTATTGTGAGCATTGTAATGATCATTAATTTATTTCATATGGATTCAAGTAGTTTAGTTTGGATTACTAAGTAGGCTCTTTGTAAAATTCTTGTAATTTGATGGCATATGTTCTTAGTGAAAGGAAGTTGGGTGAGGGGAAATAGCTTCCTACACTAATCTAAGTAGGGGAAAGTTACAAAAAAATTGTTTTAACACCTTATGTTGTTACAATATGAGATACACATAGAGAATAATGGAAATAGAACAAGTACAAAAATGCAATAACAACAAATATAGATGGGGAAAACCCTTTTGGGTAAGAAAAACCCACCCTCCAAAAGCACAACACTTTCTCTATTACTTGAAAAATTGAATACAAGATATCACCAAGTACAAAGCTTCTTCAACAAGTGCTTCAACACGAACACCTATTCTGGAGTGATTCTAGCAGCACTTCATAACCTGCAAACAAACTATGCATTAGACAACTCAAGGCACTCAATAAATAGAGTGATACAAGCTTTAAGAAGCATCTAGAAGGTGAGGGGCACCAAATCCACATGGTACAAAATCCAACACCTTGGACATGCATTTGGAAACATGTACAATATTCCCTTACACCCCTCACAATGGTCAAACATGAAAATATTCTTCTTCCAAGCTTGGGTGCCTAGAATAGCTTATGAAAAATTCCTTACAACTATCATAGAATATGTCATAAATCTTCCATAGAATATGTCATAGGATCCATAAAAGAATCTGTCATAACTGGCTAAAAATAGTTGATTCTCTTACATCCTATCATAACCCATCTTGGGCGCCAACTTTCTCCATGCATTCAAAGATTCCTTATGATGCATCATAGAATATGTCATATGTCATAGATTCTAAAGTGGGATGCCTATGTCCACTTGGGATGATGATGTGTCATCCAATCACCTCCAATAGGGATGCCACCCAGCCAGTGGGTCCCAATTTGTGACATGTCACCATAAACATTTAGATAATTTACAAATAAATACATTAATTACATTAATTAAACCAATGTGAGGACTCTAAGGTTGATACACCTTAATCCCAACATTCTCCCACTTGTCAGAGACTTGTTGAGAGTCATATGGAATTATTTGCTTAGGGCCCCAAGACCCATGGAATCGAAACACCATATGAACTTCTTTGTGCTCACTAGTTTTGTTAGAGCATCTGCAACATTCACCAAAGTGTCAACCTTCTCCAAGTTCACCTTTCCATTCTCTACCATATCACAAACAAAATGATATTGAACATTGATGTGCTTTATTTTGGGATGGAAGGTAGGATTCTTTGCTAGGCAAATCGCACTTTGAGTATCACAACAAATAGTAACCTATCTTGAATCTAAAACAACATTAGAACATAATATCTTAAACCAAATAGCTTCCTTAAATGCATGAGTAGATTCAATATACTCTACCTCTGTCATGGACAATGCGACTACATTTTGCCACTTACTCATCCAACTAATAGCACCACCAAACATCATAAACAGATAACCACTGGTGGATCTTCTACTGTTAATGTCACTTGCCCAATTTGAATCCGCATATCCTCGAATGCTCACACAATGCTAAGGTCTAGTAGGATAACCATGAAAACACAAGGAATACTTGAAAATACCTTGTAAATATCTAAACACTCTCTTAACCACATCCCAATGCACCTATCTAGGATTATCCATAAAATGGCTAAGGACTCCCACTGCATGGGAAATGTCTAGTTTCCTACACACCATTGCATACATCAGACTCCCAAGTGCACTTGTATATGGTTTTTTGGTCATATCCTTCATCTTAGTAGGATATTTTAGGCAAACATTCATAGAAAGCTTCATCCCTTACATCACAGGAACAACTAACTGTTTGCAATCTAACATGTTGAATCTTTCCAACACTAAGTTCACATACTTGCTCTGGGTTAACAAAATATTTTTGTTATCTCTGTCTCTTGTGATTTCCATTCCTAGAATGTACCTAGCTATTCCTACGTCTTTCATCTCAAACTATGCTAACAACTGAAAATTCAAATATGAAATCATACTTTTACCATTCCCAATAAACAACATATCATCTACGTATAGGAAAATAATGAGAATGTGACCATTATCAGATTTAAAGTACACGTAATGGTCAAATTTAGATCTCTAAAATCCCAATGACAAAAAATAGGTATCAAACTTTGGATACCACATCCTAGGAGACTATTTTAAACCATAAAGAGACTTCTTTAGTTTGCAAGCCAAATTTTCTTTACCTTTTTCAATGAAATGCTTTGGTTGTGACATGCAAATATCTTCCTCCAAATCACCATGAAGGAATGTTGTCTTCACATCCATATGTTCTACTTCTAAGTCATATGCAGCTGCAAGTGACAACATAATGTAGATAGATGTTAGCTTCATTACAGGAGAGAATATCTCCCCATAATCAATTCCCTCCACCTAGGAAAAACCCTTAGCGACCAACTATGCCTTATACTTCTCAACATTGCCATTAGGACCACACTTTTTCTTGAAAACCAATTTACAACCAACAGTTTTACGTCCAGTAGGAAAAGGTACCAAATTCCAAGTCTTTTTTTTAATGAAGCCATCCCCTCATCCATGGCTTGCATCCAAGAATCTAAATCATTCATACCCAATGCCTCTCTAATCGTCCTAGGATCATGAGTATTAGTAATCAAGGAAAATACGCAAGTGAAATCCAATAATGAATATCCAAACCTTTTTGGTGGCAACCTAACTCATGTAGACCTCCTCAAAGGCTAAGGTTGAGGTTCTCCTTCTTCTTCAGAACTTTCAGAGCTACTTAAGCTCTCCTCATCATCAGGTCCAACATGAGTACTTGGTTTTTCTTTCTTCAGAGTAGGTGGAATTTGAACTACCTCCTTATTTTGTTTCTCCTCTTTCCCTGATTGTAACTCAACAGTGGAAGGTTTCATCTCTTAGAAGATCACACTACTAATGTGGAGAACCTTCTAAGCTTCTGTATCCCAAAGCTTGTACCCTTTCACACTGACTCCATAGTCGATAAAGATACACTTTACAACCTTGTACTCCAACTTAGACCTCTTCTCAATCAGAACATGAGCATAAATTTCACAACCACATACTTTGAGATGTCTCATTGAAGGATTTTTACTAGACCACACCTCCATGGGTGTCTTTCCAACAAGCACTGATGTAGGATATCTATTGATCAAATAACATGTAGTGGCTACTACTTTAACCCAAAAATTTTGTTCAAGTCTAGCACCACTCAACATATTCCTAGCCCTCTCCATCAACGTTCTGTTCATCCTCTCTGCAACTCCATTTTTCTGTGGAGTGTATGGAGTTGTCTTATGTCTCTCAATCTCATGCTCTTTACATAACTTGTCAAACTCTATGGAACAAAACTCACCACCATTATCAGTCCTCAAACACTTAATCTTTCTGGTAGTCTGATTTTCTACCGAGGCTTTAAACCCCTTAAACCAATGAAAAACTTCAACTTTACTTTTGAGGAAATAAACAAATTTCCTTCTACTATAATAATCTATGAAAGAAACAAAATATACATTTTGATAATGAAGGAACATTTATAGGACCAAAAACATTTGAATGTACATAATCTAAGACCCCAAAAGACTTATGAGAACTAGAGTAGAAAGAAACATAGTGTTGTTTTCCATATACACAATGTTTGCAAAAGTCAAAATCGATATTACAATCATCAAGGCCTTCAATACGAATCTTATTTTTTAGGGTTCTAAGACCCTTCTCACCAATGTGACCAAGTCGTTGGTGCCATAACATTGTCTTCTCTATAGGAAGCTTCATTTCTATGGAATGAGCACCCTTAGGTACCCAAAATGCACAACCATCAAATGTAGCTACAACATGCTTCTTCTTTGTATAATCTGATGGTAAGGATGCAAAATCTAAAGATCTATTCTTTAGTACATCAAAAGAACTATTGCACTGTACAATGCATGGATCAAGTTGAAATAGAGTGCCAATATGAACTCCCTTAGCTAGCACCATAGCTCCTTTAGTCATCTTGCATCCTCCACTAGAGAAAACAATTTGCATTCCCAAATCATTTAGTTTCCTTACATAAAGTAGGTTTCATGCCAAACTTGGGATATGCAAGACACCATCAACCCCCTTCACTCTTATATCAAGAAATATAATTTTGACTCTTCCATGACCAACAATTTTCAAGTGAGAGTCATCACGCAGGTACACCTCTCCACCATCAAACTCCTCATACTTCGAGAACCAATCTCTATGAGAAGTCATGTGAAAGGATGCACCCAAATCTATCAACCACACATCATCCAATGCATGGGCTGCCAAGGATAAAATAAATAATTCTCCATCATCTTGGGATGATTTCCTAGATTTAGAATCAGAGAAAGACTTGTTTTTCTCCTTCTTCTCCTTCTTGCAATCTTTCTGAATGTGACCAACTTCACCACAGTTTCAACATTTTCCCTTGGACTTCTTACCAAGAGACTTTGACTTAGATTTCTTGTCTTTCTTTTTGCTTCTCTTTTGGTCTACCATGAACTGCAAGGGAATCCTTGGCCATCTCAAAAGACTTCCTTTGCATCTCTTTAGATAATAATGAGGCAACAACCTCATCCATCTTAATGTTGGAATTAGTGCTTCCAATAACCATTACTAGGTGATCCCAAGAGTCTAGAAATGAACACAAAAGGAGCATGCAATAGTCTTGTTCATCTATTTTGTATCCAACATAACCTAGTTGTGCAACCAACTATTAAATGCATTTAGATGATCTACTATGGATCCTCCATCTTCTATTTTCAGAGAATATATCTTGTTTCTCAAGAAAAGCTTATTTACTAGGGATTTATCCTAGTACACATAACCAAGGTTCTTCCACAGAGAAGAAAAAAATTTCCCTTCATGGAAATTTAGGAGGATGGAATCATCCAAATAGAGTCTAATAAAACCCTTGGCTTTCCTATCCATGAGATCCCAATCTTGAGGGTTTGGTTACAAAAATAACATCCCATAGATCATGGTATACAAGCATGTCTTCCATTTTGAGCTTCTACAACTCAAAATTACCACCATTAAACTTTTCAATCTTAATCCTCCCTAATGTGAATTCCATCTCTTTCCTGAAACAAGGTAACAAAACACACACTTCTACAAAACTCCCATTGAAACAAAGATTAGCGAAAAAAACCCTTCTACCCAACAAAGGAACCAAGGCTAGTCAAGCTTTGATACCAATTGAAAGGAAGTCGGGTGAGCGGAAACAACTTCCTACACTAATCTAAGTAGGGGATAGTTACAAAAATTTCATTTTAACACCTTATGTTGTTACAATATGAGATACACATAGAGAGTAATGGAAATCGAACAAGTACACAAATACAATAACAACATATATACATGGAGAAAATCCTTTCAGGTAAAAAACCCCACCCTCCAAAAGCATGATACTTTCTTTATTACTTTGAAAAATGAATACAATATATCACCAAGTACAAAGCTTCTTCAACAAGTGCCTCAACATGAACACCTTTTCTAGACTAATTTTGGTAGCACTTCGTTACCTGTAAACAAACTATGCATTCTACAACTCAAGGCATTTAATAAATAGAGTGATACAAGCTTCAAGAAGCATCTAGAAGGTGAGGGGAATCCAAATCCACATGGCACAAAATCCAATGCCTTGGACATGCATTTGGACACATGTAAAATGTTCCCTTACACGCCTTACAATGGTCAAACCTGCAAATATTCTTCTTCCAAGCTTGGGCACCTAGAATAGCTTATGACAGATGCCTTACAAATATCATAGAATATGTCATAAATCTACCATAGAATTATATCATAGGATTCATAAGAGAATCTATCATAACTGGCTAAAAATAGCTAATTCTCTTACATCTTATCATAACCCATCTTGGGTTCCAACTTTCTCCATGCATTCAAAGATACCTTATGACACATAATGGAATCTATCACATGTCATAGATTTCAAAGTGGGATTCATATTTCCACTTGGGATGATGTTGTGTCATCCAATCACCTCCAATGGAGATGCCACCCAGCCGGTTGGTTCCAATTTGTGACATGACACCATAGACATTTAAATAATAAAAATAAATACATTAATTACATTAATTAAACCAATGTTAAGACTCTAAGGTTGAGACACCTTATTCCCAACACCTAGATCAATTATTCTATATTTTATTTCATTGCTTTCCTTCCTACTATTTGTGACTTTATAGTCTAATTAGATAGGCATTGATCATTAGTCCACTTGACCAACCTCAAATAATTCAAAAAAATCAAAATGTTAAAATAATTTTAAAGTTAGAGCAATCCCTCTTTTATATTCATGATTGTTAATATAATCAAGGATGCTATCTTAAATGAACCTTCAACATATTTATTTCATGTGCATTTTTCTTGCACAATCATATCAATTATATAGGGGTTTTATGCAACTAATATTTGTTAACTTAGGTTATATTTGTTTGATTCAAACACCTATTGGAGTATACCCCTAGGAACACCCTCGTTTGGTTGTATTTGTTTGATTCAAACACCTATTCAAGTATACCCCTAGGAACACCCTCTTGAGTCTAAATTAATCTTGAATCATAAGAGAGATAACCCACTCTCATAGAGATGACCTTTAACCCTCTTTTTTTTTTGATGACCTAATTTCAATTGCATGATCTGACAACCCTAACATTGTGAGTGATATTCTATTTTAGGAAGTTGAGATGGAATTTTGGGATCAAAAAAATCTCTTACTTCACATTATTTTGGTGTTGGAATTTTCTTTATAATCCCTCAATGTAATCTCATTACAAATATATTTTGTAATAGGTTCCCTTATTTAAAAATAATGTAGCAAAATATTAAGCACTAGTTCTATTCTCAAAATAGTAGTATAGTGGAACATTAAACATTTGCAGGCCTTTGGTGATTTGGAGATATTTCTTAAATAGGTCAATGATGAGTTCATCATAAAGATAAAATCCTATCGTATAAGAAAATTATGGATAGTTTCAAGCAACATTTCTTATATATTTCTTTTAAAAAAATCCCCCACATTAATAACAAGGTTGTCGATGTAATTTATACCGTAATATCTCAACTAGATATGTCATATTTAATGCTCACAAGTACCATTTACTACTGGAAATAATTATCATCCCTACTTATCTTTGAATCCTAAATGGTCATCTACAACATCATTAGTCATGACACCCCTTGGTATATTGACATCTATAATTACCTCCAAGATCAAACCATCACACCCAATATATCATATAATAAACATAAATCTCTTAACTAGCATGCCTCTTGTTACACCCTCCTTTGCAACATGCTCTATGTAGGGCCTATGATGGAAATTTTATTAGATATTTCAATACAATTGATACTAACCTAACACTTCACAAATTCCATAATGGTATTTGTGGTTCTCATGCAAATAGCATGATCCTATCCAAGAATCTCCTCCAAATTAGAAATATTAGCCTACCATGAAATCCGATGCTTGTTAGTACATGAAGAAATGTTTGTCTTGTCAAAATCAAGGCCTATGACAACACTTTCCTTAGATATTTCAATACAATTGATACTAACCTAGTACTTCATGAATTCCATCATGGAATTTTTTTGTGTTCATAGAAAAAACATGATTTTATCCAAGAAGCTCCTCCAAATAGGAAATTATTGGCCTACCATGGAATCAAATTCCAGTTAAAGCACATGAAGAAATGTCTATCTTGTCAAAATCAATTCCTACGATGGCACTTTTCTTAGATATTTCAATACAACTGATACTTTAACCAAGCACTTCATGAATTCCATTATGGAATTTTTGGTGACGAAGCTCCTCCAAATAGGAAATTATTGGTCTACCATGGAATGAAATGTCTATTAGCACATGAAGAAATGCCTATCTTGTCAAATTAAAAATTTCCTACCTATGAAGAAATGCCTATCTATGACTAGTCCCTAAGTAATAATCGTCTAAAATTAAAAATCCAAATAAATATAAAATTAGAATAAACCCCCCAAAAATAAAAAATTAGGAAAAGTATAGAATTTTTTTTTTTAAAGTAATAAAATAAAAAAATAGTTAAGAGATAATTTTATTCAAAGGTAAAAACCAAGTTTGTGGCACCTTGGACAAGTACCATAATGAAAATATAGCAAAAATGTGTCATGTGTAGTAGTGAAACACTCTTATATATGTGTATAGGAGTGAATTTGCACCCCTTATGCAAATTCCCCTTTTACACATCCTCACCTTAGAAAACCAAATTTCAAGGCGAAATTCCACATCAGTAAGTTGCCTTCCTTCCACTTGGAATCTATCCTTTGTGTTGGTAGGAGAATATTTGTCATGGACGCATGTGCAGTATGGAAACATCCACACGACATGCTTACGTCCTTGATGGATTCCCCCATTTGAAGTTGGTAGAGGCATTACACTTTTGATTGGGAATGATTTGTAATGTCCCTCTTCAACCAACCAACCCTGAAAAAGGAAAATTATTTCCTCTTCTCCTTCAAATTCATTCATTCTTCATTCAAATCATCTTTTTTCAATCTCTTCACAAGCTCTTGGAATATCTCTTAGTGCTTCAATCCATTTTCCAGCATTTTCAACACTCCATTACAACAACAATACTCTATCAACTCCACAAAGCAAGTGTGAAGCAAGCCATTATAGTGTGGGCTTGGGGTTTTGCGAGATCTCCCTTCATCTTAGTTAAGGTTGTGGTGAAATTTCAAGACTTCTTTCTCCTCCATTCGCTAGTGAGCTCTTGGTGGAGGTGGTAACATTTCTCTCCTCTCCTTTGTGATTTTGTTGAGTGGCTCTTTACTATTTTGTAGTGTTACTTGCACTTTTCTTTCTTTACATCTTTATCGCATATTTCTCTCTCATTTCTATTTGGTTGCCTGTGATGTTGGGACCACCAAAATGGGGATCTGAATGAGGCAGACCCCTATACATCCCCAACAATTTTCCCTTTTTTCTTATGTGTAGGTGGATGTGCTTTTGGGGCTAACTAGTGAATTAGCATCTTTGGTGAGATTATCTTCGTTATTCTAGCTCTCATCTATTTACTTTATCACCTACATTTGTATTTCTCATACTTTATAATTCTATTTTTCTCATTTAGGAGTCATTAGCAAGGCCATAAACTCATTTTTTGGAAGTTCATATTTCCTTTTTCTATCATCTGGCCATACGGAGGCCAACACACCTAAGAGACACTAGCGTGCCACATTGTCGTCCTAGAACCGTGCTTTCATCCTCGGGCAAAGAGTTTCCTAAGGTGCAATATTGAACCTAAAAACTAGCTCGCCTAGACCTAGTTTCGATTTTGGGTATGAAGAGTGATTGAAGTACTTTATAGTCCTTATCATTCTTGTCCCTTATTTCAAAATATCCCTTTAGAGTGAGGTAAGTTAGGGCAGATTTCTGCTCTCAGCTCTTCATGGCATGGGGCCTTGATGTGGTTGGTCCCCCTCTCTTACCATTTTGGTGAAGCCGATGTGAACCAACATGTGCTCATTCATTGGTGTTGAGGCTTTTCCCTTGTACCTTGTGATCATTGTGCCCCTGAGTTTTGTTAAGGTTTATGAGCATCACAACCCAATCCACAACCTCTAGGTATATTGTTAGGAGAAGTGTATGACACCTTCTAATGGAGAAGACGAAGGTAACCTCTAGTTTCTCTACAAGTCTTTTTTCTAGACCTATGATTGGTCTTTCTACTCAGGATTAGTTGTCAAGGGGTGAGGTAGCATTCTTTGATGAGACTGACCACATCCCCAATTCTCCTACATCTCCCACCATTGTCAGTAGATGAGCATGAGGTTGTTCATATCCCTTCAGAATATGTCTTTTCCCTTAGCAAAGGGTTGGGTGACTTGGAGAATCACTTGGAGAAGAACCTGAAGTTGGCTAGGGCTATTCGGGTTATTAGGGAATTAAAGTATATGGTGGGAAAAGACCAAACAGGAATAGAATTCCTAGCTAGCCTCTCTAGTCTAACTGAAGTGTGTGCCCTTCCAAAAAATGCTAACATTATACAAGGGATCGCTCTCAAAGAACATGAGAGATAGTTAGGAGTGTCCATGCCTCCTACATTTGTTTACATGGCTGACATGGTCTTGTCGATCAACATCCCATCAGCCCATGAGAGGTCTAAAACTATCAAAGAGAACATAATACCCTTCAACTTCAGTTTCACCTCTCCTATCACCTCTAATAGTGGAGGTTTTGGTAGGATGAGCAGTGGAGGCTTTGATAATGGTGGTGGCTTTAATAGTGGGGGTGACATTGGTGGAAGAGGTTATGGTGGAGGCCATGGTGGAGGCTTTGAAAGTGGATGTGGCTTTGGTGGATCCCCTATTGGTGGTGGTGGCTTTGGTAGTGGTTCTAGTAGTGGCCACGGTGGTGGTTCCGAAGGTGGCTCTGGTGGTGGTTCTAAAGGAGGTCTCGCTGGTCCTATGTCATCCAATGACCCTATTTTGAACACTTTCCTTCAAAATATGGGGAAGATGTAGAGCTAGCTAGCGAGTCTCTCCCAAGCCTTTGCCTAGCCTATCTTTCATCCTTTCTTCTGACATAGTCCACTATCGGTAGCAATTCTAAGTACTCCCTTCCCACAAGGAATGGAGATCCCAAAATTTGAGAAGTATGGTGGCAAAGGGGACCCAAAAAAACATGTGTCCTCCTTTAACACTCTGTGTATGAATTTCTTCCATCACGATGCGTTGATGGAAAAACTATTTCCTCATTCTCTTAAGGATACAACACTTGAATAGTATTGTTCCTTACCCGACAATTCCATTTTCTCATTTGATCAATTGGTAAACCAATTTCTCTGACAGTTCCAAGCCAACGTCAAACCGAAGATGACCTTTTTAGATCTCATTTGATGCAAACAAGGGGATAATGAGAAGATTACTAATTTCATAGCATGATATCAAGTGCTTTTCTCACAAATCTCATACCTGTTGCTTGATTCTAATGTGCATAAGGTATTCATAAGGAATTTGCAAAGGCCTTGTAAAGAAAAGTTTTCCCTTATGAAATATCCTTCTTTCACACATTTGTGTGCAACACTACGAGAGTATCAATAGATGGTAATTCAGTTTGGGGGATCCTCCCGGCACTCCCGTTCTGAAGGGAAATCCATCGTATCAATCTCTGGGAAAGGAAAGGCTATTGAGAATGTAGTAGCTGCTATGAATCATAAAGGCCTCAGATGCAATAGGAAGTTCACAAAGCTAGTAGAATCATACCCTTCCATCTTACAAAATTTTCTAAAAGATAAGATCATAACCTTGGAGAACCCTAAACCTCTCAAGGAACCTTACCCTAGCTGGTATGATGTGACAGTGGTCCTAGTTGACCCAGCGAGTTGAGTGAATGTCATTATAGAAGAAACATTGCTGCTAAACTCACTACAGAGGGAGGATTACGAAGAAACAAAGTCTACCATCCGAACACAAGATGGTGTATGCCTAAAACTGTATGGATTGATAGCTCTGTCTATCCTAGTTGGATCTAGGGCTGTAGATATAGTCTTCAATGTTATTCCAGAGTCAGATTTGTTTAGGTTGAAGCTAGGCATACCTTGGCTAGCTTCCATGAATAGAATCACCTCCATTATTCATAAATTTTTAAAGTTCTCCCATGAAGGTGTTGTACACATAGTGCATGACACTATATGCCAGCCTTTGGTGTCCCATGGGGGATATTCATTATATCACTTTTGGCCTACCCCAGTTGGTCTACTTCCTCCAAGAATGGACCTACTTTACAAGAATTACATAAAGTATAAGACTGGGGGCAAGGGAAAACCAAAACTGACCCTTCTTGTAGCATAGCAGCTAGCTACCTCCTCTTCTCGAAAGGGAAAGGAGAAGCTTGTCACCCCTTGGGATGCCTTGTCCACTCCCCTTTCCAAGGAAGAGTATTGGATGAGCAAGCCTAGCCTATACCCACTAAATCTGATGGTTCCTACTTGGCATAGACCCAAGATTAGGATATCAGATCTCCCTACTGAACCACCTAGACTTTGGTACTACTTGTATGGCAGAAGAAAAGGTCCTTGTGGGAAACCTTCTATGTCTCGACCTCCATGACCTCCTACCACTTCTGCTCCCAAAATAGTAAATGGGAAGAGGCCCGTTGTCAAGGCACTAGAGCTGATTTCCTTATTGTTTCTCAATCTACCCCTCCTACTTCCATTCAAGAGCCTATCCCTTCACTAGAAATAGCTATAGTGGACACTCCCATGGTTGAGCAGGAGCCTTTCACCCTTCGTAGCTCCTAGCCTCTAGTTCAAAGAGTTGTAGAAACTATCTTGCATGTGAACGCAAACATAGGTGAAAGGCTCTTGTAGTTGAGTAGGCCACTTTGTAGAAGAAGGAAGAGGAGATGACAACCCCTATTTCAAGGCCTCTTGTTTTTTCCTCCTCTCTCCTCCCCTCTACTTTTGTTCAACCTAGTTCAGTCTCGCTTACAACTTCCACTATGAGTGTTCCTAACTCAAAAAAGGTGTAGGAATTTATCACTCCTTCAGTGGAGCCACCCTTGTTGATGTCCCTTCCAAACATCTCGCCATTCTCAAAACTAGTGAATATTCCAAATAATTTGGTGGTATCCACTACACTTTTCTCATCCTCGTCTTCCTCTGTGCCTCTCATGCCATCTGTGGGGATTTCACATCCCCTAATGAAGTTGAAGGTAGAGGTTGGCCCCTCCAACAATGGGGGGGTAAGAGGATCCCACCTTCTCCAAAAGGTGGTCCTATGCTAGCTTGTTCTGTCCTAGTGACAAAACAAGCCCCAACTTCCCCTAAGATTGTCACTGCTCCTGAGTCATTCAATGAGCCTAGCAGTGAATCTTGGGTACAATCCTCTCCATCTATTGAGGTAAGACATGACACTCTGGTGAGGTGCACGTTTAACTCTCTGGATGAAGTTTTGGCCTTATTAGTGATCTTCACAAAATCGCTGACCTTATCTCCAAAAGAGCCTAGTGAAGAGGACTTTGTGGGGCCCTCTTCCTTAGCCCTAGTTGTGAGAGGTTCAGAAGCTCCTCCCCTTAATATTCCACCACTACAGGCGCATCCTTCTTCCTCTTATAATGACCTAGATTGGGAAGTGGATGACCTCTTGGTCAATCAATGTTAGGGGAGGACTCTTCTTTATATTTAGATTAGATGTGTGTGTTGTGATGTGTTCCCTTGTGATTATGTTGTGTTACTAGATGAATCTTGTCACCCTTGTTGGTGCTTGGATACAGGAGTGGTTTTTGTTTCATAAATTGTGTTCTATTTGTATCATCATTCTTTCATGTTTGTGTCTTGATTTTTGGAAAATTGGGTATGATGCAAAGTGTTAAGGTCATTTAGGCTTCCCTTCCAAGTTGACCCAATTTTTTATTTTTACTTTTTTTTCCATGCATTCTTCTTGATTTTGTTGGGGATTGATGATCTTTCACCTTGCACTGTGGTTACCTATTATTTATATAAGCATCTGCAGATTTGACCCCATGAAACCAGATGCTTTGATTTTCAGAAAATGCATTCATCACCAATGAATATTTTTCTCATAAATCTTCATGAACATTTCTTTTTCAAAACCGTATTTGCAGCTACGACCCCTAATGGAACATGTTTCCTTCATCATGGGTTTGTAAAGAGAGAACTTGAGAACTTTCCTCTGAGGTGGGAGTAACTTTGATCTTCCCCCCATGAGGGGGAATTTTCTTTCTTTCGAATTCCTTTATGAAGTGAACATCTTTTGAAAGGATTCCTTGATGACGAATCGATTTGAGAAAAAATATCCTCTTTTTGCACTTTCAAATAGTGTGTCCCTTGAGTGGACCCCCTTTTTTCATGCCGAGTTCTCGAGGGACCCCTTTGAAATCCTTCCAATTTGATTGATTTCTTGTGTGGCTACTTTTGAACATGTTCTAGCTATGGATAAACATGTCACTTTCTAGGTGTTCCTACGAAGCTGCTTTCCAACTCTACAGAGACTCTTTCCTTTGGGTTTCCTTCATGTGAGAGATCTTGAATGACACCTCCTTGTAGGGCTGCAGGCCTATAAGGCGCATACTCCTCTGAGCTTCCTCCATGTGAGAGATCTTAAGGGTCACTCCCTTGTAGGTTTGTGGGTTTGTAAGGTGATTTTTTTGGGATTCTTTCATGCGAGAGATATTGGAGGATACCTTCCTTGCAGGTCTATGGGCCTATAAGGTGCTCTTTCCTTTGGGTTTCTTCCATGTGAGAGATTTTGGGGGATGCCTCCTTGTAGATTTGTGGGCCTGTAAGGCACATATACTTTTGGGTTTCCTTCATGTGAGAGATCTTAGAGGATACCTTCTATGTAGGTCTATGGGCCTATAATGTGCACTTTCCTTTGGGTTTCCTCCATGTGAGAGATCTTGGGGGACACCTCATTTTATTTCTACAAGCCTGTAAGGTGAATACACTTTTTTGTTTCCTTCATGCAAGAGATCTTGGAGAATACCTTCCTTGCAGGTCCGTGGGTTTGTAAGGTGCTCTTTCCTTTCAGTTTCCTACATGTGAGAGATTTTGGGGGACGCCTCCTTGTAGGTCTGCGGTCCTATAAGGCGCTTTCATTAGGGCTTCCCTCAAGTGAGAGATCTTAGGGGTTGCCTCCTCATAGGTCTGTAGGCCTATGAGATGCTTTCATAACAAGGTTGTCAATGTAGTTTATACCATAATATCTCAACTGGATATGCCATATAATGCTCACAAGTACCATTTACTAGTGGAAAAAATTATCATCTCTAGGTACTTATCTTTGAATCCTAAATGGTCATCTACAACATCATTAGTCATGACACCCCTTGGTATATTAACATCTATAATTACCTCCAAGATCAAACCATCACACCCAATATATCATATAATAAACATAAATCTCTTATCTAGCATGCCTCTTGTTACACCCTCCTTTGCAACATGCTCTATGTAGGGCCTATGATGTCAATTTTATTAGATATTTCAATACAATTGATACTAACCTAACACTTCACAAATTCCATAATGGAATTTGTAGTGCTCATGCAAATAGCATGATCCTATCCAAGAATCTCCTCCAAATTAGAAATATTGGCCTACCATGAAATTAGATGCTTGTTAGTACATGAAGAAATGTTTGTCTTGTCAAAATCAAGGCCTATGATGGCACTTTGCTTAGATATTTCAATACAATTGATACTGACCTAGTACTTCATGAATTCCATCATGGATTTTTTTTTGTTCATACAAATAACATGATTCTATCCAAGAAGCTCCTCCAAATAGGAAATTATTGGCCTACCATGGAATCAAATTCCAGTTAAAGCACATGAAAAATGTCTATCTTGTCAAAATCAATGCCTACAATGGCACTTTTCTTAGATATTTCAATACAATTGATACTTTAACCTAGCACTTCATGAATTCCATTATGGAATTTTCGGTGACAAAGCTTCTCTAAATATGAAATTATTGGCCTACCATGGAATGAAATGTTTGTTAGCACATGAAGAAATGCCTATCTTGTCAAATTAAAAATTTCCTACCTATGAAGAAATCCCTATCTATGACTAGTCCCTAAGTAACAATCTTCTAATATTAAAAATCCAAATAAATAGAAAATTAGAAACCCCCCCAAAAAATAGAAAATTAAGAAAATTTTAGAAAAATAATCTAAAAAAGTAATAAAATAAAAGAATAGTTAAGAGATAATTTTTCCAAAGGTAAAAACCAATTTTGTGGCACCTTGGACAAGTACCTTAATGAAAATATAGCAAAAAAATGTCATGTGTAGTAGTGAAACACTCTTATATATGTGTATAGGAGTGAATTTTCACCCCTTATGCAAATTCCCCTTTTACACATCCTTACCTTAGAAAACCAAATCCAAAGGCGAAATTCCCCATCATCAAGTTGCCTTCCTTCCACTTGGCACTTGTCCTTTGTGTCGATAGGAGAATATTTTCTAGGGAAACATGTGTGGTGCACAAACATCCACAAGACATGCTTATGTCCCTGATGGATTCCCACGTTTGAAATTGGCAAAGGCGTTACACTTTCAATTGGGAATGATTTGTAATGTCCCTCTTTTACCAACTGACCCTGAAAATGGAAAATTATTCCCTCTTCTCCTTCAAATTCATTTATTCATCATTCAACTCATCTTTTTTCAATCTCTTCAGAAGCTCTTGCAATCTCTCTTAGCACTTCAATCCATTTTCCAACATTTTGAACTCTCCATTGCAACAACAATACTCTGTCAACTCCACAAAACAAGTGTGTGGCAATCCATTGTAGCGTGGGCTTGGGGTTTTGCAAGACCTCCCTTCATCTTAGTTAAGGTTGTGGTTATTTTTCAAGCCTTCTTTCCCCTCCATTGGCTAGTGAGCTCTTGGTGGAGGTGGTAACGTTTTGCTCCCCTCCTTTGTGATTTGGTTGAGTAGCTCTTTACTGTTTTGTATTATTACTTGCACTTCTTCTCTCTTTACGTCTTTATTGCATATTTCTCTCTCATTTCTATCGGTTTCCTTCATGTGAGAGATCTTTAAGGAAGCCTCCTTATAGGTTTGCAAGCCCATGTGGCATATACTCCTCTGATCTTCCTCCATATGAGAGATCTTAAGGGTCACTCCCTTGCAGGTTTGTGGGTCTGTAAGGTGATTTTTCTGGGTTTCCTTCATGTGAGAAATCTTGGAGGATACCTTCCTTGTAGGTCTATGGGCCTATAAGGTGCTCTTTCCTTTGGGTTTCCTCCATGTGAGAAATCTTGGGAGACACCTCCTTGTATTTTTACAAACATGTAAGGTGGGTACACTTTTGGTTTTTCTTCATGCGAGAGATCTTGGAGGATACCTTCCTTGTAGGTCTATAGGCCTGTAAGGTGTTCTTTCGTTTTGGTTTTGTCGATGTGAGAGATCTTGGGGGACACCTCCTTGCAAGTCTGGGGGCTTGTAAGGTGCTTTCATTAGGGCTTACTTCATGTGAGAGATCTTGGGGGTTGTCTCCTCATAGGTCTCTAGGCCTGTGAGATGCTTTCATCGTATAGGATTTTTCCATCATTGGTTCGAGGATCTTTGGTGTACTTTGTGCAACTTCATAGTTCTACAGGGCTATAGAGTTTTTTGTTCCAACCTATTCTTTCAATCTCCCCATATTGTAGTTTGCTTCCTCAATGGTTCAGGTATACATTTCTAACCCTCCTACTTTTCTGATCTAATTCACGGAAGCACTCATCAGTATTCACACTCGCTAAAGTAGGGGAAAAATGTATAGGAGAGAATTTCCACCCCTTACAAAAATTACCCTTTTACACATCCTCACCTTAGAAAACCAAATCAAAAGGAAAAATTCTACAACAACAAGTTGTCTTCCTTCCACTTGGAATCTATCCTTTGTGTCAGTAAGAGAATATTTGTCGGGGATGTACTCGCAGCGCACAGATGTTTGCATAGTGTGCTTATGTCCTTGATGGATTCCTGCATCTGAAGTTGGCAGAGGAGTTACACTTTTGGGGTATGTGCGGGATCATGATGGGCCAAAAAGTGGCAATATGATGGGTATGTGTAGGGTATGTGGCTGACAACCTTTTTTTACCCAAAATTGATGAAACAAAAAGGGTTTTTAGAGGATATTTTCAACTTTTAACCAATATATATTATTCTTTTCTTTGAATTTAATAAATAATTATTATTCATTTTCTATTTGAATTACGACTAAAGTCCGATTGATAGGCTAATTGAAAAACATCTATAGCTTTCAAACGGTATCACATTTTTTAAATCTAAAACATGTCACATTCTATGCTTCACATACTATAGGATTAAAAAAAAAATCAATTTCATGAATTTTTGACCAAGTTAAGGTGGTCAAACATATGTGTTTTATATTTTTTAAAAGTTGTAATAAAAAATTCATAATTAATTATTTTCTTGGAAAAAAAATACAAAAAAATATGCATCATATCTGGAAATGAGTCCTCTACTTATATCTAAAATATTATAAAAAATATTTATCATTTTATTGTGGTTAGGGTGGTTAGATAGACACCTACTTATTTTTTCCCTAAAATTTAAGTACTCTGCATTGAAATTTCAAATTTTCACCAAATAGATTTTTATTTTTTAAATAAACCTAGTAGTTTAGAAACTACATTCAATTTGCTACATATTCTATTCTTACATATTTTTGAAATAATATAGATAAGTTATTCAATTTTTTACGTCAAGTTGTCTAACTTTGTTTTTTTGAGTTTTTTGCCACTTAAGGGCCTATTTTTTCCATGATGATCCTGCACATGCCCTTCAATTGGGAATGATTTGTACGTCCCTCTTTGACCAACCAATCCCGAGAATGGCAGATTTTTCCCTCTTCTCCTTCAAATTCATTCATTCTTTATTCAACTCATATTTTTTTTATCTCTTCACAAGCTCTTGCAATCTCTCTTAGCAGTTCAATAAATTTTCTAGCATTTTCAACATTCCATTGTAGCAAAAATACTCCATCAACTCTGTAAATCAAGTGTGAAGCAAGCCATTTCAGTGTGGGCTTGGGGTTTTGTGAGACCTCCCTTCATCTTAGTTGAGGCGGTGGTGATTGCTCAAGCCTTCTTTCTCCTCCATTGGCTAGTGAACTCTTGGTAGAGGTGGTAACATTTCACTCCTCTCCTTTGTGATTTGGTTGAGTAGCTCTTTACTATTTTGTAACTTGTTACTTGCACTTCTTCTTTCTTTACTTCTTTATTGTATATTTCTCTCTCATTTCTATTTGGTTGTCTGTGGAGGTGGGAAGACTAAAATGGGGGTTTGACTAAGGCAGACCCCTATATAGCCCCAAAAATTTTCCCCTCTTTCTTGTGTGTAGGTGGATGTGCTTTTGGGGATAACTAGCAAACTGGAATCTTGGTGAGATTATCTTCGTTATTCTAGTACTCATCTATTTACTTATCACCTACATTTCTATTTCCACTACTTTATAATTCTATTTTTCTCATTTAGGATTCATTAGATAGGTCGTTAGCTCATTTTATGGTGGTTCATATTGTCTTTTTTTGTCCTCTGGCTATACGAATCCTAACCCACCTAAGAGATGTTAGCATGTCTCACTGTCATCCTAGAACCACACTTTTGTCCTTAGGTAGAGAGTTGTCTGAGGTATAATATTAAACCTAAAACTAGCTCGTATAGCCCCAGTTTGGATTTCAGGTCTGAAGAGTGATTGAAGTACTTTATAGCTATCATCATTCTCATCCCTTATTTCAAAAGATCCCTTTAGAGCAAGGTAAGTTAGGGTAGCCTTCTGCTTTCGGCTCTTCGTGACCTAGGGACTTGACATGGTTGGTCCCCCTCTCTTACAATATGATTAATCATCTCTACTTTATCCATATCATCCTCACAATCCAACCATCCATTCATCCTCATTACCACAAATCATTCATTCAACTACACCATCATCCATTGTCATCCTTCACTCATCCAATTTTCCCCTTTACATGCATTTCATAACAATCTTATCTCTTCTTTTTAAATTTCTCACTTAATGGAATTTCATAGTATTTCCCCTTTTGAAATCTATGCACATGTCTCCTCCATTCAACTTCACCCCCCACCCTTTCCATTTTATTTTCTATACAACTATCCTTTTTCCTTAATCCTGTGATTAAATAAGGGCCCCCACTCATTTTCCTTGCTTATGGAATGGATTATGCATATATACTCATTGAGGAATGACCTTCCCATCCTCTTCCATCATTGTATCACATCCCTCTGGGTCATTGCACTATAACTACTTGTTTTTTCCTTGTTCAAAGTTGATCACCCTCTCCTCTCCCCCATTGACCTTCCCACCCCATCATCCCCCCTTAGAAGTCCCCCAATTTGGCCTAATCTCTCCTACCCACCATTTACCTCATTCACCCTTGGTTTTAACCTTTCATTGGATATAGACCTATGGTATTTTTAATACAACACACCATCACAATCACTATAATCCTTTATATTACAATGTGTCCATTGGATTACTATACTATTTATAACATATTTTTTGTGTCTATATCCTTGTCCGGGTATGTGCAGGATCATGATGGGCGAAAAAGTGGCAATATGATGGGTATGTGGCTAACGACTATTTTTTCACCCAAAATTGATGAAATGAAAAGGGTTTTTAAAGGAAATTCTTAGCTTTCCACCAATATAAATTATGCTTTGCTTTAAATTTAATAAGTAATTATTATTCATTTTCTATTCAAATTTTTGATTGATAGGCTGATTGAAAAATATCTTATAGCTTTCCATCACAATATAAATTTCTATGCTTTGCTTAATAAAAATTCATAATTAATTTACTTGGAAAAAATTACAAAAAATATGCATCACATCGGGCATGAGTCTCTACTTATATATATCTAAATATTATAAAAAATATTATCATTTTATTGTTGTTAGGGTGATACATTACTTATTTTTTCCTGAAATTTAAGTACCATGCATTGAAATTTCAAATTTTCCACCAAATATATATTTTTTAAACAAACCTAGTAGTTTAGAAACTACATTCAATTTTCTATAGATTCTATTCTTACATATTTTTGAAATAATATAGATAACTTATTCAAATTTTTACGTCAAGTTGCCTAACTCTGATTTTTCTGATTTTTTTGCCACTTAAGGGCTTGTTTTTTCCATGATGATCCTACACATACCTGTCCATATGACATATCATCATCATTATCCATCATATCATGGTGCATAATTCTAGTGGTACACCACACCACACCATCACAATCACCATGATCCTTTATATTACAGTGTGTTATGACAATGTGTCCATTGGATCACTATATTATTTGTAACATGTTTTTTGCATCTATCCTTACACATATGACACATTATCATCATGATCCATCATATCATGGTGCATAATTCTAATGGTACAAAAAATAGGTTGTTCCTTGTGTAACATGTTAATTTGACAACGTTTATCATTTTTCTCATCTCCACCATTCTTTCTCTTATCCATAATTCTTCACTCACTACGCCTTGTTATCTTCCTTCTCATTTTTCATCCCCCATCACATCCATTAGTCATGTTGTATCATAGTGATAATCAACCATCTTGATACATCATCATCACACGTGTCCCTATTATATCTTACAACATCTAAGACAATCATATTATTGGAATAAATTAGTATGTAAACCATAATTTGTCATGTTTTATCATGGTGTATACATGAAATCTCCATTTGATCATCTCAAGTGATTCATCTTTCACCATGGTACTTAATCTTAAATTTCATCCCCATTCCTTATCTATTCAAGATACCCTCCAAGCTCCATTTTTCTTGATGGCTCTCTTGAGGGTGCTTTATCTTCCAATATCCTAATTTGTTACCCCTTTTTCTTCCTTCTAATTGGGACAACCTACTACCTAAAGCCTCTTTTCTTCTACTATCATTCTTTGACACAATGTCATTTCTTCTAGTTGTGACACTGTATCAAAGAGAGAAAAACTATAGATATCCAAAATTTACCACTAATTTCCTTCATACTAACTTTCTAGAAATAAAAATAAATATTTTATTATTTAATTAATTATCTCTCCATCATTATTTTTAATTCCCCTTCATTCCCCTAAGGTTAATTGGTTAAATGAATTAATTCAAAAAAAACTAAATTCCTAGCTAAATCAATGATTAACACTTGTGGGTAAACCCACAAAAGTGGTTTACAATTCAAATGAGGAAGGAAAATTTGTAAAAAATAACCCCATGCGAAAAAATTTTGTTTTTGGGGTTCGCACGAACCAAAATAGGGTTCACTAGAACCTTGGTTCAAGCAAACCCATTTAATGCAAAGACCCACCATTCTCGCCAAAAATACAAAGGAAACCATTTTTTAAAGGGGGTTCACTCGAACCCACCTTGGTTCGCCTGAACCTCCCTTTTCCCACCTTCTCAACCTTTAGCACCAAAAAACTTTAGAATTTTGCGCTTCGAAGCTTGAGTTGAGGATGAAAATGGAGGAGACTTCATAAACCCAATTGGATAATGGTAGTCCTTAGAACGAGCTATCCAATGAATATAATTTTAACATGTTTTGGTTTTATTATGTATTTTTTTTTAGTTTTATTAAACATAGGTTTTTCACCGAAAATCAAGCTCTTTATTCTGCACAAGTGGAAAAATAGCTAATTATCAAAAAAAAAAATTAAAAATATGAGTGCACCAGATATTGAAGTCCTTGATCCAACAAAAAAAAAATTGAATTTCGATACATACAAAAGAGTTATACATTATACCACCTATTTCTGAATTGTAATTGGTTTGACTTTGAAACTTGATTAAGGAAAAATATTCAATAAAACACCATGAAACTAATTGGAAGCACTATATATCGTAGTTACAAATCTAAATTCAAATGAATTAGAATTTTATCCTTCATGGAAAAAAAGTTATGTTTATATGGTGAGTGTCACTCCTTAAAAATGGTGTTTACTAAAAAAAATAGTTTTCAAAGGAGATGGAAAAAGAAGTGCAATCTAATTCAATTTTTGAAAAAAATATATTTAGAATCTACAGACAAAATGTCACAAATCACTAGTTTGCATCATCTTCAAATTCCTCATGGTTTAGCCGCTATAGGTGCCCGAAAGTGAAGATTTAGTTAGAAAAAATTATTTCAGTGTCCAGTTTGGCCAAAAATTGTAAACCAGTATTGTGGGATCACCCTTGTCTAACTAATTGATGTAGGCTACTTAACCGTGTCAAATTCCTCCAACTTAATCAATTGATTAATCCATGATAAGTTAACTGACTAAGTTATTTAAATCATGCATTAAAATTTTCTTCATTAAATCTAATTCAACATCATCATTAGTCATTAAAATTTTAATCTTAGCCATTAAATCAATGTACATGGATTAAAATTTTGATTGTTCTCCTCTTGCCACATGTCCTCAATATTCCCCATGCTTCCACATGTGTAAGAAAGCTAATTTAGAAAACTCCATGATCATGTATGTGTGGGCATGCTAACTTATCCCAGTCCTTGCTCACTTATGCGTGAACATGCCATCTTAGAAGCATATTTGACTTTCACCTCAACCCACTCCATGTTCTCACATGTGCACGAGCATGCTAACTCATCCCACTCTTTTCTCACACGTATGTGAGTGTGCTAAATTGGAGGCGTGCTAATTCTCAACATCATGCTTTGAGCTTTGACTCGTCTTGACCTCAAATGCTCACAAATGTGATCTTATCTCCCACACATGCAACCTTTCTCATACATTTGAGAGAATGCTTAGCATTTTCCACCTCACTTGCCACTTTCTAATTTATCATTTATTCCTACACCTTGATCAAATCACATCCTTCAATCTTAGATCTTCAATCTATATGACTACAATCCTAGTCCTCTATTCAATTTTGCATATTGAACTTCCATTTTTATCCTAAGAAACATATTTTGTGAGAGGCATCCCCTCCCATTTGAGAACACACTTTCATGCTAATGTTATACTATCATTTTTATGAGCTAATCATCTAATCATATCCTTATGATGTTAAAATAGTGACATGAATATAAGGAGTATCCACATATCTAGTTTGGAGCTTATCCAAAAACTAATTATGAAATAAAAAATGTTGTGTTATTTTATCTTAACTTGCATCTTTCATTTATTATCTTTGTTGGTTCTCTCTAACATGACCCTATCTATCTTTTATTTGATCTTTGGATTTTTCTATGTTGTTAATCAATTTTCTTGAGTTCATTTTGAAGGTGCACACAATTACCTCCTTGGAAATATTCCTTATGATGTGTCATAACATGCATCATAAGTTGTTCAACTAGTCTAACTCCCTCTTATATCCTTTTTATGTGTCAAATATGTTTTCTCTAATGTGGGAAGCCATATTTTTTTCTAGGAGACTATTGGGACTTGTCTTTTTTAAATTGTAGAGCTCAAGTACATCTTTACATTGGGAATCTATGGAATCAATTCCAAATAACATAACTTATTTATTTTACCAAAAAAAAAACTCTATAGCCAAAAAGTTGAGTTTTTCTATGCAATAGTCCAAAAACTACATCATTTATATTCTTAACATTAACATTATAAGTGAGGTTGAGATACCTTTCCAAACAAGTTTTACATAGATTGAAAACTTGTCAAACCCAAGGCCAAGAGAAATTAGCTATATCTAAACATATTTATACTTTCACAAAAGGACATGTTGGCTCATATTCAACATGTTTGGAGCATTCAGCCATGCCCCATGTATGAGACATATTGGATTGCTTGGTGGAATGATGCTTTCAAAATGTACATCACACTTCCTCTCTGTTTATGGATTCCTTGCCTAATTCATCTAATAGCTTGTCAATAACCACTTTGAATCTATGACTCATTTATTACCTTAATTCAAGAAAAGGATAATGCTAAATAATCCTTTAGTAGCTTGACATATTTTGCAAGGCATCAAGTTTGAGTATTCAATGGCAAAAGAATCAATCCTATATATAAATATTATTTTTTCCCTTAGCTTGGTTAGTCAAATTATTTTGGTTGGAATTGGATTGATCATGGGGATAATTTCAAATTTCCTAGAACCCCCTTTTCTTTTTAGACCTCCCTTGATGCATTATGGAAAGTTATCATACCCATAATTTAGAAAAAAATTGGTTATTAGATTTACAAAACCCTCTTGCTAGCTATCAAATTTTAGGTGTACTCTAACATTTTCGTTGCTACTAATGTTTATTTTTCCTCTTGATGGGTCTCTTTTAAGGCTTCCTATGTAAAAATTGAGAAGTTGCTTGGATATTTTTTTTAGCTTCTTCTGGTGGTAATAAAAATTTTATTGTGCAACTTGGGAGTATTGTTGTCTCTCTCATGATGTGGGGGTTTAGGCTTATTTTCAATCCACTGTTAAGGATTAGCACTCTATGATAAATGGATCATTAGAGCTCTTGAAGACAATGATGCTTTGTAATTCCTCATATGACATGACACTCATTTGGAGTGCCCTTTGGGCATCTAGCTTGGAAAGGCATTGGACTCCATATTCTCCTCACTATGAAGGAACCCTTTCAAATATAGGACACATTTTTTATTAAAGGAATCTAGAAGGCTTGGGAGTCCATCAAGCTCTAGTTGTTATGGGTTCTAGTAATGACATCAATAATGACATTTCCATTAATCAACAAACTATTTGGTGTTCTGTAGTTATTTCTTGTCAAGATTTCCTTGTAACCAAAGAACCTTGGATTTGATCTTTGAATTTTTATAACAAAGGAGTCAAAAAATTGCTACATGTTTTCAATAAATTCACTAATAATTTCTTATCTTGGCTTGAAGGTAAGTTTAAATTATGGCTATCCAACCAAGGTCATTAAACCTACTAGATAGTAATTGATGTCATTTTTCACCATATGGTATTTATAGTTAGGATTAGGTATATTAAGGATTGATGAAAAGATTAAAAATGGTATCTTGATATGCCCACAATTATAGACCTCACAAGAGATATTTGTGGCTTATGTTGCACCTCCCTATTATGACCTAGTTGGATCATTGTTTGCACTTCTAGTCCTCTCTGAGAAGTTGGCACCATATATTCAAAACTATTTCGTTGGTTATTCTTGAGCCCAAGTTGGCTCATTTTTCTTGGTGCATTCTTTGTCAAGGTCTTATGCTTGGCTCTCACTTGTCTCATTTGGTAGTTTATAAAACATCCATTTTTTGGACAACTTGAGACTCTCAAGTGTATTTTTTCTGGTTATGCATCAAATTTGAGGAAGCCTACACTTGAATTCGTAACTTCTTCAAGCCTTTCAAGCCTAGCCCATTTTCATGGCATATGGTTTTCCTAGAATATTTGCCCTCCCTCCCATTTAGATTTACATAGATTTGGCACACTTTTAGGGTGGAGATTCTTTTTAGCATTTGGAAAGACACTTTTTTATCTTTTTTATAGGATGTGTGGTTAGTATTCATAGTTTTCCTTACACTAAAGTTATGATTTTCTCTAATGTTCTTATGTAGATTTAGGTGCAAGGGAACAAAGTCCCAGGGCAATGCCCCTTGCATGGTTGCTAAAGTGTCATCCTCTGTTCTCTCCCAATAGGGTAATTCCCCTCCACATGTGTGTAGATATGGATGTAGTCAACTTGCCAATAGAGTTTGTGGTTTCTAGTCACATGGCTCTTAGCTACCTAAAAAATATAGAGATTGTGATACCCACATATGGTCTCATCCCTCTTGGCTACCATCAACCTCTTCACATGGGTGTGGTGCTCTTAGGTGGCCAAATTTTTGCAAGTTCCCTCACTTGAATCTGGCTATTTCTCTTATTTGTTCTTAACAACATACAAATGAAGACCAAGAAGAAGATAATGCTCTCACTAGTTGGGAACCAATTGATGATAGTTTCACCCTTCCTATTGTGTGGGGCAAGCCAAATGATACTAATCCCCCCTTCTAATGGTGTAACTCTCACCCTTAATACCTTTATTATTGTTGTTTAAACCTGACCCTATTTTTTCCATTTTGATATTTAACTTCACTTAAACCTTAAAAATATATCTTTTGACACCTATATTTTTATAAATAATATATTATTCTCTCTTTAATATATAAAAATAAGAAATAATATTATCCATTTAAAAATTAAAAACTATTCTAATTAAAATGGGCCCAAAACATAAAGGTCACCATTACAAATATGGAGTAGGTAGTTGGATTTGTTAAATTGGAATTAAAAGCATTGAGTATTGGATTTAACATTTTTATTACTATTTCTGGTCAAAAGTTCAGAATGTTGGATGAACACTTGCAACGCTTGACAAGTACCACCATTTCTGTCTGGATAATGAAAAATATTTGGGTCGGAAGGTTTCCATTAATGAAGGTTGACATTCTCTACACTTGTTTGTGATCTTGACTAAGAGGTTTTTAATTCCGTTTGATACTAAATAAACATTCCACGCGTCTTCACTAGCTCGAATTCGGTATATAATCCTTCACTGAGGATTTGTATCGTGTATTGATGGTCAAGCGATGACTTGGGAGAACGTTAATTTGATTAGATCAACTACTTTGTTTGATCAACTACCATTTTTAATCAAATTTGTCATCAACTACCATATTGAATCAAATTGTGTGTAATATGACGGCTTAGTTTTATTAATGAGGTTATGTCATTTTCACTTGTATTAATAAAATAACTTATGAAAGAATCAATTAATAGGTAGGTTGCCATGCTTGTATAACCTGCAATTATAAATGCTCTTTTGGTTTCTCCTTTGTGGGTGTCTTATACAGTCTCCAGTAAACTGGAATTAGTGTGTTTTGAAGACTTCCTGTGTGAATTCTCTCTGTGTTTTCTTCTTAAAACAAGCAGCCTTGTAAGCCATTGTATTTTGTGGGGTTTGGTAAGTGAATGCTTCTTCTAAGCCATTGCATTGATTGAGCTCATAGTTCAAGGTATATTAGGGTTTGGTAATCTTTAAGTGCATGCAATATTATGCCAGCTTTCTTTGGGTTATAAGTTTATTCTGTCCATATTTTTCTACAGTACATATAAATTGATGTATAGGAGTTAAGTTGCTGCAACATAGTGTCATGGTACAGTTTTGCATCCTAAGGTGAAAAGTTTAATAACTGTTTGTAGGATATATATATTATTATATAAGATTTTAGTTGGAATCTAAAATAATACTCTTATATTATAGGGCGCTGCCAATATGGTGAATGAGCAGGAACTTCTGTCAACAGAGATTGTGCGTAGAGGGGCTGAGAGGTCTGGCCCTGATGCAGGATCCCAGACATTCTCCATTAGATTTCACAGGAAACTGCCTGACTTCTTACATTCTGTCAATGTCAGGCATGTTAAGTTGGGGTACCATTACTTTATTAGCAATGCTCTGTATATCTTAGCAATTCCTCTGCTGCTTGTGATGATAGAAGCCTTAAGTAAGAATAACTTATGGAAACTCTGGGAGCAGCCTAGCCTTGATTTAGTAAGCTTGATGTATGTATGTGGTTTGATTGGTTTCACTGCTTGTGTCTACTATATGTATAGTCCAAGAACCGTATATCTAGTAGACTTTGCATGCTACAAGCCATCTGATGAATTCAAAGCAACTAGAAACCGTTTCATGTGTCATTCTCGGGATACAGGGTTTTTTGATGATAAAAGCCTGGAGTTTCAGAGGAAAATTCTAGAGAGAGCTGGAATAGGAGAGGAAACATACTTTCCAAGAGCCATTTCGGACTCTCCACCTAGGCTGACCATGAAAGAAGCCCGTGCAGAATCAGAGATGGTGGTGTTTGGTGCCTTGGATGAGCTGTTTGACAAATGCAAAGTGAGGCCGAGGGATATTGGGATTCTTGTGGTGAACTGCAGTTTGTTCAATCCAACTCCATCTCTGTCTGCCATGATTGTCAATCACTACAAGATGAGAAGCAACATTCTGAGCTTCAACTTGGGAGGAATGGGTTGTAGTGCAGGGATCATAGCTCTGGATCTTGCAAAAGACATGCTGCAGATTCATGGGAATTCATATGCAGTAGTTGTGAGCACTGAGAACATTACACTGAACTGGTACCATGGCACAAACAGATCAATGCTTCTGCCCAATTGTTTGTTCCGCATGGGAGGTGCAGCTATTCTCTTATCAAACAAGAGAAAAGATGGAAGGAGATCAAAATATCAGCTAGCCCAAATTGTTAGAACTCATAATGGACAAGATGACAGGAGTTACCGGTGTGTTTTCCAAGAGGAGGACTCCAATGGGACCAAGGGCTTGACCATATCGAAGGAGCTCATGTCAGTTGCAGGCCATGCACTTAAAGCCAATATAACAACTCTGGGTCCATTAGTACTTCCTCTATCAGAACAGATCCTCTTTGTTCTCATACTATTATCCAGAAAAGTTTTCAAAATGGATGTAAAGCCTTATGTCCCAGACTTCAAGTTAGCATTTGAACATTTTTGCATTCATGCAGGAGGGAGAGCAGTTTTGGATGAGCTGCAGAAGAATTTATCATTAGCAGAGCATCACATGGAGCCTTCAAGGATGACTCTTCACAGATTTGGCAATACATCAAGCAGTACTATGTGGTATGAGCTTGCATACATGGAAGCCAAACAAAGAGTGAAGAAAGGTGACAGAATATGGCAGCTAGCATTTGGTTCAGGATTCAAGTGTAACAGTGCTGTTTGGAAGGCCCTCAAGACCATTAAAAAGCCCACTAAAAACCCATGGCTGGATTGCATTGACAACTACCCCGTAGAGATTCCAGAATTCCAGAAGATATGATCCACTCATGGTTTAGGAAGGAATATTGTGTGATGGTTACCAAGTAACGCACATGTGAGGGTATTTATCCTACTTTTCTTATATGTATAAGTTTTACAAGTTATGGTAAATCAATAAATTGTGTTTTTACATTTAAATTTATAACTATTTTCTTATATATAAGTTATATAAATGGTATGGTGAGTATGTATATTTTATCCTATAACTAAAAATAGTTTCAATCAGCAGATGGAGTTGAACAAAATCTTCTTCCTCAAATTTAGATTAGTGGAAGAAAATTCAGGGGACACCATGGCAATATTTTCTTTTGTTTAATGCACTTATAATTACGTACTGTCTTTCGATTATAACATAATATTTTTTTTTATATTGAACAAAGCAATTTTAAAATACAAGAAATCAGCTACAAAAAGTAGCTTGAGAGAGTAGAGATACAACAAGAAAATGTCTAATATCCAAGCCACACGGCTACAATACAGATCCTTACATAAGCTGTACAACATATTTACTAAAGCTAAGTTTACTATGAAGCTGAAACTGCATAACTTGATCTTTGATCTGCTATAGACAATACTTAACCAGTTCATTCTTCTTACATAGGACTTGGTTCTGCAAGAAAAAACAAGCCACCTGAAGAAATATATTAGAATAAAGCCTTACAATACCAGTTACATGATAATAGTCATTAGAAAACATAGCAACACATATGTTATTCCATATACTCCTTAAAATCACTTGCTGAATAATCAACAATCACGTCATTCTACATACCGAGGCCAAGAATAACTTCTTTCCAATTAAAAACATGATTAAAAATTGCTGGAAATTGTTTAAAAACAGCAAACCATTGATTCTTAACATGTAAATATTATAACATAACATTTAAGAAACGGAAGAGGGAGGTGAGTTCTTTTGACTGGTTCATTATTTTAGGGTATGTTTCCATGCATTGTGGATACTTTCTCTCTGATTATTTTATGTTACTCTATATTTGTGGGATGTTTTAGTGAGCCTATACATAAATTTTGTTCTTAGAACCAACTTTTGGATGGTCCGGGTTTTTTTTTACAAATTGTGAAAGTTGTGCCATCTTCAATTATTGTTGGACTAATTGCTAGCGTCTCTTTGGATTTGTGACATGGACTAATCACTTCTTGTGGATCCGTTTATCTCTAGCATTTGTATCAAGTGTTAACAAGTCAATTTTTTGGCACAATGGTAAGCTTGTTCAAAAAAATAGTATTAGAGCCATGGTTGCAGGTTCGAATCCCCTCAGGTGACACTGAGGGGGGGATTGATGGACTAATCACCAACGTATCCCTTAAAATTAGTGACATGGACTAACCACCTCATGTGGATTTGTTTATCTTTGGCATTTGTATTGGACGTTAACAGGTCGATCTTTTGGCACAACAACAAACATGTTCCAACAATATTTGATGGGAAGGATGAGTATGGTTGGGTGTTTTTTAAAAGGTTTTTGAAGAGGTTTGATCTCTAAATTTGATGCCGTTTAGTCTTTTGATGCATTGGAGTCTATATGTGACTTGTATGAAAATTTGAAGTTATGTAGGCAATATCTTTCTTGTGATATTGAGTTGTTTGGGATTATTTCATGATCTCAAAAGATTAATATGTTACTTAAATATTTTAGTTCTTAATTTGTGAAGAACACTTTTTAGTGCTCTTTTGTTTGACTAAATATTTTAAAGTTTACAAGAAAACATCTTTATGGGTGTCAAACTACTTAGGTTGAACCTGCCTTTATATGTGTATTTTTGGAGTATATCATCCATTTTCTTGGTCATGCTATTTTCCATGAATTGGAAAATATCTTTACTGCATGGCTCCACATATAGGTTTGTGTGAAGGTAGGCATCAACTCCAACCTTAAAAAATGTATTGAAATTTAGACAAGAGACATGCAATTGTCACTTCCCCTAAATGCACCTATTTTAAACATGTCATTAATAGGTAGTGTAGCATCATAAATTGTCACCCATGACAATTTCACACTATGTTTATCTCCCCCTAAATTATGAGCCTAATTAGGTCTCTAATTTCCAAAAATTATGTATTCTATAGCCCATTTGTACCACTTTCTAATAAATTGCAAGCATTGAACAAATGCATTTAATTGATATTTTACCCCCCATGCTAAATATCCTGGAGAATTGGGTCCCCCTTTTCTTTTGGGGGCCAATTTTTAATATGTCGAGGTGGCCATTTTAACATTTAAATTTCAAATTTCAAATATTGACTATCGAGATTTAATATATAGGGAAATTGGATAAATGTCTATAAATATCTAGTCATTGCATCATTTCAAATCTAACAACAAGCACTAAGTGAAATTATATTGGAAAACTTATGATCAAGAGCACTAAATTGAGCAAGTCAAGAGCAACATTTCAGAGCTTTATTACGACTCAAGATCCTAATATCATGTCAAATCTTATGTGAGTCCATGTGTTCATGTTATCATTATTTTGTGAATGCTGACCCCTTTTATAGGTCTCCAAAGCATTTAGGAAAATCAAGCAAGAAAGATCAATACTTTGAGGTGATGTATATGACTTTAGTCCTTCAAGAAAGCCATTGAAGGGTAGTGAGTTGCAATACTTTTTGATTTCATCATTCCTTCCTATCCATTTATTTGTTTATCATTGACATTGCCATTGTGGAAGTGGAAACGCTTATACGGGGTTTGATTAAGGCAAGCCCTTAAATAGCCCAACATTTTCTTTCTCTTTGAAGATGTAGGTTCTAGGTTTGAAAAGGAGTGAAGAAAGATTGAAGACAAATTGTTCATTGTTCCAATTGAAGGCTTACATCCTATCAACTCACAGAAACTCACTTACAAAAATATCTAACAACATTCTAACAATTCAACAACTAGAAATTAGAAGCTTAGATCTGGCATCAAAGGATTCCAAAAACATACCAAAAGTATCCTACAAAGACCCATTTTCCCAAGGGCGACCCAGTCCCACTATAGCACTCAAATCCAAATTTTAATCTTATAGGTACACAACCCTCTGCACTTCTTAGATCTGATGACAATTTTCTATATCAGTCTATTAATCACCTTTTTATTGCATTTTTCATACTAGGTCTCATATTTCAACTAGGTAAAGTGTAGAAAATCAATTTCAAATCATGTCCCAATCCATTTTCAAGGCCTCAAGACTATAAATCCAAGTCTAATTAGCTCATCTTCATGTTTGAAAGTCAATCTATCCATGTTTTTGATCTACATTCTTAATGTAACATTGAAAAAGGAACAAAAAGTAACCCTAGGTTTAGGCATTAAACTTAGGAACCACCCCTTTTTCTATATTTTAGATAGATCATTTGATCTGTCAATTACAAGGTGCAATATGATAAAGTTACTATTATTTTTTTTATTGGGGAAGTATACCAATGATGACTTCAAGTCTAATGTTGATGACATTCATCAATGCTATGGATTGATGCTAGAATGAGGGTATCTATAGCCATGATTTATAAGAGGATATATTTGATATATAATCAATATTATAATAATTTAAGTTTCAATCAATATTTCTTAATGAATACACCTAGTATAGGAGCATTTGGGATCATGTACAATCACACACAACCAAAAAATATTCCTAAGTTTTATTTTGTTTCATGTTCTATTTTGTGATTTTTGTTATAGGTTGTTTGTGGCTTCAAGATCATTTTTGTGAAGTGCATTAAGAATAGTTTATTGGCTTTTGTGTTAGGAAGCATCCATAGTGGTGTCATAAATACATATTTTTTGCTTCAATCAACTTTGAAGCTATATTTTACTCATTTTTCACATAATTAAGTTGCAACGCATTGGTGACAAGAACCTATAAGTGTTAATGACCAAATTCTATAAGGCGACAAGAGCACTATAAATCTTTGATAAAATTGTAGTTGTGGAAAGATTTTATCTTAGGTTGGGAATGATAGTAAATGAGAAATTTAATTTGGTTTTAGTCTTCTTTGATTTTAGTTAGATTCAACAAGGTCTAATATTACACAAATGTGAAGATCAAAGGATATTCCCAAATATTTAAAACTTGCTAGTCATTAAATGTTGATTTTCTAAGGAAATTTTAAAAATATTTTTGCTAAGTTATAATTAGAGTAGATGGATAAATAAATTACTATTTCCTTTGGTAAGAAAATTTGTTTTTTAAGATTTTTCTTGATTTAAGCAAGCATTTAATGTTGATATTTGGGAAAGATACTTTCCCAAATGTGAATTTCTAATTTTTCTCCCATTTGTGGGATGTCTTTATGTTTTATTGAACTTTTTGAATTAAAAATGGTTTCTTGATCAATCCTTTAGATGCATGGTGTATTTATTTTGATTTCTTATTCATTTCAAATGGCATTAAGGTCAGAACTTACTACAAATTAAATGGGAAAACCAATGAGGGTGAAATGCCTAGTTTTTTGTGCCAATAGTGGAATGGGGCAATGGTTAAGTTGTGTTGTTTTTTTCCATCAACGTTCAAACCCAAATGGGGTGTAATTGTTGAGAATTTATATTGGGGATGAGGCCCCCCATTTGTGACCTCACCGGTTCATAGCTCTGGGTCAGAAGAATTTACCCCTCTTAATAAAAAAATGCCTAGTTTTTGACAATGTTTGAAGGTTAGTTTTGAAGTTACTAGTCACATGAAGTCTTCCCAATATGATGTGTTAGGAACAAAGGGAGAATGTGAAGAGTTATAATTTAGGACAAAAAGAGAAAAATATTTACAAATATAAGGACAGACCGGATTTGCAATGAGAGAGGGAATAAAAAAACAAAGGAATAAGAAGAAAAATAATAGTTAGGAAAAATAGTGTAGCGAATGTGAAAGAGAAAATATTATTAGAGTGATAGAGAATGAAGGAAAACAAAGGATAGAGTTTGTAAGAAAGAAAAAGAAATTTATAGGAGGTATGAAACAAAATCAAAACCATTGTTCATGACTAATTATCTATAGAAATTTTAAGGAAAGTAAAAGTTGACATTTGAGGGTGAGGATATAGGAACAAAGTTTTAAACTAGAGTAGGAAAAAGGCTATTACATAATTATATATACCATAAAAGAAATTTTAATCCCTAAAGAAATTTTATTGAATGTATGAAGCTACAAATTCTTTTGAATAAAGGTGTCATTTAATGTTTCCTCCAAATTATATGTTGATTCATATTTGAGAACACTAGATTATATAGTTTGTAAGAAGAACCTCTAGTCTAAGGAAAAACCAAAACAATATTTAATTCATTTAATAAAAGAAAAAATATATTCATTCTCTTTATAAGATTAGGAAAGATAGAAGTTTCTAAAGTAGCTCAAAATCATGATTCAAACACATTGTATAGATTGTGTATATGTACACTCCAATCTCTCTAACATTAATTTACACCCTACATGTGTGGGAAATCTAGGTACATCAATTAAAGAGGCGAATTAATAGGAATTGGCATAGTTTAGTGCAAAAAAACATATGAATGATAAAAGGAGGTGAAATATACCATCCTCACTTTTGTGTCTTTGTGTCTACATTTTGTGTTTGCTTGCAGAATTCTATTTTGACATTCTTAAATGCATTCATTTAGGCATCTCTCATTTAACCCAAAAGTGATAAAATAAGAAAAAAATTGTATTGCTTTATTTCAAAATTACATCAAAGTCATCATTCTCATATTTTGGCATCTTAAAGTCAGTCAATTTGTGCATTTTATATTAAAAAATTACATTCAAAATTGTCATTTCTTGTTCACATATTGTTGCACATTTGCATTGGTATAAAGTAAGAAAATTTTGGAAAATTATTTAGTATTCAAATTGTTTGCAATAGGATCTGAAAACCTTAAGTACAATCACAAATAGTTAAAGCTTTTGAATTTTTGAAAAATTAGCTTAGGACTCAGGCACCTTTAGGTGCCCCTATCCTCTTATTCTTGACTGAAAAAAAATCACAATCTTATGTTGTGATATCCTTTGTCTTCTTTTATTGTCTAATTACTATTTTTAAGTATTTTACTTTGTTTGGTGTTCCATCTTGGATGCACTTAGTGTCTTGAAACTTCTATGATTTTCACAACATGGTCTCCTATTGTCAATACTTCAATGAGACATAGTTCTAGACTTATGGCATCCCACATTGGCTTTATATCTATTGTGGATCATGAGCCTTCTAACTCTTTCAAGATAAGTTTTGTCAAAACTCAACCCATTTCAGACTCTATCCTTGATGTTACCATGCTAGTGACAACTTTATAAAAACCTATCTTTATAGATGTTAAGACTATGATTGCCCATGTTCCCGAAGATAAAATGAAAAAAGGGATATGGACTTAGAAAAACTTCAAGACTTTTTGAGTAGTGAATACTTTTCTGGTATAGAAATTCTTATAATTGACAACTTGAGGAAATTTATTAATGATGATCAAGGATTATAGGTTGTGTGTAGCTTAGCTCATATATTTTATGATAATGCACCTACCTGTTGAACACCAAAAATATTGAGAGGTGGGTGAATCAGTATTCTATTAAAGCATTCACATAAAATCCATCCAAACAATATTATTATTCTCACTAGAATAGCAAGTGAAAGCATGAAATCAAGACAATGCATCAACACACATGAACACCAGTATTTTTATGTGGAAAGTCCAAAATGGGAAAAACCACAGTGAGGGCTAGCTCATAATATAATATATTAGGATATAAAATATTACAATGGCTCACTGCTAGGACGCACTGTCCTTAAAGGCTCACAGCCAGAAGTGATTTACAAAATAGAGAATGAATCACTGCCAAGTGATGAACTAAGATATAATGCACCTTCCTTGTGCTGGATTTTAGTTCTAATGAAGCATAGTACATGAATAATTTTTTTGTATACAACACATTTGTCTGCTCATCTACACAATTTCACACATATACAACACACACACTCTCTTCTCTATCTTCGTGTATCTCTCACACTCTTCTCTTTTCTCAAAAAAGTGTTTTACATAAACATATATATTCATTCATTGTCACTAATTAGGTCGGCCTAATTATAGAAACCTTATTTTCAAAGAAAAAACCATGTCGGAATTGTCCTCAAAATATATTCATTTTCACATATAAATAGTTGGCATGGACCTAAGATAGATCCCTTTATCATTCATAGCACATATTAAGACTTTTTAACATTAATACATAATTAGGTTGGTCAAAGTTAGACCTAATATTACAAAACCCCAAACATACATACAATCCATCACATGTGTAACACAATTTTTTTTTAACACAACGAATTCCCCTTTAGACAACATCAAACTACTTATCTTCAACACCGCATGGCATGATAATCAAATATGAGAAAATGTGGAATCTCCCACATTAGTATACTGTATAGAAACTCACTGTAGTCTTCAAATTAGAATACTTTCATTCATATCTTTCAAATGACTTCATATATCATTATTAAAATCTAATGTAGAATGCACTTTGTAGTTTCAAATGTATGTACAAAGTACTGCAGTGGTATCTTTTTCTGAGATTGAATCTAGACCAAAAAATTGATATATAAAGCCAGTGTATAAGCATGATATTGTTACCCAAGTTATTGGTAACTATACCTTTCCAACCATACAACCTAGTCAACTGAAACTTTTTCAGTGGATGCAACTAATGACAAGATAGATCATAATACCAAATTTTGAGCGAATCTTACAAAATAAGATAATCTGAATCAAAATATCAAATCAATAGACTTTCATTACTGAAGCAGCTAAATGCTGACAAACATCAAAATTCCATTATGGAAATTATCCAAATTCTATTTTTGACATCAATGACAACTTCCAATTCCCAACAATCTCCACCTTTGTCATTGATGGCAACACATGATGTGAAAAGCCATCAAAATACCTCTTCCCAACTTTTCAATTTTCTCCCCCAAAAACTATTCACAATTTTTTTTAATTTTCATATACCTCATATTTGTTTCCACATGATACCTCTCTCTCTCCCCCTTTGACATCAATGGAAAAGGAAAAAAAAAATTCTTTAACAGTTCCTTTTGCATACTTGAATACTCCCCCTAAGGAGTACAACCAAAATAATGATGATAATTGATCAACCAGAGGTTGTTGTTCCTCGTAGTTTGCTAAAGATACCTGTCCATGAGGATCTCCCTTCATCCCAAAGCCTTTTTTCTCTGTGAGTGCTCAACATAGATTGTTGTGATCAATTAAGATGTCTTTTCCTTCAACCACAATTCTGGGAGTAATATTCGATTGCAAAGTTTTGTCAACCATAGAGAGAACATAGTATATTGGAGTGCATTTAACCTTTATTAAATCTTTGAGCTTATCATACAATTCAATCATTTCTCCTTTCTCTTTATGTGATGCAAGGTATTCTCCATACCAAGTCTAATCATCCAAATCAAGAGCAGGATTAAATGTGCTAAATGAAAACTTGATTTGTGCTTCAATTGTCTTCTCAACACCCTTGAGTCCTTGAATTGCATCAAGCCAAGTCCAACAAAATGTGAATAAATTATTGACCTTGTAACTAAGGGTTTGTTTTAGAATTAAATTAGATCAATGGAGACCATAAACCCAAAGCAATTACAAAATACAATGGAAGTAAACAAAAGAACGATTATACCATAAAACTGTCGAGACCTCCATGATTCACTTTTGTAACACCTTCTTATTTGCTAGTTGATGTGTTGCCCTCAGATTCATCATGCAAGCAATCTGAAATAAAAGTCTAAGTCCTATACCAAGCTTTGAAGGATTTGATCAATGCCTAATGCCTATGACAATATGAGTGAAATGCTTATGCCTAAATATGCCAAGACTAAATGAAGTAAGATGACAAATGCTGCAAGGTCTAATGTGTAATATCTAATGCCTCCAATGTCTAAAATCCAATGCCCTACCTCCTTGTGTCCAAAAATGAGAGGAAAATGGCATTTTGAATGGATGAATGAGATTGAATGTCAAGAAGGTGTCTTAATCAATGGCCAAAATTGAATGTTGTAGTATGGAATAGGGTTAGGTCAAAATTAGGGCAATGACAAGAAATGAAGGGTTGAGATTGAATTATGAGATAATTCAATCAAGGGATGAAATTGAATGAGATGTCAAGAGATAAGATTTGATGTGGAAGATAAGATTGGACAAAGAGGTGATAGGAGAAATTAAATAATAAAAATTATTTAATCTAGGTGACCAATGAATAATTAAATAATTAAAATAATTATTTAATTATAGAGGAATGTGACAAAATAATCATTTTGAATTGAATAATGATTTAATTCAAAATTCAAGAGAGTGGACCAAATTAAATAATAAAATTATTTAATTTAGGTGACAATGAATAATTAAATAATTAAAGATATTATTTAATTATAGAGGAATGTGACAAAAAGAATCATTTTGAGTTAAATAATGATTTAATTCAAAATTCAAGAGAGTGGACAAATTAAATAAATTAAATTTATTTAATTTATTAGAGAAGAGGCCAATGAATAATTAAATAATTAAAATAATTATTTAATTATAGTGGAAGGTGGATAAAAATTAAATAAATAAGAATTTATTTAATTTTAGAAAGAAGAGGACTTAATTAGTGATGTAATTAAATAAATAAAATTTATTTAATTCATCAGGGAGGAATAAAGATAGAAAATTAATTAAATAATTAAAATTATTTAATTAATAGAAGAAATATGACTTTAGAAAATAATTAAATAATTAAAAATTATTTAATTATGAAGAATGAAAGGGGAAATGATGGAGAATTTGGAAGTCGCAAGCCTAAGACATTTTTTTAGTGTCTACAGACCTCTTTCTCACACTGTTGAACTTCTTTGAGTTTTTTAAGTGCAATGCTATGAGTGGACTTATAGTTCTCTACATTTTCAACACTACCATGGCTAGTTGCACTCAATATTTGAGAAACATTCAAAGTCAAGGAGGAAGTCAAGTCTCCCTCCCTATAACTATAACCTCTATCCCTACATACACAAATCCAAGTGTTTCTTCAAAAATTCAACAAATAATTGGTATAACTCCAACAGTAGGCCTTTCCACTATAAATTGTTATAGTTTTGGATCTTCACATGTCACACCTCAAGTTTCATCCCATCTCATAAATTTGAAACATAGTATCCCACCAAGCACATACACACTTCCAACATATTCTCCACATTCCCAAAACATTTCAACCAATGATTCCATCATCAACCAACTTTTGTAAAATGTAACATCACTTCAACAACAAATTTCAACCTTGAACCAAAACCAAAATGGAAAACCATCACAATATGTCAAAAGAAGCCCATTGTCACTTGAAATATTGAAAGGAAAAATGCCACAAAACATAGAGATACCCTGGTTTGAAAAGTATAATCGCAAGGTAGATCCTAGAAATCATATATCAACATACACTGTAACCTTATGTAGTGATTTCATATTTGAGGATAAGCTCTTGGCTAAACTCTTTCCTAGGTCATTGAAAGACATGGCTTTGGAATGGCTTTTTTCATTACTGAATAACTCAATCCACTCATTTAATGAGCTTGTTGATGCTTTCCTCAATCATTTCCAAGTAAATATTGGTCTTAAGATTAACATATAACTGATTTAATGTGATGGAAACAATTTAAAAGAGGCAAAAATTTCTAAGATTTCATAAGCCGCTATCAATTTCTTTATTCAAAAATTAATCTTACCTTCCTATTGTGGATGTCCAAAGAGCATGTTCATAGAAAACTTACAATCTAACATAAGGGATGTAAGATCTTAATAATGAAATTTCCATCCTTCATACATTTTTGTATGGCTCTTCGTGACCATCAAAATTTAGTTAGTCAATACAAAGAGATATCTTCATTGACTCCTACGAAGAAATCTGAATCTATACCTCAAAACAACTATCAACCATTCAAGAAGAAAAACATGAAATTTATAAAGTTTCATACACCTCAAACAACCAAAAACATAGAACCTCAATGTTTTGTCATAAGTCAAACCCCGTACCAATTTAGTCCAAAATATAGATAATTAAATACCTAGCTACCTAATACCCTAGACATTTGATCATGTTGTAACTTTTGAGTAAAACCTTAATCCAATTGCCTCTTGTTAAACCTATGGACACAACCAAACCTTTACCTCCAAATTATAATCCAAATTCCTTTTTTTAATATCATCGCATAAGTGGACATGATACAAAATGATTCATGCATCTTAAACATAAAGTTCAAGACCTCATTGTTTCAAATCACATCTAGTTGGGTGGTGTTAATGATCAAGGGAATAAGTTTGTTTCCCTATCTAACCAAAACCTATAGATTTTTACCAATCCAATGCCAAACCATTCATCCTCCTTTGTGAAAGATTGTGATATTAAGAATGATAAGATGAATATTGATAAAATTGATGATGTGAATGATGACTTAAATGAAGAGAAGTAGATAGAATGGTTTCTTTAATAGATAATCAACCTTGTAAGGGACAAACCACTATGTTATCCGACATTGCTTTCACTCATAGTGATGCACCTAGACATGCACCTGATGATCCTCTCTACATTGTTGCTCCTATCAATGAAAAACCTATCCAAGGAATACTTATTGATCATGCACATGTATAGAGAATGTGATCATTGAGGAATTCTTGTTTGTACAAGAGCTTTATCAAGATACTTATGAAAAATTGAAAGCATGGATAAAAATTCATGATGGTTTTTCTCACCCTACAATAGGTTCCATCACTCTTTCTCTAAAATTTGGACCGAAACAATTAGATGTCTCATTCTTCATCATCCCAATTTCAAACCAATTCCATCTAAAGCTAGGCCACCCATTGCTACACTCCATGAATGCCATCTCGTTGGTTATTCACAAGCACATAAAGTTTCCTTTTAAAAATGAGATATTTTCAATGCATCATAGTGGGTTTAATCATTTATCTTCTCATGGGAGCTTTCCATTGGATTTATTTTGGCCTCAACCTATGGAACCTATAAATCCTCATGAAGACTTCTTTTTCAAATCATACCATAAGTTAAAGGAAAAGTGTATAACAAAGCTATCTCTTAGCAATATCTTTAAGAATGATACGTCCAAGGTTGTTCCTTCTCCCCCACCAGTTGTGGATGAATCTATACTCCAATAACTTTGAATGACCTTCTTTAACAAAAATAACATTTGTTGTCTTAGAAATATTGGGATGTGAATGACCTGCTTTAGGTCAGCTCACATGTGTGGTACTCCTTTATGTTTTTTTCATCCATTATTTGTGTTTGGTGAACAAGCATGTGATGTGATCTACCATGTCGTGTTTCTTACCACTTCTTAGTGTTTGTGAGTTTTCTTTGGATGACCCTTGTTGCTTCATTTGGTGCAAGGATACAAATGAAATGAACCTGTCATTACATTCTTCTATTTGTATCTTCATTCTTCTATATATCATAAAATTTTTCTTTTACTTTTGTCTTGTGTTTTCCTTTTGGTCTAGACAACTCAAGGCGTTGAGACATTTAGGTCTCTTCCATGTTGAGCCAAAAATAAATTTTCTTCTCTATATGTGTCATTCCTCCATTTTTGTTTATTGTTCCATGAGTATTTGGGGAACGACGTCAATTTCGAGCTCTATTATATCACTATAGAAAAGATGTATAGTGAATCTAGATCTGTGGATCCCTCCAGTGTTCATATTCTATGTTGTTTGTTACATTGCATTTGGGGACAATACATTCTCATGATGTTTTTTATTTGGAAAAGTATCATTAGCATAGGGATTTCCAAATAAGCTATTGTGATCTTTTGTTGCATGAAATTCATCATTTTCTACTTTAAAGTAATTACTCATAGCATGATGTTTTTCAATTTCTTTAAAGTGGGGGCATACATTGCCATTATTTTTGCTTCACTTTGTTCATAGGTATTGGACTTAGTGGTTCATTGACATTCACATTTTTGCTTCACTTTTTTCATGAGATTTGAACTTAGTGTGGGGTTGTCATAGCATTTAGATCATTTTGTAGTACCTTATCAAAGTAATCAAGGATTATAACTCTTGGTATGGTTATGGGTACACACTTAGTGAAAAATAGTCCTCACTAGACCTAGTGTGTTTTCTCATTTTCTTACCTTGTTTTGGGGGGTCACCTAGTGAAAAATGAACCTCACAATCTCATGTTCCTTCCATTTTAGGATTTACCTACCAAATATTAGACTTTACTATGGTGTGAGTCATGAAAACCTTTAGTGTGGGTCCTAGCATAACATAATTTTTTGATCCATATCCCTCTTTTGAATTTCATGTTGACATTGTATGTTAGTGTATGTTGTTTTGTTGCATATCATAAGTGTGTATGTTCCTTTATGCCTATGTTGTTTTTCCATGGGATCTTGGATCCTCAAGGCTTGATCACCTCCGTTGATCCTTATTCATCTTATCTCTTCAACATTTGTACAATCAGATCCCTCTTGACATATTTTCTAATTTAGTGTGAGTCTAAGTTCATAATCCCACTAAAGTGTGGGATAAATGTGTTGAATGCACACAAGACAAATAAGAGGAGGGTGAATTAGTTGTATATTAAAACATCCAAAACCCTCATAAACATTTAGATCCGCATCAACTTAATTAACCCTTAATTTGTTAGAATGATTTAGTATGAAAGAAAATAACAAAAATTGAAACACATCAAAACCATGCACAATAGTACAACAAATTTATGTGGAAAACCCAAGAAGGGAAAAACCATGATGAGGATTAGCTCACAATATAAAGTAATTGCAACATTGAATACAAAAGGCTCACTATCATAGGACTCACTGTCCAAAGAAATAAGGGCTCACTACTAGATTACAAAAAGAAGAAAGAAGAATGTTACAATGAGAAATCCATCTCAATGCAATAGAAAAATATACCATAGAATCACCAACACATTCGCAACCTTCCTAAAGATTGTAGACAGCTTCTACTCACTACTTCTAGTAGTCTAACTCATTGAAGTTTTCACTGCTTCTCAAATTCACACCTCACACTTCTACAATTCGCATCACACACTTCACAACTCAATTTTCCATCAACTCATTACTTATTTATATCTTCTTCAACCTTGAAAACATTCTCCAAGGTCGACTATGTACCTCAACATGAAAATTAGGTTAGCACTAAAAAATTCTCACAATGTAAAGGAATGAAAGCAGACCACACCACATCTTAACTCAAACCCAAATCATACATATGCAACTACCACGCTTACAAAAGAACCAAAGAAAATCCATAATTAGTGTAAATACCCAAGGTCAGTCAAACCTATGTAAACACCATTAACATTTAAGTACACACTTCCTAAAATCCAAATATGAATCATAGAAACCAAAACACACTTGAAAATAATCTAGAATATTCCACCAACACCCTGAAATCCAACAAATTCCTTCGCAAGAACTTTCACCTAAAGAATGCACACACCTAGTACACATAAACAATCTTCAACACATTGTTATTTAAGGAGACAACTTTTGAAGTACCAAACGATGAAATTTTTTTACTATAGGTAGATATATGATCATTATATGCAGACTTCTAGAATCTTAAGACCAACAACCAAACTACTAAGAAATGTGGAGCAAAACCATTTCTCTTAGACACTACTGCAATATACAATTCCAAACCAAAAAATTCTAGATGTAGAACCTTTGAACACCTCTAACCAACATATCTAAACCACATAAGCAGATCTTCAACACAAAAGAAATGTGGAGCCAAACCAGAACACCACTCTATACACCAGAACACCTTTGCAACACACTATTTCCTATTTTATTCATCTTTCTTCAAAAGAAATTGGAGACCAAGCACTAGAGACACATACTCATCATCTTCAATACTTCCTCATCATCACTAAACCAATAACATCCACAAATAGAAGCTTATCAAAGCAACACTAGAGGTTGACACAAATAGAATTTACTAATTACAACATAATGCAACTAATCAAAGCATCACTAGTTGACATTAATGACAACACAAACATAAGCCTGCAAGAATCTCCCCAAACTTGTTGAAATAAATGACACCACCAACTACTCATACTTGCAACAAAATGTAGCATTGTAAATTGTCATCCATGACAATTTCACACTATGTTTTGCTCCCCATAAATTACTAAGCTTAATTGGGTCCCTAATTTCCTAAAATTATGTATTCTATAACCCATTTATACCACTTTCTATGAAATTGCAAGCATTGAAAAAATGCATTTAATTGATATTTTACCCCTAATGCTATATTTCCTAGATAATTGGGCCAAGACCTATTTGTCCAAGGGTGAACAGGTCCCCCTATTCTATCGGGGATTATTTTTTAAAATGTTGGAGTGGACCTCAAATTTCAAATGTTAGCTATCAAGATTTAATTTTCGAGAAATTGGATAAATGCCTATAAATACCTAGTTATTGCATAATTTCAAATCTAACAACAAGCACTAAGTGAAATTATATTGGAAAAATTATGATCAAGAGAACTATTGAGAAAGTCAAGGGTAGAATTTCAAAGTTTTATTGCAGCAATTCAATATTCTAGTGTATCATGTCAAATCTTATGTGAGTTCATGTGTTAATGTCATCTTTGTTTTATGAAGGCTAACTAACCACTTTTATAGATCTCCAAAGAATTTGGGAAAATCAAGCAAGCAAGATCAAGACCTTGAGGTGATGTGTATGACTTCAATCCTTCAAGTAAGCCACTGAAAGGTGGTGAGTTTTAGCACTTTTTGATTTCATCACATGTTAGGATAGGTGAAATTATAATTGCTATTCTAAGTTGATTTATGTGTCTCTGAATTCTTTGAAAAGTGTTCTAAGGGACATGAGGGATAAAATATTTATTATTTATTTTCTTATGATAAATTGTAATTGCATTCAAAGAGGTAGATCCTTTATGATTGAGGTTACAAAGAATTTTGGGAGGATATTCCTTTTGGACATCCAACTTTGTGAGTGGGGACCACTTTGGTGTACATTTCCTTCCACGTTATTTGCATGTTTTGCATGCTCTTACATGGTTGGGTGGCCAAGTTTGCATGTTGGTGCATGCTCTTACATGTATTCGTTAGAGTTGTCTAAGAGTTATGGTACACTCAAGTTTGACCAATATTGATTGGCTATGGGTTAGGCAACCATGTGATAATTTAATATTTCATTTCATTTTTATGGGTTTTCCACTAAGGGGGCATGAGTTTTTCCAGGTGGTTTTTCTTGTTGTTTTGGGATACCATTTGTGGTATTCTCTCCCATAAACCTCTATATATTGGAGCCTTGAGATGGTGGTTTGTGAGAGTTTGTTTGTAAGTTGTCAGAGCAACGAAGTGTTGGTGAAATATAGAAAGGATTATTGTATTGATGTACTTCCTTGAAGATCAATACAAACATTGGATCTCTTTGGGTGTGGAGTTTTTTTCTGCAAGGGTTGAACTTCACGTATATCTTGTGTGACTTGTGTTTGATGACTTGTGGTGTAGACACTAAAAAATGTCCTAGTCTGCGAGCGTCATTTTTTTGGTCCTCATCTCAACATAATTAAATAATTTTTAATTATTTAATTATCCATGATCACATTCCTCTATTGATTAAATAATTTTTAATTATTTAATTAATTCACCTCTTAATCTTTATTTCTACTACGATCAATTAAATAAAAATTAATTACATCACTAACACCCCCGTTTTCTTCAATTAATTAAATAAATCATTATTTATTGAATTATTCATATTTTATCATTTGCCTATAGTCAAATAATACTAATCGTTATTATTTGTCTATTCATTGACCTTTCCCATTCCTCCATAATTAAATAACTATCAAAATTATTTAATTATCTCATGGCATTCCTTTCCTCCATTAAATAATTAACTTAAACTAATTATTTGTCTCATATCCATTTTCCCCATTTAACTATAAATCATTTTAATTAAGTGGCCATTTCCTCCCACTTGCCTTTTTTCTCAAAATAAATAATTTGGAAAAATTATTTGTGCCTCCACTTGTCCAAAGATTCCTTCCTCATGAATTAATGATTTCTAATTTTTAATTTGACCATTATCCCTACACTATCTTATTTTTTGAATCTTATTTTTAATGATTGTCTTTGGGCTCTTTCTAATCTTGACTGTCAATTTTGTAACCTCCATCTCATGAATACTCATCCATCAATCTTGGAATATTTTCTAGATGAGAAATCTTGTTTGTCCATTTGAATGGCTATCTATTAAAGAAGCCTTTCTCCTCCATTTTTTCCTTCACAACCACTTATCTCTAACATTCTTGCTTACAATTTGCAGGTATTTGCACAATTTCTAGCACAAATCTGAGGGCATATTTGCAAAAGGAGTAATAGGAAATAAAAGAGAAATGATTCAACTATAATGGGGAGTGTTTTGTTTCTTTTTTTTCATTTTTCTCTCTTCATTTGATTGTTTTCTTTTGTTTAAATTGGGTTATTAGCTTAGAGGTGTTGTGATTGTCACTATTATCTAGGTTAGCTTGATTTTTTCCCATCTTACATTTGGTGAACCCGATGTGAATCTTATAATTTTGTAGAGAAATATGTTTTTTTCTTGTTTTCTTTTGCATCTTACAACCAAGAATTCACACAAAATCTTGTCATTTACTTTTGAGCACAAAAAAATGGGCGCATGAAATATTAAAAATGATTATTTGGGTTTTGTAGGTCTCACTCTTAGCTTTATTGAACTTCAAATGGTTTTAATGTTACGTTTTGAGAAAGTTATGGTCATTTTAGTTCTCAGGGCTTTTTAAATATAGCTATTAAAACCCACATTTTTTTCCTATAACAATTTTTTTGTGCAGAATCTTGGCAAAATACTTTATGGGTTTTGAAGGTTTGAGTTTCAATTTTTGATAGATTTTTATGATTTAAAATTTCATTAAGTTTTGAGAAATTTATCACTATTTTAATTTGTTATTATCATTAAAGTTTTTTTTTTGGTAATCTTTTGTTTTCAGCATGTGGCACAACTTGGAGGAAGTTTTAAAAACTATTTCTTTTGAAACATAATCATTTGATAGCCAATCATTTTATTTACTTAGTTTTATTTTATCATTGGTATCTCATTTTATTTTTCAAACAACTACAAACTTGCATTCCACACATAAAGGTTAAAATGAACAACAAATTGCATATTCCATTTATGGGTTTTAAAATTGAACATGCATTGTCTCTCATGAAGGCTAAAATGAACAACTACAATTTGCATCAAGATCATAAGGGTAAAATGAACTTACATATCTCACACATTAGTGTATACATCCAAAATTGGTCTAGAGAATATCAATTGAATACTAGTTATTTGATTAATAAAAATCTTTATTTCCTCTACTATATAAATAAATTGTAAACTTTATTTATATAATTCATATTTCTCAATTCTTCTTATCTAAGCCACTTTCTTTATGATTTAATTAAATGGAAAAATTTAACTAATTTGTTTTAATTTATTAATTCCCTTTCATTAAATTTGAATTCTTAATTCGAATTTTGTCACATTTCTCCATATTCTTCTAACCTCCTTCCACATCATCTTCCAACTCATCATGTGTCACATGAAAATAATTATCCCTAATTTCTATAATGGGTATTTACCCTCAATAATCTCAACCAACTCAAGGACACATGGCTTCTCCTTTCCATTTATTCCTTTCTACACTTGGCAAGATTGTTGTTTTAAAGGGGACAACTTCCTTGTTTCTCTCCAACCTCCTCATTTCTCACTGTCAATCTCTCCAAATTGAATCCTAATTGTCCATTGTTTCTAACTCACTTGATTCCTTGGTGAAATCTATAAATAGAGGCTCATTTACAAATTTTAATAAGAGAGCATTGCATACCATTACTTTGCAGAAATCATCTTAGCATTTGAGAGCTTAGTTTGCATTTTGATTCAACATTTAGAATAGTTTAGCAAGTAAATTAGAATCATGGTTGCATTCTTAGATGTGTCTTAGTTTTCATATAGTATTTAGAATCATTCTCATAACATCTCCATTAGTTTAATTTAGCATCACATCATTTCATTAGCATTTTGTATATAGCAATTCACCATTTAGCATATCATTTAGTCCATTATCAATCAAAAACATCAAAATCATGTAGGTATAGATATAGTTTCTGCATTCTAGTTTAATGGCTACTCATTTCTTAGGTGTCATCCTTGTGATTCAGTGCATAATTAAGATCTAAGAGCACTATTGCCAGGATCCTTAAGAATAGAGGAAGATGGAATGGCTTTAAGGAATCATTTTATTGAATTGTGTTGTTAATTTAAATTTCCTTAATGTAATACATTACATCTGTTGTGTGTTATTTGATTATTTTAATTCACATATTTTCTCACACACATAACATTTGAGAGCTTATTTTTCATTTTGATTTAGCATTTAGAATAGTTTAGCAAGTAAATTAGAATCATGGTTGCATTCTTAGATGTGTCTTAGTTTGCATATAGTATTTATAACCATTCTCATAGCATCTTCATTTGTTTAATTTAGCATTGTATCATTTTATTAGCATTTTATATACAACAATTAACCATTTAGGATATCATTTAGTCCATTATCAATCAAAAACATCAAAATCATGTCAGTGTAGATATAGTTTCTGCATTCTAGTTTAATGGCTACTCATTTCTGAGGTGTCATCCCTGTAATTCAATGCATAATTGAGATCTGAGAGCACTATTTCTAGGAGCCTTAAGAATAGAGGAATATGGAATGACTTTAAGGAATCATTTTATCAAATTGTGTTATCAATTTATATTTCCTTAATGTAATACATTGCATCTGTTGTGCGTAGTTGTGTGTTGTGCGTTGTGTGTTGGGTGAGAAAATATGTGAATTAAAGTAATCAATAACACACAATAGATTCAATGAATTACATTAAGGAAATCTAAATTAAGAGCACAATTCAATAAAATGATTCTATAGAGACATTCCATCTTCCTCTATTCTTAATGATCCCAACAATAGTGCTCTCAAATTTTAATTATGCACTAAATTACGAGGATGACACCTAAGAAATGAGTAGCCATTAAAATAGAATGTAGAAACTATATCTACACCTACATGATTTTGATGTTTTTGATTGATAATGAACTAAATGACATGCTAAATGGTAAATTGTTATATATAGAATGCTAATAAAATGATGCAATGCTAAATTTAAACTAATGGAGATGCTATGAGAATGATTCTAAATACTGTATGCAAAGTAAGACACATCTAAGAATGCAGCCATGATTCTAATTTACATGCTAAACTATTCTAAATGCTGAATCAAAATGAAAACTAAGCTCTCAAATGCTAAGATGAATTCTGCGGACTAATGTTATGCAATGATCTCTTATTAAAATTTGTAAATGAGCCTCTATTTATAGATTTCACCAAGGCATTAGGTGACTTAGCAGCAATGGACGATTAGGATTCAATCTAGAGAGCTCAATGGTGAGAAATGAGGAAGTTGGAGATAAATAAGGAAGTTGTCCCCTTCAATAGAACAATATCGCCAAGTGTAGAAAAGAATAAGTGGAAAGAAGAAGCCGTGTTTCCTTGAGTTTGTTGAGATTGTTGAGGGTAAATACCCATTTTAGAAATTAGGATTAATTATTTCCATGTGACACATGTGGTGAGTTGGAAGATGATGTGGAAGGAGGTTAGAAGAATATGGAGAAATGTGACAAAATTTGAATTAAGAATTCAAATTTAATGAGAGGGAATTAATCAAGTAAAATAAATTAGTTAAAATTTTCCATTTAATTAAAAAATGAAGAAAGTGGCTTAGATAAGAGGAATTAAGAAATACAAACTATATAACTAAACTTTACAATTTATTTATACAGTAGAGGAAATAAAGATTTTTATTAATCAAATAACCAATATTCAATTAATATTCTCTAGACCAATTTTGGATGTATACAATTTATGTGTGTAAGAAAATATGTGAATTAAAGTAATCAATAACACATAATAGATGCAATGCATTACATTAAGTAAATCTAAATTAACAACACAATACAATAAAATGATTCCTTAAAGACATTCCATCTTCCTCTATTCTTAAGGATTATGCAAATAGTTCTGTCATATTTTAATTATGCATTGAATTACAGGGATGACACCTAATAAATGAGTAGCCATTAAACTAGAATGTAGAAACTATATCTAACCCTGCATGATTTTGATGTTTATGATTGATAATGGAATAAATGATATGCTAAATGGTGAATTGTTGTATATAGAATGCTAATGAAATGATGCAATGCTAAATTAAACTAATGGAGATGCTATGAGAACGATTCTAAATATTATATGCAAACTAAGACACATCTAAGAATGCAGCCATGATTCTAATTTACTTGCTAAACTATTCTAAATGCTTAAACAAAATGTAAACTAAGCTCTCAAATGCTAAGATGAATTTTGCAGAGTAATTGTATGCATTTCTCTCTTATTAAAAGTTGTAAATGAGCCTCTATTTATAGATTTCACCAAGGCATCAGGTGAGTTGGTAGCAATGGACAATTAGGATTCAATCTGGAGAGATCACATTTGGTGAGAAATGAGGAAGTTGTCCCCTTTAATAGAACAATCTTGCCAAGTGTAGAAAAGAATAAATGGAAAGAAGAATCCATGTGTCCCTGAGTTTTGTTGAGATTTTTGAGGGTAAATACCCATTTTAGAAATTAGAAATAATTATTTTCATGTGAGAAATGGTGCGTTGGAAGATGATGTGGAAGGAAGTTAGAAGAATATGGAGAAATGTGACAAAATTCAAATTAAGAATTCAAATTTAATGAGAGGGAATTAATCAAGTAAAACAAATTAGTTAAATTTCCCATTTAATTAAATTATGAAGAAAGTGGCTTAGATAAGAGGAATTAATAAATACGAACTATATAAATAAACTTTACAATTTATTTATAGAGGAAATAAAGATTTTTATTAATTAAATAATCAATATTTAATTAATATTCTCTAGACCAATTTTGGATGTATACATTTTTCCCCTCTTTGAGGTGATGTGTTTATGCATTACTTCAAAAAATTTACTAGTGTTGTTAAAATTTCAACAATGCCCCAGATAGTGATTTTTAGAAGATCATGAATGTATGCCCCCTCGAGAGATAAATCAAGGAATTTTTAATGACAAAAATATTTTTGATGACTTTTGAAAATTTTCGTTGGTTTGTGATGATGCCAGTGATGAAATTATGATTTGATGATATTCCAGAGATTTATCTCTCGATGTGGAAGAATTGAGCTACCCCAATTAATTGACCTTTTAAAAAAATTAAAATATCCCACCAAAATTACCCTTTTAATTACCCTTATTAAGAGGTAAAAAGCGAAAAGAGGATTCATTTGTGTATTTTGTGATTTTGAAAATTGTAGAGTGAGAGCAACTTTGGGCATTTGAGTGAAAATGGCAAACCCCTACAAGACGCTAAATTCCTTGATTTATCTCCATAACACACAACACACAATCTCTCCACAACACACAACATATGCAATGTATTATTGTTGTTGTGTGTAGGACATGGAGAAGAAAGGAAAGTTTGAGCCAAATTGGTTAGGGCCCTTTGTCATTGTGTCAGTCTATGGATCAGGAGCATAACAATTATCCATTCCAAAAGGAGACCTATTTCCAGAGCCCATGAACAACTTCCATCTCAAGAAATTCTACACATGACTCGTCCACTACATTGGAAAAAGTTCTGAAAACATCCAAAAAACATCAGAAAATGTCATAAAAAATAGTTGCCCTAGTGAAAACCTGGAAAACAGGCATCTCAGTGACAACCAAAAAAAAAAAAAAGAGAATACAAACAAAATGAAAAATACAAAAAAAATACAAAAAAGAGCAAAAAATACAATAAAATCATAAAATCTAAAAAAAGTGCAATAAAAGCAAGTAGTGAAAACCTAGCAATAGGCACTATTTGTGATAGGTTGGTTTCTTCCTCTACAAGAATGTGTGTTGACCATTGGATCTTTGTTATCACTATCCATATCCTTCATTTGAACCTCATGTACATATTCTGTTGTGTCGGTCATGTCTCACCTTGGCTTGTCGATCCTTGTACATATCCATAATAAATTGGTTTTTTTCCACTAGGGGAAAAATCCTGAACTCATTAGGGGAAAATCTATCTTTGAGCTTAAAAGTGAAAAACACACAATAGTGTGACAACATGGTAAAAACAAAACAATCAAGCAGGATAAAAGTTTGAACATCAACTAGACTCACCAAAAACAATCATCTGAACCAACAACAACAAGATCAATTGAAAACAAGTCTCATTTGGTGATGATACTCTGAATCACAGTTTTATCACTTTCATAGATGTTCAAATTATTTGCATTATGATTTTTGTTATCATTTCTTAGGAACAACTCAAGGATGTCAAAGACTAGAGAAGCTATGATCAAGAATGATATTTTTCTTTATCTACTATTTGTGAGTTGATCATTAATACTATGTGAATTTTCATGGGATGTGCTCTACAAAGTATCACTGATGACATTCTCGATTCACATAGGAAAATGGTTAACTCTTGTCTATTTACAAAAAAAATGCTCAGGTCATCTCAGTCCAATTATACCTAGATGCTTGTGTTAACTTGCACTATCAAACATCATGGAAGCAGTACTGAGGTCATCATGGTCTAAATATACCATCAGTGTTGCAATGGTATTTATAGATTTCTCCAAGGCAGGTACAATGTTACAAGTGATGTTATTTCTATCATTAACAGATTGAGTACATTTTACATTACCAAAAAGATCATTTAGATGCATAAGCATTAGGACATATTCATAAAATTATCATTTTTCCATTCATCTAGTCATTATATCATATATTTTAATCATGAAAATCTAAAATCAAATGCATTATCATGTCATTTCATCATTTATCTAGTCATTAGGTCATATATTGGCATCATGAAAATCCAAAAAAAAATGCATTGATTATATCATTTCCATCCATATACATTTAGTCATACAATTGTTGGAAAATATGCCTCAATCTCACAGGCTAAAACCTCTGAGAAAGCTTAGTCATTGTGACATTTTTGTTGTTTGGCCGACTGGCAGTTTACCTTGTGTTTTGCTCATGTCGCCAAGACAATGCTTTTGTCTTGCTGAAGAACACTATTGCTGTGACTTGTGGCCTTCGCTGTAATCTCCTACCGAGTGAAATGTCTCAATGACATAAGGGTTTGTTATCAGGCTTTGGGGAGACTCATGGCGACTTTGAGTCTTCGGGATAACAAATGGATTCGGCAGGAATTCATGGCGACCAGGAGAAGTCTCACCGATAAGCTAGTTTAGGGTGACTTGAACTCTCAGGAAGATCTCTTGGTGACTGAGGAATGTCTCACCGACGGTATACACTCGGGCTAACTCAAGAGTCTCAGTGAGAAGTCTCGGGAATGATAGGAAGTCTTGCTGATATCGACATGACCTTCGGTTTGTCTGGTCGATGAAAAAATCGGTATGACTTGTTCCTATTGGCATGATCTCTTGGCGATTGGGAGATTTCTCAGCGACAGTGTTAGGGGTCATCGATGCAACGTATTGTTTTGATATGATGTCTCATCGAATATCAGAAGTCTCGTCGACAACATGTGGGGTCATCAATTTGGTGTGACTCTTGGCGAATAGTTGTTTCAACATAACATGGAAGCCTCTTTAAGATGTCTTGCCAAAGGTTGTTTCCCTCGCCGACAGTGGAACATATCGATATGACTTAAAGGCTTCAGTATGAAGTCTTGGTGAAAGTAGTAAGTCTGGCCGACAAGATTGAATAGGGGTGACTTGGAACCTGCGGGGTGATGTCTTGGTGAAGAGCAATTGTCTTGCCAATGGAATCCTGGCTTCGGTGTAACTCTTAGCGATTGTTGTTCAGAGTTCGGTATAACATGAAGACTCGATATGATCTCCCAGTGAATGACGAAAGTCTTGGCGACTAAGGAACACTTCAGAATGACTTATGAGCTCGGTGTGATGTCTCATCGAAGGCAATTGTCTCGCCGATGAGAATGCTGAAATCGGTATGAATTGTGGATATCGGTAGAACCTCTTGCTAAAGGAGATGACTCTTTGTGACAACATGTAATCGGGTCTTGTGGCATTGGGGAAGCACTTCTAGTGTCTCACCGACATGTGACACAAGTTGATTGATGTTGACCAAGTGAAGGCTGTCTAACATGGTGCAATGTGGACCAATCCGAGAAAGCAAAAGTGAACCGTTTTACTGTGAGACTGTTGTGACTGTTTTGGTGTGGAAAGGAAAAATCTACACGAGGAAGTGGAAAAATCTTCGAGTCGATAAAAATGTCAAGATTGAGGTTTCTTTCTGACTGTTGAGAATGAATGCATATATCTATGCATTGGACGTTCTAGAGAGATACAGAGGAAGAGAGAAAAATAGAGTGAATAGGTGTGAAGGCCGAGTGGCTGGCTAGAAGGCCGAAGCCATGAGGCCATAATAGGTGATGCTGAAGAGTTGAGAGCTAGAGAGAGATCGATAGAAAAAAGGCCGAGTGACTGGCTGACAAGCCAAAACCATGAGTCTGAGGCTGAGAGTGAGAGAGGCAGAGTTATGTTGCTAGAATCTCTCCTGATCATGAATGCCATGTTTGATCTCTTAGGGATAGTATGTTACTAGTTGTATCCAGAATGAACAAAGATGAATCTTTGAAGAGGCTATGAGCCTGATTTTGTATTGTAACCTTTCTATTGTTGAATAATACAATGGATCGATCTTTGGAGTGTGGGGTTTTTTATCCAAAAGGATTTTCCCCACGTAAATCTGTGTTCTGGTTTTTTGTTTCATCTTTCATGTCTGTTGGTTAGTGTATTAGAATCTGTTAATGTTTGTTGTTGAATCTACATATGTTTCTCTTAGATGGATCAGTGTAGGAAATAAACTGTGTCTATTCTACATTTGGACATAGTTGTCTATGTCTTTGAGGTAACCTAATCGAAATTGAAAGTTACCAAAGGCACTACTGCATGGAGTTTCACTAGATACACTCCTAGATTTCCTTACAAGTGGTATCAGAGCCTTCTTTTGGTTGCTGGTTTATGGTATTTCTCCTGTGAAGATTTCTCAGTTTGATTGGCTAGAGGAAATCTGGAGGAATGGACTTATTTATTGATCCTTTGATGAGTGGAAGCCTTGTGGTATTTTGAGATAACATGCAGCTTGAAGGATGGTCAAGATGAAAAAGGGAGTTGATCATGTTGTGATCCATGTCTCTTGGCTAGTAGAGATTTAACCTTGGATTATGAGGTGGATGTTCTTTGCTCTGTGGCTGTGTAGTAGTAAAGCTTTCATATTGGTTTCTGTGTGATAGGCTCCTGGGTCATATGGAGAAGCCTAGATTGTTTCTCAGTCATGGAAGAGAGTGCTTATGCTAGGTGGTGGTTCCTGGTGTTGGAAATCATTGTTTCCTATTAACCTTGAATGCTTCAAGGCTATGGAGTTAATCATTAGATGATTTGCAAGCTTTTGAAATAGCCTTTCTCTCTTTCTCGGATGCATGTACATGGTGGTGGTTTAAAAGTTGGCCTAAAAGGGGCCTAGATTCTCTTGAACTGTTGTTTTCTTTCTAAGGATGATTTGTACTTGCATGGCTCTGTGGTTTTGCAGGTTTTACATGGTTAAGAAAAACTTGTGATCATGTGGAGTTGTTGTTAAGCTATTTTTTAAGACACTGGTCTTTTGGGGTGTTGCTAGATGAGATAGTTGCAGGTGTGCATGCATGCTTGGTGCATGGTTTTGAGGAGGTATGACTCTTTCTCTACATGGGATTGTTGGTAAGTGTTTTGTCACTCAACATTCTTGTGGTAATGCTTGTGGGTTCCTTGATTATGGTGCTCGTTGTGGACATGATTGGAAAATCAAAGTGTGTGATCTGGTGTTTGAGTCATGTTATCTACGTGGTTATTCTCTTTGATAGCTCAGTGTTGTAGTTTTCAATGTGATAACGGGTTTGCATGTTCGATGTTTGTGATCTATGAGTTATGCGGTTGGTGGATTAGCTACCCATTGGTTGCAGTGAGATAACTTGGATGTGGACTATCTTTATCCATGAGGTTGATTCATTGGTGGTGCAGATTTGTTAGTTGGCCTCGTTTATGGTAACTTGTACATTGGTGTGATTGTTTTGAGATGAGAGGATGGATATTCTTAAGTACTTGAATAGTCAGTTATGGGAACCTATAGCAGATGGTCATGATGCTTGGAGAGGTTGGGTGTCACATTTCAGTGGGAGCTCTAGGAATGATGTGGATTCATCACATGGTGGTGAATGGTATTCGATAGTGTTACAGAAGGGTTCTTATGTCTTTTGCTTTTGCATGGACATTATTTGAAGATGTGCAACATCTTGGAACCATGGAGGGTGCTTGGAGTCTTTGGCTAAGGTGTTGGTGGTGCTTGACAGGTGATGTTGTTTTGAGTTTATTTGCTTTATTTCATGGTATTATCTTGTTTGTGTATTGGAGTTTTTCCATTGTGCATTATACTTGAGACAATGGTGGTGTCATTTGAAGCATGATATTTCCTATGGGGATGTGTAGATCATGGTGTCATGATAAGTTCCTGATTCAGATGATTGGAGCTTTGACAGTGATCTAGTAATTCTTTGTGTATTGGGTACTTTTGATTACTTGCTTGATACTTCATGATAATGCAGTAATGCAGTTGAAGTTTAGCATGAGATGATTAGTTGCTAGTACTCATGGATACATGAAGAATAAGGTGAGGCTGTTTTTCTCTTATGAGAGATGTGTTGCTGCTTATTACTTTTGTTAGAATTGTTCAACAGAAAGTTCGAGAAGCCTTCACCTTGGTTGAACATGAGTTCAATAAGAGACCTATGAGGAGATTGCTCTTGGATTAGTCGATATGACTTGCATATCCTGAAAGGAGTATTCTCATTCCCACTCTTGGTCTACTCGATAGTTTATCTGAGAGGTATTTGGCTCATTATATATTTTAGATGTATTTAAGTTCATTTTCATGATATGGATCTTAAATTACTATTTAACATTTGGTTATCGAGGATTCATAGTGGAAGTTGTACAGGTTATATTATCTCCTTGAGATTTTGTGTTATGTCATTTACTGATGAGAATTGGTAGGAGATGATGTATGGGCTGATTTCCTGAAATGGGAAATGCTTTTAGCTTGATCTTATTTGAGAGGTCTACATCCATGTTTTTAAAGTTGATTTGATCTTGGTGATTGAATGGATGGATGTTATTAAGGATTTCTTTTGGGATGTGAAGAAGAACATTCTTGAAACAGCTGGCTGTTAGAAGTGTATGTAGGAGGATGTTCTACAAAAGATGATGTGCAGTGTTTCTCTCTGTGGCCGTGAAGGTTTGTGGTGAGAGAAATTTTTCTTGTGGTAGGTTGTTGCAGGTTGTGCATATCATTGTGGTTTTTTATTTGGTACTACAAGATTACATTTTTTTTTGTGCTGGTATTGGTAGGCTTGTGATGCCTTCTGATCCTTCAGATCTAAATTTCTCAGGTAGTGGGAGTTCCTGTATGTGTCTTGTCTTCTTCGACTGGTTGACACTGGAACTTGTATTTGTTGTTAATGGATTGGAAAAAGTTTACTAATGGTGATACCTTTAAGGTATGTGAGATCAGATGGTATAGCACGAGTTGTGGGTGCTATTTTCAGTCATGTGGGTTATCAGTTGGATGGAAGCAGTCAGGTTGATTGTTGTTCTAACTGATGTTTAGTTTCTTGTTTCTAGATAATGACTTCACTGTTGTGTTCTGATTGAAGCTTTGAAGCTGATATTGCTTCTATCTAGCGATTGAGCACAGTGAATTGGTAGCAATATCTTGTTGAAGATATCACTGAGATCTTTTTTGCTTATGTTCATTGGAATGGTGCTTATACACCTTGTCTTTGTATCTTTCTTCCACACGTGGAAGATGACAAGATTGTTGTCTGAATGGTGAACATCTTGGATGTTGGAGCAGAATTCTTGATGGAGCATGAGAGCATGTTTAAAGTCTATGTAGTTTCTTGGGGGATGTGATCGGTTGTTTTGTTGGTCAGTGAGTTGCAGTTGGATGCCTAGTCTTTGTTGCAGATTGTCTAATGGATTGTTATCTATGGAATCTTGTTGATTGGGTGTCTTGAGTATTGTAGGGTTTGAACTGATGGAGCTAGTGTGATCTTAGTTTCTAGTTGCTTTAGAGGTGCCTGTGTGATCTTCGTCAAGTGGGAGATTTTTGGAAAATATGCCTCAATCTCATAGGCTAAAACCTCTGAGAAAGCTTAGTTGTTGTGACATTTCTGTTGTCTGGCTGACTGGCAGTTTACCTTGTGTTTTGCTCATGTCGCCAAGACAATTCTTTTGTCTTGCCGAAGAAGCCTATCGCTGTGACTTGTGGCCTTCGTTGTAATCTCCTACTGATTGGAATGTCTCAGTGGCATAAGGGTTTTTTATCAAGATTCGGGGAGACTCATGGCAACTTTGAGTCTTCGGGATAACAAATGGATTCAACAGGAATTCATGGCGATCGGGAGAAGTCTCACTGATAAGCTAGTTCGGGGTGACTTGAAATCTCTGGAAGATCTCTTGGCAACTGAGGAATGTCTCACCAATGATATACACTCGGGCTAACTCAAGAGTCTCGGTGAGAAGTCTCAGCGATGATAGGAAGTCTTGCTGATATCGACATGACCTTTGGTTTGTCTAGTCGATGAAGAAATCAGTATGACTTGTTCCTTTTGGCATGATCTCTTGGCGACCGGGAGATGTCTCGGTGATAGTGTTAGGGGTCATCAGTGTAACATATTATTTTGATATGATGTCTCATCGAATATCAGAAGTCTCACCGACAACATGTGGGGTCATTAGTTTGGTGTGACTCTTGGTGAACAGTTGTTTCAGCACAAGATGGAAGTGTCGGTAAGATGTCTTGCCGAAGGTTGTTTCCCTCACCGACAGTGGAACACATCGATATGAATTAAAGGCTTCGGTATGAAGTCTTGGTGAAATCAGTAAGTCTGGCCAACAAGATTGAATCAGGGTGACTTGGAACCTGTGGGGTGATGTCTTGGCGAAGAGCAATTGTCTTTCCAATGGAATCCTAGCTTCGGTGTAACTCTTAGCGACTATTGTTCAGAGTTCAGTAAAACATGAAGACTCGATATGATCTCTCAGTGAATGACAAAAGTCTTGGTGACTAAGGAACACTTCATAATGACTTATGAGCTCGGTGTGATGTCTCATCGAAGGTGATTGTCTTGCCGATGAGAATGCTGAAATCGGTATGGATTGTGGATATCGGTAGAACCTCTTGCCGATGGAGATGACTCTTGGTGACAACATCTAATCAGGTCTTGTGGCATCAGGGAGACACTTCTAGTGTCTCACTGACATGTGACACAAGTTGATCGATGTTGACCGAGTGAAGGCTGTCTGACGTGGTGCGATGTGGACCAATCCGAGAAAGCAGAAGTGAACCATTTTGCTGTGAGACCGTTGTGACCGTTTCGGTGTGGAAAGGAAAAATCTACACAAGCAAGTGGAAACATCTTCGATTCAATAACATTGTCAAGTTGGAGGTTGCTTTTTGACTATTGAGAATGAATGCATATATGTATGCATTGGACGTTCTGGAGAGATACAAAGGAAGAGAGAAAAAAAGAGGGAATAGATGTGAAGGCCGAGTGGTTGGTTAGAAGGCCGAAGCCATTCGGCCATAAAAAGGTGATGCTGAAGAGCTGAGAGCCAGAGAGAGATCGATAGAAAAATGGCTGAGTGACTGGCTAACAGGCCAAATCCATGAGGTCGAGGCAGAGAGTGAGAGAAGCAGAGTTATGCTACTAGAATCTCTCCTGATCATGAATGCCATGTTTGATCTCTCAGGGATAGTATGTTACCATTTGTATCCAGAATGAACAAAGATGAATCTATGAAGAGGCTATGAGCCTAATTTTGTATTGTAACCTTTCCATTGTTGAATAATACAATGGCTCAATCTTTGGAGTGTGGGGTTTTTAATCCAAAAGGATTTTCCCCACATAAATCTTTGTGTTCTGGTTTTCTATTTCATCTTTCATGTCTGCTCATTCGTGTAGTAGAATCTATTAATGTTTGTTTTTGAATCTACATATGTTTCTCTCAGATGGATCAATGTAGGAAATAAACTGTGTCTGTTCCACATTTGGACATAGTTGTCCATGTCTTTGAGGTAACCTAATCGAAATTGAAAGTTACCAAAGGCACTACTGCATGGAGTTTCACTAGATACACTCTTATATTTCCTTACAACAATTGCATCACAAAACACCAAAATATGTAAATTTCCATTCATCCATTTCATACATGCATCCATATATTTGCATCAGAAAATACAAAAACACAGAGCACCATGCATATCATACATCATAATATCATGCATCCATAAGAACATGTAGAATTATCCATCATTAATGATATCATCCATTCATCCATTTCATATTTTGCATCATGTAGTTGCATCAAAAAACTACAAAAACATAAGCATAATCCATTCACATAGTAATATTCATCATTTATAAAACATCATAGAATCATAACACATGGTGCATTCATAGCCTATCATATCATCATCATAAAACATCACATAGCATACATAATAGTAAATTAAATGCATCCATCATGATCAACACACATAAACACATAGGTCAACCATCACCATCATTGCATATATATCTCAAAAATATGTCAAATGTACAAGGATATCTAAATATGAAGAAATATATCATCAAAAATGACAGTAAATCATCAAGTATTAGTGTAGTCCAAATCATAATAAATATCAAATATCGAAGCTAGGTAGTGTTCCCCATAGATGGTGTTGACATCCTTGAACTTGTACCTCCCACTCTACCTAATGGAACTGCACCTGGATCTCTCCTATCTCTAGGAAATGGTTGTGTGACACCTATACTCATTGTCTAAGACTACAACCTACTAGACCAAGACCAGGTAAAGCTCTCTCACTGCTTAGGAGGGACCACCTCATGATACTGGCCTCTATAAAACTCAACCTCCTGGATAGTGTGGTGAATCTCCTAGAAATAATATGATGATCTGGCAGTTGTCAGAACCTCTTGCAATCTCTCATTAATGTCCTTTTCCTACTCTATTCATCATCTCAGTACATCTCTCTTAGCAGTCAACACAACAACCTGACCCTACTGCTGTCCCTGGCCCTACACCTATGCTAGCTATTGTCTGCCAGCATCCCTCTTAGCTTTCAGAGTCTATATCTGCCCCTGGGCCTATAAATTTTTTGCCTAAACCTATGAGAACAACTATGTTTTTTCCTATAACTTTCCTTGTAGCTATGTCAACTAGCCCTAAAAGGTTTGGACTTGGGCATGCAACGCTGTGATTTGGGACTGTTGCTACTATGAAGGCAACCATATATGTAAATGTTGTTGTGTTGTTGCCACTAAGGATTGCCTCCTACAAGGTACTCTAACATCCAATTCTAGGTAAGCACCACCTCCACCATCTCCTCCATCACCATCCCCACCATATCCCTCCTCCTCATCTCCACCGCCTCTACCCATCCTTCATCTAGGTGGTCTATCCTCATCATCCTCTAATGCTAGCATTGGCTCATTAGGCCTGGAGATCCTCAGAAAGGGATGCTCACCAAAGTACTTTGAGTACTCCCAGATCATTGGTTGTAAATGATGATACTCATCACATGCAACATCATAAGATAACATGGCCCCCCACTCAGTCACATCATGTTGCCTCCACGCATACATGACCAATCCCTGTGGTATACCCTACATCTGGTCGTACTATTTGAGCACCCTCATCAATAGGAATCTCTTGATGATGTAGCGTGATTGTCTGATAAGATACATAGATGAAATAATGTAAGGCATCTCCAAATGATCATCCACCCACTTCTCATAGTCCACATATGGTTGTAATGTAACTAAATCTAGGTCATCCAATACCCATCTCCAATACTCCAATTTTCTCAGCTTATGCTAGACAACTAGGCCTGCATAACCATAGGTGTAGGGTCTCCCAAATGGCTGAAATCTGTCTATCTCTAGTTGTGTCACTGCAATATGCTTCTAAGCCCATGTCTGTAATAGGGTCACCCCTGTAGATAGAATAGCTCCTCTGAGGTACACTACCTGATGCAAATCATGATATAAGTCCATGAGCATGCATGAAACCCAAGTGAAACGGGTCCCAAATTGGATCATCTACTCTAGTGTCTGACACCAACCAATGGACAATCCCTTTGCCCTCTTGTCAAGACATAGGAAGCCACTGAAAAATCTTGCAAGCATGAAAGGAAAAGGGGAATATCTATCAAACATCTCTTGCCAAGGAATCTCATACCCAACAATATAATCATCATGGAATATCCGACATAAGGTATTTGTACCTCCCTACTCGGTGTGCTCATATGTCACAATGTCACCCATCATGGGAATCCACAAAATCCTATAGACATCCTCTGGTATCATAGTCATCTCTCCAGTGGCTAGATGAAAAGTGTTGTGGTTGCTATGCCACCTCTCTACCAGCGTAGTTAGGAATCCTTGATTAATCTTAATCCGAGGCATATCAATCAGTGAAGATAATTTGCATCACTCAATGATATCCCTATCGGCCTGTGATAGATGTGGGATCACCTCCCAAGTCCGTGTGAATCTCTCTTAGGACTGAAGATTATCTAAATCCATCTCCTATCATTATAACATCATAATCAACACATTAATCAATCAATCAAATCAGCAAAACAATCAAACATCAATCAACCAATTATCCTATTAGTTCTAGTGAGATTTTTATCAAATCTTGTGAACGTCTATTTTGATCCTCACCTATCATGAGGTCAAAACAACATCATCATTATTGCATCTTGCCTATCATGAGATCAATAAATCATCTAATCTATCATCAACAACAATTAATTGGTTGACGCAAGTAAACATCATCAAATTTTAGGAGAAAAACTAAAAAATTTTCAATTCTGACTAGATGCACCATAACAGTGCTCTATTGCACCAAAAGAGAAGATGCGCTACTAAAAGGGTTGAATGCACTATTATAGTTTGGAAATGCACCATTTCTCTCAATGCACCATAGAATTCCTTGGATGCACCATGGAATCTCTTAGATGCGACATCAAATTTGATGCGCCATTCCTTTAGGTGGATGTGCCAAAACTAAAGTTTGATGCGCCATTTCTAAGTGACGCGCTACCTTATGATCCTATGTGCCATTTCAGACTGTCGATGCACCAAAAATTGGATGCACCATTACATACAATCTATGTGCCACTAAATCTATCATATGCACTAAAACCCTATGCAGATGCATTGAAAAATATAACCTATGTGCCACAAAAAAATTCGTATGCACCGAAAGAAAAAAAATTTAAAAAATTCAAAATTAAAAATGTGGGAAAATTGATTCAAAATTCACAAGAAAAGTTTTCAAAATTTGTACCTGAGGTCTGTATCCCGTTGGTCAATTGTCACTGCACTCGCTTGAAACGATGCGTCTCATAGGGGATCACCATTTTCACTCAAATGCTCAAGGTTGCTCTCACTCTACAATTTTCAAAATCACAAAATACACATATGAATCCTTTGGGTATTTGCAGGATCATGATGGGCCAAAAAGTGGCAATATCATGGGTATTTGTAGGGTATGTGGCTGACGACTTTTTTTTAACCTAAAATTGATGAAACAAAAAGGGTTTTTAGAGGAGATTCTCAGCTTTCCACAAATATAAATTATGATTTAATTTGAATTTAATAAATAATTATTATTTATTTTCTATTAGAATTATGACTAAAGTCTTGATCGATAGGCTAATTGATAAACATCTATAACTTTCAAATGGTATCACATTTTTGAATCCAAAACATGCTTCACATACTATAGGATTAAAAAAGAAAAATTAAATTTCATAAAGTTTTGACCAAGTTAAGGTGGTCAAATACAATTTTTATATTTTTAAAAGTTGTAATAAAAAATTCATATTTAATTATGTACATGGAAAAAATTACAAGAAAATATGCATCACATCCGACATGAGTCCTCTACTTATATATAAAATATTATAAAAATATTATCATTTTACTATGGTTAGGGTGGTAATGACACCTACTTCTTATTTTTCCTTGAAATTTAAGTACTATTGCATTGAAATTTCAAATTTTCACCAAATAGATTTTATTTATTTTAAATAAACCTAGTAGTTTAGAAACTACATTCAATTTTCTATAGATTCTATTCTTACATATTTTTGAAATAATATAGATAACTTATTCAAATTTTTACGTCAAGTTGCCTAACACTAATTTTTAAATTTTTTTGCCACTTAAGGGCCTGTTTTTTCCATGATGATCCTGCACATATCCCTTTTTCACTTTTTATCTCTTAATAAGGGTAATTAAAAGTGTGATTTTGGTGGGATATTTTAATTTTTTTAAGGCCCAATTAATCAAAGGGCAGCTCATTTCTTCCATATCGAGAGGTAAATCTCTGGAATATCATCAAATCGGGACTTTCTCATCGACATCATCACAAATCATCAAAAAATTTCAAAAATCATCAAAAATGTTTTTTTCGTTAAAAATTCCTCGAATTATCTCCTGAGGGGGCATACATTCATTATCTTTTGAAATCGTCATCAAAGACATCGTCAAAATTTTAATAGCACTAGTAAATTTTTCTTTGAAGTAATGTTTTAACACATCACTTCAAAGAGGGGAAAAATGTATACATCCAAAATTAGTCTGGAGAATATTAATTGAATATTGGTTATTTGATTAGTAAAAATCTTTATTTCCTCTACTATATAAAAAAATTGTAAAGTTTATTTATATAGTTCGTATTTCTCAATTCCTCTTATCTAAGCCACTTTCTTCATGATTTAATTAAATGGAAAAATTTAACTAATTTGCTTTACTTGATTAATTCATTTTCATTAAATTTGAATTCTTAATTCAAATTTTGTCACATTTCTCCATATTCTTCTAACCTCCTTCCATATCATCTTCCAACTCACAATGTGTCACATGAAAATAATTATTCCTAATTTCTATAATGGGTATTTACCCTCAACAATATCAACCAACTCAAAAACGCATGGCTTCTCCTTTCCATTTATTCCTTTCTACACTTGGCAAGATTGTTGTATTAAAGGGGACAACTTCCTTATTTCTTTCCAACCTCCTCATTTATCACCGTTGATCTCTCCAGATTGAATCCTAATCATCCATTGCTGCCAACTCACCTGATACCATGGTGAAATCTATAAATAGAGGCTCATTTACAGCTTTTAAGAAGAGAGAATTTCATACCATTACTCTGCAGAAATCATCTTAGCATTTGAGAGCTTAGTTTGCATTTTGATTCAGCATTTAGAATAGTTTAGCAACTAAATTAGAATCATGGTTGCATTCTTAGATGTGTCTTAGTTTTCATATAGTATTTAGAATCATTCTCATAACATCTCCATTAGTTTAATTTAGCATCACATCATTTCATTAGCATTTTGTATATAGCAATTCACCATTTAGAATATCATTTAGTCCATTATTAATCAAAAACATCAAAATCATGTAGGTATAGATATAGTTTTTGCATTCTAGTTTAATGGCTACAACATTACTAAAATCTATTTAAGTAGTTTAAATCTAACTAGAACAACAATGTAAATCTAAATAAAGTATCTAACAATGGAGATTGAATCATGAAACATGTGAAGAACTCAGAAAATGCACCAAGTCAATGTATTTTCATTAGAAGTTTTTGCAACATGTCTTTACAACAACTCAAGTCTCTTTGAAAATGAGAGGAGACCCCCTATTTATAGTGCCCAAAAATTAGAACAAATGGCCAAGATTTAATCTCATTGTGTGGCAAAGATTCACTACGAACTAGGGTTCTACCTACCCCCCAAATATACTACAATTTGAAATACAATTTTGTCTTCATCCCTATTTTGTCCTCTAGTGATAGCACTTTAGCATTTTGTCTTTTGTTGATTTCTCTTTCTATTGTAGCTATTCCTTTGGAAGTTCTTCACTGACAATAGGGTTTCCTTCATGCTTCTTCAAAGTTGCATATTCCATGAATTTCAAGATTACCAACTAGAGTTTGTCGACTTCAATGATCTCGAACCGTAGTACTTGATAACTCCATTCCTTGGAGTTGTCCTCAAGCCTCTTCCAATCTTCATCATATTTGGTGGTGTGATCTCTAAAAAACTCAAATTGGGCGAATGCGCAAGTTGAAAAACTCATGAAATCCAGGGTTATCTCATTCGACATCCCATCTTCCATCTTCTTCTAGAAATGGGGCTTCATTTTCTCTGGATCAATTTTCATTGTGGGTATGTCATATCCCATCATCAACCTCAAATATCGAGTGTAGTCCACCCTAATTTCTTTCATCCATTCGATATCTGGATCCACCTTATCCATTATCTGCTCCAACCTTTCTCTCTTGTTATCAAGGTCTCGCTTCCACACATCCACTAGCCAACGATTGTCCCTTTTGAGTGTGAGCTCATTTTCCCATGTGGCTTTTGGTAGCCGGAGGACAACCTCAATCTTTGGATAGGTGGAATTATATGTTGTAGGGAAGTTGGTGCAAAGCTTCTTTGTTTCTTCCAGAGACTACTGTGAATCCAAGAACTTGTTGGATGTTCGAACAACCCGACTAATACCCATGTTCCAGACGTATAGAACTTGTCAGAACTAGCTCTCTGTAGTTTTATCTAAGTTCTTTCTCTTTTCCATCTTGTCAATTTGTTCTTGTACAATAGTTGGGGTGGAGTTGTGGACGTGTTAGGCATGTCTTCAACTAAGGACCATTGTTGGATGTAATCTATCAAGGCAGCTACCTATTCTTGAAGCTCATCTTTTGAGACTTCATCTTGTTGTATTAGGTGTACCACCATAGCCACTGACTCCTTGAGATGCTGCACCTTTTTCTCTCTAATAGCAGTTCCAAAGTTAATGGTGGAGACATTATACCTTACTCCCTCTTGGTCTACCACCAGTGTTGCTATCTATACAACTCGAGACACAGAAGAATCCATCATTACCTTGGATCTAACCCTGGTCTTCTTCTCCTTTTTGGTTGAGATCTGCACTCAGGCCAAGATGGCCTCTAGCCTTGCTCTTGGATCCTTCGGGGCAGGAGTCTTCTTTTCAACCTACCTCTCCAGCTAGTCGGGCATAGTGGATTTTCCCTTGGGCGATTCTTGATCACCCTCACCTTCCTTTGTTTGGATCTCCTCTTGTTCACCTGTGGGAGTCCTTTCTTTCATTTTGGTGTTGTCTCCTTTTTCCTCGTCAGAGTCTTGGATGAACATGAGGCATTTGATGGGAGGCTTAGTAGGCAATCACCCCCGAGGACTTTCCTCTATCTCAATGCCCTTCTCTTTTCTTTCTTCAATTTTTTTGTGCTCATGCACATGCTCCTTAGGCTTGTCCTCTTCTATATCTCCTTCTTCTCTATAAGGAGATGACCTTTCTTCCTGTTGTTCCCCTATAGGGAGTTCTAGACTTTCTGCTATCCTAGCACCTTCTTGCTCTTCTCCTCTAGGAGGTGACCTTTCTGTCTCTTCTTCATCATGCTTCAATTTTCTAGCCATTTCCTTTTCAAGATCATCATCAAAGGTTTGTATGATGGTTTTACCACCTGTACCCTCCTCTTTGTCTCCACACTCGGAAGACCTTGTTTCTTCTTCTTTGTGAACTACCCTGTCAATTGGCTAGTGTTCATACTCTGGGTGTTTGTGGTATTCATTGACTTCCTCCTCCATTGCCTTTGAGGCTTTTTTCTCTCACCTCTCCCATTCTTTGGAAATTAACATTGTTACCTCCATCATTGGCGGTCCTGTTGGAGGTTGTGAAGGTGTAGCACTGGCGAGGACCTATGCTAAGGCAGCTTTAATGGTGGGGTCCAAAAAGATCTAGGAGATCTCAGAAGGGATATTCTGCATGTGTCGCGAGAAAGCCTTCTGTAATGCTAGTGTAGACATTCGTGGTGTCATTATTGCTAATGGGAGTGATGTAGTGGGTGACATGGTAGTAGAGGAAAGCAGAGTAGGCGCGATGGAGGAAGAGTCAATCATTATTATGGGTCCAGCTAGGGGAGAGGAGGCGAGATGGACTGAGATATACACCGCAAGTGGGGATGTGGTGACCATGGCTTGGGAAATAGATGTCAGGGTGGTCGAAACAGGGGGAGCCGGAGGAGGTTCTGGCTAATTCACCTTCTCTTCCTCACCCTCTTGAACTGTCAGCTACTAGGTGACACTTCTCATTTGTTTGGGGCTCTTAGAAGGTGAGCCTCCTGAATCTTTCCTTGTATACACCTTGGGATCTAGAGACTGCTCTGTTTCAATCCTTTTCCTCTTTTTTGATCTTGTGAGTGGAGGATATTTGGATGTCCTGCCTATTGAAGTTGTAGTGGTGACATCTTCTATGGCACTAGGCTCACTCTTGAGCCCTTCATACATTAGGACAACCCCTTGTTTCTTTAGTTGGGCTACTTGTCCCTTAACCTATTCCTTAGTACGAGCCAAGATTGGTTTAGTTACAATATCTAGGTCATTGACCTCCTACTCATCCCAATCTATTGTAGGCAGAGGCAAGTTGGTGACTGCACTATATATGGGATCCATGATGGTGCTTTCATCATCCTTGACCTAGTCTAGTATAGGAAATAGTTGCACCCTTCTCATGAAGTATGTGGTCATCAAGATGTAATGCCTCGTGTGCACCTCTTTGTCATCCTAGAAGTCTGCCTAGAAATCTTCACCATGATTTAGGTAGGTGGGCATACTCTAGTCCTAGTACCTTTCTTACATGCCCGTATGGGTCCACCCATGGGCGAGCAGTGTGTAGGCGGAAATGGTACTCCGCCAATTCCTTTTCAAAATTCCCAGCATACTGGGAAGTTTGTAATTTATACATCCCCTGACTGAAGGCTAAGGGATAAGGGATCCCTGCCAAACATTTACTACTGAGGACTATATGCACATGTTGCAGCTGGTGAGAGAGTTCTAGTAGTATAATCCTATCATTAGGATACCAAGACAACCTCTTCAGCCTTTTTGTGAAACCCTGGGCACGCATATATTTGAATTTGGGGAATTGTATGAATAGGAAGGCGTACTACTTCAAGAACGCTCGTGCATTGTGAGAGACCCTTCTCTCAAAGTCCCTTATGAGAAACTAGATGATGTGGCCGATGAAGGAATTATTCACCCTACAGTACTCCCTTTTGAAGTTTCTAAACTGTAGCTGGGGATATTTGTCATAGACCTTCAATCTCTAGCCCGACTCCTCATCGGGTGCCACAAACAGTCCACTATATTTCCTCTTCTTAGCCAGTGAGTAAACTAGATAGGAGCTCATATAGAACTTAGAGCTCTTCTTCACATTCATAAACTACTCATGGAAATAGTCGGTTATGATTCCTCCCCAGTAGAATGAGGCTTTTTTGGTGACATCTTCATCCCCATGGAGGATTTGTTCAACAAAATACACCATCCATTCTTGGAAAAACATAGTAGTAGGGAGGCCCATCACCCTTCTCAACATGGTTACTAGGTCATGGTATTCCTCATATAAATCACTGCGAAAGAGTTCTTGAGGAACCTTTGTAGCACTTCCCCTTTTTTCCTTGAGCCAATATTGATTAATTAACTTTTTGCAGCCCATCGGGTCCTCATCCCATTTTTCCTTTCCTTCTTCCATGGTGGGCACCTCCATTTCTCAAAGGTGGGGATGTGAAAAGTTCTAGTAACTCCCTTAGCCAACATGTTAATGAGGATGTTCTCATCCCTATCAATGATGGTTCTTGTTTGTGGCTGGTAGGCCTGCCAGCAAGCCATGACCAATTCAAGGGATATGAGAGATTGGGGGAAGCCTGCTACTTTTGCAATCCCACTTTGTCTAATCAATCTTGCATTGTTAGTCTTTAGGTGAACCCTGACCCTTTATTTCAATTCATAAATATCGATGTGACCAATATTGGTGTTACTGATTTCCTTCCAGTCTGTGACAATTTTTGAATGTAGAGGCTCACCCTAAAACTGGAACTTCATCTGGTCTTTATCCTCCTTTCCATGAGGATTCTTGCCTACTTTCTTTCCTTTTTCCCTCTCTGCAGTTGCTCCCGAGGGTCCTACACCCGATTCCATATATCCTACAAACATAGACATAATGAGTATAACCAATTACGAAAGCATTAATATTAGTCAAAATCCCATGGACAAAATCCAATTAGACATCATATGATTAATGAAGTTAAATCTTTACTTTTAGATGTCGTTAGTCACTTTCTGAAAAGATTTTGTTCAATTTGGTCCTAAGGGGTCAGACTTCCCTAGCAGGAATGCTATTTTGAAAGGGCAAACAGGCTGGGGAAATCCGACTGGTTTCTCCATTCTTCACATTTTGATGGTTTGAAAGGCTCGTGTCGAAGAGGGTTGAATTTGAGCACATGGGTCGAAGTTGGCTTTCAAATTTGAGGCTGTCTTGATCAATTTTGGGGCTCCCAGAGGTTGAGGGCTAAAAAGCTATAAGAAGTTTTTTGCTTGAAATAGCCAAGAAGAAATGGAGTTCCAGGGTCAAAACTCTAGGGTCCGGGACTTGGAAGGCCAAAAGACAACTAATGGTTCGCTTTAGAATTCAAGGTGCCCAGGTCCAAAGGAGTGGAAAGCCGTCAGGGTTTCACTATTTGGAATGAAAATTGTGGCACGAAAACCCAGTAGGAGTGGCCCAATGAACCGGACCCAAAATCAACCTTGGCCATTAGTTTTTTCCTTGTGAAGTTTCTCTAGGCGAATGACGGGGTGGAACCTGAAACTCGAGAAGACGTGTCTACTTCGCCTTTTTTACATTAGATGAAGGGGAACGAAACCCCAGCGAGCAGAGCCCGGTAGAAGTAGGGACAAAAAATGGAGGGTCAAGACCGGGGAGGCAGGGAGACATCACCCCACAGCCATTTCAAATGGCGAAGACTCCACAGTGGCCCATGGATGGAACTCCATGGACTAGGACCTGACAACACAGTGGCATAGTTCATTAGGTTTGAATTCTTCCGACAACGAAAGTCAATACGGACCTCAGAGGGTGAAAAGGCACATTCCCTTTGTCATCTGGGAATAGAAGGTGCAATGCATAGTCCTGGGGATGGAAGTCCAATGGACCGAACCCAAAGCAAACAAAACCAGTCTAAAAAAGTTGCAATTTTCAACAGGTGGAATTTGGGGATCTAGGGCTCAGGGTTCGGGAAGGTGAGAGCCTTTTGCTGTTCAAAATGGCGAACACCCCGAGGAAACCCGGCAAGGGAGACCATACGAGGAAGGCCTAGTGGCTGAACTGAAGGCTGGATTTTGAGTGTAATTTTAAGCTGGACGGTGATCAACTAACGGATGTCCGGGGTAGCGGGCTCGACAGGGCATCCCACTGTTGTGAAAAGTTTTCATTTTATAAGTTTTAAATGATGGCAGGAGGACACATGCCTGGAGGGAATGAATACCTTACACAAAGAATGACGGTGGTGTGGTTTAGTTCTAGTTTGATCCTGTGAGGTGATTTGGAGGTCTTTTGAAATTTGAAAACATGGGTTTTGTCATGTTTTATCAATTAAATGCATTTTTAGCCCATGTTTATTCATTATTTTAGGCGTAAATTCATAAAAAAAATCTTGGTGGAATGGATGAAAAACCTACCACAAAATTTTTATGGGAGGTGTGAAATTGACTAAGGATGGTCATATGATGATCTCGGATGTGAGGACGACAAGCGACAGATGCACTGATCTCCTCTAGCAAGCACTTTGACCTCTTCTGGAAAACCTGACAAATGAAAATGATAGGTTGGCCCCTATTTTTATACCCAGACACTCATTTAATGGCCTCATTTAATGCCAATATGGCTGATCAATGGGTTGGTGGAGTTCAAATTTATGGATGATGATGGGAGGTATGGGGCCCAGGGGTCAGAAATATGTAATCTGACGGTCATTTCTAAATGCAGTTTGGAAGCTGATGGTGAAGGGAGACCCAGAGTTGAGCAGGTGGAAAGACGCCATAGGTTGGCTATCCGAAACGGTGAAAACAAAATAGAGTTCTAGGGATGAAAGTAAGGTGGAGTGAACCCGACGCAGGTGAAAGCAGGTCAAAAATATTGCAAGTTTAAACAAACGAAGAACAAGGAATTTGTTGATGGTCAAAATGGCACAGCAACAGTTAAACAAAATATTGCTACTCTGTTTCTCTTGAAAGAGAAAAACAACTCATGGATGTCTTAGCTCCCAAGGTCTTTGTAGTTGGTTCTCAACTATGCTGATTTCACTCAGTGGTTGATGTGAACTATAATGTTCAAGGGGCTTGCTGGTGTTGGGCTTATGGATTGTTCTAAGATCAAGCATGAATTTAAACCTACCTTAACTGGGGTTTGCAAAGAAACATAAAAATATAGATGAAGGTTTTGGTACTAAAAAGAATGATAATTCATCTAACTTAACCAAACTTGTTACCTCTCAAGGAATTGCTAACTAAAATTGAAGAACAAAATTAACTTGTGATTAACACACAGTTATATTCATTCACAGTGCTGATTTCAACAACTGATTATAAATTACTATTTAAGCAAAACAAAAAATAAGATTTCATTCCTTGAAAGCTTTCAAAATCAAATGATTAACTCAAGCTGAAAATCAGATTGTTAAATGGTTAGCACAAATAACATTCCAATGGAAGTACAATGAAATCAAATGAAAACGAAAGGAAATATATCACCAAGAGTCTCCATCTTCCATGATTGATCTTCGTTACACCTTCTTGCTTGCTGGAATGTTGCCCTCAGATTTGTACTTTGAGCAATCTACCTAAGCCCTAACGAAGGATTTGGCCTATGACTATTGCCAATTATGCAAATGAAACATAAAAATATAAGTAAATGAATGCCTATAGTAATTACGTTGGTACTAAAAAGCATTTTATAGAAAAGGCCATTTAGATTCATCTAACTTAACCAAACTTGTTACCTCTCAAGGAATTGCTAACTAAAATTGAAGAACAAAATTAACTTGTGATTAACACACAGTTATATTCATTCACAGTGCTGATTTCAACAACTGATTATAAATTACTATTTAAGCAAAACAAAAAATAAGATTTCATTCCTTGAAAGCTTTCAAAATCAAATGATTAACTCAAGATAAATACCATTCTGGAACACAATATGAAGTAGATTTGAATTTGGTTGCTTCTACTGTTGGTGAGACAGATAAGCAACATTTACAAATTTGGCACAATCACTAGTGTACAAAAAACCTGTGTCTTCAAACTGCTTCCATCTACACTAAGGAAACTGGAAAGATACATTAATTTCTATGTTGAATCTAACTCCTAACTAAGAGGAAAAAAGAAGCTCCCTTTATTAAGAAACAGGATGTAGTTCTATCTCCACTATCCTTCAGAAAATCCCTACTCTTCTAAATCTATCTAGAACTGTCTACTCTATTCCTTTTCTATTTCTGCTAACTTTTCTTTCTCACTTCTAACCCTTTACAAAGGGGAAAGAATGACATATATATAGAGTGTACCAAAAAGAATGCGTTGTTTCCCACTTTTTTAGGGTTTACAAAATATCTATCGGTTGCAAGAGGGTCGACATCTAGATCTTTTGAATAAAGTTGGTTCTACATTAAATGCGAATTCCTACTATCCATGTCAGTGAAAGATTTTCTCGGGGATGATCTCAAATATTTTGCAGTTTATAGGATTAACTCCTACGCCTCCATGTCCATCTTCAAACTCCAGCGAAGCCACTTTGAATTCCCTAAAATATCACCATTAATGCCGAGCTACCCCTGTCAGTAGACACTAGCTGGAATTATGACTCATGGCTTCTTCTTTCGACCCTCTTCCCGCTCTAGATCTATACTTCTACAAGTTGTCGGAGTAACATACAACAGTCAACGAGGCCTCAGGTGATATACCATAGTGCCTCCTTCCATCAACGATACATCCACATTCAGCAAGACGTTATGGTGGTCGCTAAGAGTTATACCGATATCTTCTTTCATTGGTAGGTTCGTTGCTATTGGAAAGACCAACAGCAGTCGAGAAGACATCACAGCGAGTTCAACGTGCCACACCAAGAGCACAAAACATGTCGGCGAGACCCTATTGAGTCGACAAGACCTTTCGCCGAGATTGGCTCCCTTCGTCAAAATTCTCTGAGTCAGAAAGACCTTTATTCCTTTACCCAGACATCACGCCAAACTTACATATTTTGGTGAGACTTTACTTAGTCGCCAAGACTTCTCTCCGAACTCAAACCGCCATGTCGATACTACCTCACCTTTTGGAAAGACTTCTCAAGAAATATCCTCATGCAGATGACTTGATCTTGCAAAACAAGGTCTTCGTTATTTTTTGAAATCATAAAAATATCATTCTCGAACTTACCCATAATACCTCTCATTTTATTACACTTCGCAAGAAAAGACTTACTTCCGGTGGAGGCAGAACCAAATTCGAACTGGTAACACACTTCCTTTTTAAAACTGGCGAAGGTAGAACCAAATTGGGACTGGGACCACACTTCCCTTTTAAAACTGGCAGAGGTGGAACCAAATCAAGACCAAGACCGGAGTCGAGAGGCAAAATTAGACGAGTCTTGGCGGAACCGAGATCTGCACAAAATATGACCCAGAAACGACACCCCTCGTTCAAAACTGGTAGGGGCGAGGCCAAAAAGAAATTAGAATCGGGACTGGAGTCAGGATGGGAACAAGCCATGGGAACGAGCATCATTTCTCAGTTTAGATCCCATCCCGATTCTGCATCTGCAAAAGAAAATGCAAAGGAAAAACCCGACCAACCAAGGGACAAGGAAACAAAATGAACATGGTGGAACTGGGGCCAGAACCAAACTCGAACGAGAAATTTTTTCAAGATTTAGGTTCGGATTTAGTTCTGAACCTACCTTCGACGACACCCGAAAAAGAAAATGAAGACAAACAAAGGAAGAAAAAAGGAAAGGGGGAAAACATCCTCAACAAAACAAAAAGGAATTAAAACAAAAGAACAGGACACACGAAACCTGGATCAGAACCGAAACCGAACCTGAAACTTTTGAAAGTTTCAGGTTTCGGTTCTAGTTCCGGTTCAGGTCCATTGGAACAAAATGAAAAGACGTGTGAGATAGAAAAACAAAAGAGTTGGAACCGGGACCAGGAAAGGAATAGAAAACAAAACTTGGAAGGAATTCCAAGTTCGGTTTCCATTCTAGTTCTGGGCCCATCAAAACAAAAAGAAAAATGCCTAAAGCTGAAAAGAAAACACCTAAGGCATAGGACACAAAACCAAAGGAAGAAGAGAGAGAAGCGGAGTCGGACTTGGGGTGGAACCTAAACCTGGAACATCGAAAGAGTTCAAAGTTCAGATTTAGCTCTGGACCTGGATCCGACAAAGCAAAAAGGTAAGACCAAGGAACTGTCGGGACCGAAACTGGGAATAGAACAAGACCAAAACTTGTATGAAAATCCAAGTTTGATATTGGTACTAGTTTCGCATCTGATAGGACAAAGAAAATGCCCAAGGAAGAAAACCAAAGGCCAAAGGAAAAGAAAATAACAAGGGGGACCCATTTCGTTCTAGAATAAAATGAGGTGGTTATGCAAGGCATAAAAAATGGTGACTTGGCTAGGAAAATGGTTTAACCATTTTCAAAAAACTGAAGAATTCAGCTACCTAGAACTCCTAGTTTATGAACATCACAACTCTAGTTGGGTCAGTTTTAACAACCAAGGTTGAGCTAGAATCTCAAATATAAATCAACACTAGCTACCCTTGAATCTATGTGTGTGCTTGATTGTGCATCCCTCTTTTATAAAGTTTTATTCATCTTTCGGACAACAATGTGCAAGATTTGAGCTACATGAGTTGATCCCCTTCAGCTGTTGTGCAATGATATCATGGGCATTGCTCTACTGCTAGTCAAGTGTCCATAGCCTCGATAGAGATACCTCTAGCTTTCTCACAGCATTGCTCTACTACCTGTCAGGCGTCTATAGCCCTGATAGAGATACTGAAATCACCCATTCATATTAAGTCTTCTTTTCTCCTTAAATAGTTCTCTTTTTCTTTTTCTCTTTTCTCTTGAAGTTTCAGGTATTTCATTCAATTTTTTTTTTCAATATGTTAGATGTTTAACATCTGTTCTGGGTTGAAAACTACCATGGAATTCATAACAACACCTAGGAATCAGATTTTTCACTCAACTCTTACAACATTATCACCCTAGGACAAATATACCATTACAAAAGGAGATGATCTTGATGATTTGTGAAAGATTCAGGGGGAGCTAATGAAGGTTATTTACTTTGCACTTTGTTTTCAATACCTTCCACAAATCTTATTGGTGATGGGAATAAAAAAAAGAGTTTAGGACAAAGCCACCCCATTAGTAAACCAGAAAATATCTAAACCACTTCTCTCCTAACAACCAAAGTATGCTTAAAATAACAACCCACCATTTCAAGGTGGAAAGAAACATACCAACCCCCAAGAACAAAACAAGACCGACACCAAAGAACAAAGGAAACAAGAGGACAGAAAAAGGAACAAGCAAACACAAACCCAAAATTATTTACAAACAAAAAAGCAAGTTATTTACAAACAGGAAACAAACAAATTATTTACATAAAGAACAACAGACTATTTACATGCAAAAAATAAAATTAGCATGCTTTACAACACACAATAATGCTTAAGAAATTTCCCATTGATAGGCAAGGGGACAAGTTCTCCAACTAAACTATTCAGTCTGAAAGCATCTTCTCCTAGGATCTCAACAATCTGATAGGGACCCAACCAGAGCTTATCAAACTTCTGGTGACTTCCTTCTTTTCACTAGCTTTACCCCATAACAACATAAGGTCTGATATCCTGAACGCCTTGATTTTGGCTCTTTTGCCAAACCAACATTTGACAACACCTTGATGTCTAAAGAATTGTTGCAAGGCGGCATCCCTCTGCTCTTCTAATTTTAACAAGATAGCTAATCTTACTTCTATCCTATCATCACTAGAATAGAATTTTTGCATGAACTCAAGGATAGGTATTTGCAAATGGATAGGGAACACAAGCTCTTTTCCATACACTAGCTTGAATGGTGAAGTCTTTAAAGTAGCCTTGATCCTATTCCTATCAGCCCATAATGCAAATCTTAGCTAGGTGTGTCAATCCCTAGGATTATTTTCTAAAAAAATTCTAATTACCCCTAAAAGATTCTTATTGGTTGATTTCACAACTCCATTTCCTTGTGGGTAATAGTTCGAAGAGTATTTCAATACAATTTTGTGATCATAAGCCAATGAAATGAATTCAGCAGAAGAAAAGGAAGAGCCATTGTCACATACCAATGCAAAGGGTACCCCAAACCTAGTGGTGATGCATTCGATGAGGAACTTGATTACTACCTCTGTTGTGTTGTTCTTGCAAGGTATAGCCCATGTCCATCTTGTGTAGTAATCAGTAGCAGTCAAAATAAACTTGTATCCTACAAAGGAATTTGGGTTAATTATGCCAATAAAGTCTAGTGCCCATTGGGAAAATGGCCTTACCTTGTATATAGGTTGCAATGGCATGGATGGATGGCGTTCCTTTGATGTAGAAATCTCACATATGTGACATGTTCTTGCATGTTGATCATAATCTTTGAACACAAAAAGGCCAGTAATAACCAGATCTGAGGATTTGGTGTGCCAATGAGTTTGCGGAACCATGACCTGTTCCATGTTTCCCATGAAATTTAGTGATCACATGCTTAGCCTCTTGTTGATCAAGGCATCGTAGGTACACTCCCTCAAAATCTTCCTGTATAGAAATCCTCCCTTGAGCATATAATGCGAGCTCTTCATCCTCAGTGCTCTCCTCTGAGTAGTATTCATTCCCTCTAGGCACTGATTGTTGAGCATAAAATAAACAATATCAGCATACCAAGGGTCATTGGAGAAGGATTGGGTTGTCTATTATTGACATATGATATTATCACCAGCATTTGCCCTGGACTTATATAGGCCCGTACCCCTAATAAGTTTTATAGGGCATATCTCTAGATCAAACTCTTGCAATATTTCCATCCATTTCCCTCTTCTCTCTCCTAGCTCGCTCTACATAAGTAGAGACTTCACAGCAACATTAGGAACTATAGCAATAACCTGACTTCGGAGGATGTAGTGCTTGAACTTCTTTATAGCTCGAACCAACGCAAAATCTTGTTTTTCAAGAGGTGGGTACTTCACCTCAGCATTCTTGAATGGAGAACTCATGAAAGCGATTGGCCTCTCTTCCCCCTCTTCTCTTTGTTGAGTTAAGAAAGCTACACTAGAATGTTCAAAAGAAAAAGAATAAATATAGAACGACCTCAAGTAGTCAGGGATAGTGAGTATTGGAGCTTCCAAGATGGATCACTTGAATTGTGAAAATGCAACCTTTGCCTCATCACTCCATTCTATTTTGGCATCTTTCTTCATCATTTCATTCAATGGTTTTACAATTTCTGCAAAGCCTGTGATAAAATTTCTCACGAAGTTGATCTTTCCAAAGAAGGATCTCATCTCTTTCTTACTTCCTGGCATGGCTATCTTCAGAATGGACTCAACTCGGTCTGGATAGATTGATATTCCTCTCTCAAAGATTATGTGTCCCAAAAGTTTCCCTTTGGAAATCCCGAACACACAATTTTTGGGATTGAAGGAGACTCCATACTGGATATATCTTTGAAGAACTTTGGCTAAGTCTACAGCATGGTTCAATCTATCTTTGGAGAAAATTGTTAGGTCATCCATGTAAAAAATAATGCATTTACAGATTAATTCCTTGAATATTATGTTCATGGCACGCTGAAAAGTTGCTCCAGTGTTTATTAGACCAAATGGCATCCTTCTATATGAAAATGTTCCCCACTTTGTAGTGAAGGATGTCTTCATTCTATCTTCATAGTTAACCATTACCTGATTGTATCCAAAGCAACCATCCAAGAATGATATCATCTGGGATCCATTGATAGTATGCAATACTTCGTCCAGAGAAGGAAGTGGGTAGTTATCTTTTTCTAAAGCTTTATTCAGGTTTCTGAAGTCCACACATAGCCTAATCTCTCTATTTTTCTTACGGACTAGAACTAGGTTATCCACCCATGTTGAATGGCATACAAGGAAGATTATCCTTGCAGAAAGCAATTTCTGAACTTCTTTAAGGATCAATGTTCAATCAAGGTGTTGAAAGGGTGCTATTTTTGTCAAAATGGCTTGACTTTGGGCTTTAGGGGAATAGTATGAGTCATTACAGTAGCATAAAATGTCTTTAGGTCTTCATAGCCTGAAGCTACTGCAACAATATCTTTCTTAAGTGCCATCAATATTTCCTTTCTAATTTCTTCAAGCCAAGCTTTCCCTATGTAGGCATTCCTTTCAGGGCTAGAATTAGCTAGGTTAACAATTTCTAATTCACCTCCTTTATCTTTAGCTGATATCTTCTCTTGAGCCCTTTGGTCTGAGTCAAAAATTATTTCCAAGCCCACCATTCCCTTGGGAATGTTATTACCTTTTAGATTAAGGACCCCCTCTATATCACAATCTCCTGGGTTCCAATCTCCTTGATCCCTGTTGGACTCATCAATGATTTGCCCTTGGAAAACATCCGAGCTTGCTAGAAAGGAAAAAATATGTCGATCATCATCAAAAACCTAAAAAATTCTTGACATTACCAGGAACAACGGGGGTGGAAATCAATTCCACTGAGAATTTCTTAAGCTCGGAGCCTTGCATAGGTTCCAGGGTACTTGCAACAATAGCTAATGAATCAACTATCTGATTTTCCTCTCTTGGGATTAAGCTAATCCCAAAGGCATCAAAGTCCTCAATCAAGTTCCATACCCTATTTCTATATGCTGCTAACCTTTTATTGTGACATGTATATTGGCTGCACACTTTCTTGATAACTATTTTTGAGTCTCCCTTGACCATCAATGCTGTGTATTTCTTCTTATGTGCAAACATGAGTCCCCGTGCTAGAGCTTTATATTCTGCTATGTTGATAGTGCACCTGAACTGCAACCTATAAGAAGCAAAGAAGGTTTTCCCTTTCGGGCTGGTTAGTTCAATCCCAACACCACAACCTATCTTAGATTTGGATCCATCAAACGTGAGGGTCCACATCTGATCATGAGCTGGGGTTGATCCTTTTGAGGTCATTGTGGGCACTTGGATAGAATGAGCCATGGGCGGGGTTACTTGATCTTTTGGATCAGATATAGGGAACGAGTGTTCAATAGGTTCCTCAGGAGTAATTCCCAATCCCTGTACATATGTATTATGTGACCCAAGGTTATCCTTCTGACATTCACTTGCATCTTTGGTTAACCCATTGCATTTTGGTATATTCATGAGTGTAGGGGTGTTGAGCAAACCCTGGGGTTGTTCCTCATTAATATGCCAATTTAAAAATGTGTCTAGGGTAGGTTCAATTTGAGAAGGAACTTCCTTTGAAGGTATCCTATCCCTAGTTAGCATTATTGCTTCCTTGGCTTCAAATGGCAAGTGATCTGCAATGGTCTCGGGGTGACTTGAGCTAGCATCCTCAGCTTGGGAAACATGATTTAAAATGTCAATGCAGGGTTGGCAAGTCAATTCAGAATGATTTTGGTAATGTACCTTGCACCAATTAGGGAGTAGAAGATTCTGTAGATTAGTATCTTCCCCTAAGACTAGCTAATCCTATTGTAGCTTGTTGATCAATGCTTGTTGGTTTTCATTAATCACAAAATTGGGGAACTTTCGTATTGGAAGTTCTTTAGGATCAAGAATAGAAAAGGTTAAAATTTCCTCTCTTTTATAAACCCCTATCCCAGTTTCAAAATAGGCTACCTCATTGGGGCAATCATATTCAATGATGATATGCTTGAGGCGGGGTTCACTTTCAATCCTAATCTGCATGGAAATTCCCCTCCATGGTAACCACATATGTGAAAAGTCGAGGGAGAGATATCCCCCTATACCTTTCATCAAATCTATGCTCAACAACATACCATAGGTCTTCAGAATCTTTGCTACTTGAATGTCAATGTTAGTTTGAACCCTAGGGTCTAACCCTACTTGGAAATGTATGTTTCTCAACTCTCCCACTACATTAACCTCTATTTTTTCAAGTTGGATGACCCTCTTGTTTGTTTGAACAGGGTTCAATCCCAACATCTTGCATATGGAAAATGGCATAACATTGCCTAAAGCCCCCAAATCTAACAAACAATTGCATAGGTTCTTCCCACAAATTCTTAAACTCAAAATAAATGGTGGAGTACCTACCTTGTTTGTGTACAAGGCTGCGTTCACGTCCCTAGCAGGTGCTCCCTTGTTCTTTCCTTTTGATTTATCAGCTTGCTCCAAGTCTTTCAGCACTATCTCCCATTGAGCAAGGCACCACTTTAGGATGTCAAAATATGACAAAGAAGTTATATGTTTCTGCATCTCAGAAACAATATCAAATTTTGTATTACAACTCGCACTACCTTTGAAAACACCAAAGGAATTACCCTTGTTATGGAAGTCAAGCGGGCCTTTTGGTGGAAGAGGGTTATTATTAGCACTTTGATTTGGAGGCACCATGTGATTAGGTGGTGTTGATGTAGTGAATGGACCCTTATTCTGATTTCTCAAGAAGTGTCCTCCTTTCATCTGAAAGGCTTGGGAATCATATGAATCTTCCTCTGGTTCATTCTCCTCTTGCCTTGGGAATGAAGGTTCCTCCTCAAAGAGGTTATAATTCATTGTTGTATCTACTGAGCCACCTTCTTTGTGAGGATTCCCTTGGAATGTTTAGGCATCTTCTTGTGCCATCTTGACAACTTTCTCCATTTTAGGGTACTTCACCTCATAATGGGTTGCAGTATCATGCAACCTGCACCAATTAGTTATAAAGTTGAGGTTAGCCAGGTTTGCAGTATGTGATCTCTCCTCATTAGCTTGATAGTTGTGCGAAACTCCACCATTATTGGGCCCTGTATTCCATTGTCTATTGTTATTTGGCCTTTGGTTATATCCTCTACTTTGATTTTGATACCCTTGGTTAGAGGAGTTTTGGCCTTGATAACCCCTTTGATTGTAATGTGAAAGATTATCCTAGGGATGATCTCAGATCTTTTGCAGCTTATAACATTAACTCCTATGCCTCCGTGTCCATCTTTGAACTCCAGCGGAGCCACTTTGAATGCCCTAAAATATCACCATTAATGCTGAGCTACCCCTGTCAGTAGACACCAGCTGGCATTATGACTCACGGCTTCCTTCTTCTTCCCAAGCCCTCTTCCCACTCCAGATTTTTCCTTCTGCGAAGTAACATACAATAGCCGACCTCAGCGATATACACACACCTCCTTCCATCGTTGAGACATCGCATTTGGCAAGATGTTATAGCGGGAACTAAGAGTTATAGTGATATCTTCTTTCATCACAGTTCATCGCTATCAAGACCAACATCTGGAGAACATCATATAAGTTCAAGCGCGCCACAGGCACAAACATTTTGGTGAGACCCTATCGTTGGAAAGACATTTTATGAGATTCTTTGAGTTGGCAAGACCTTTATTCCTTCGCCAGAAATCATGCAAACACATCTTTTAGCGAGACTTACCGTCGCCAAGACTTCTCTTCAAACTCAACGGCCACGATACGCTTCACCTTTTGGCAAGACTATCAAGAAATATCCTCATGCACATGACTTGATCCTGCAAAACAAGTCTTCATTAGTCTTCTAAATCATAAAAATATCATCCTTGAACTTACCCATAATACCTCTCATTTTACTACACTTCGCAAGAAAAGACTTACTTTCGGTAGCGGAACCATCCAAACCGGAACACACTTCCTTTTTAAAAATGGTGGAGGGGAACCAAATTGGGACTGGGACCACACTTCCCTTTGAAAACTAGCAAAGGTGGAACCAAATCAGACTGGGACCGAGTGGGAGGCAAAATTAGACGAGTCCTGATGGAATCGAGATTGGGACAAAATATGACCCAGAAACGACACCCCTCCTTCAAAATTGGCGGGGGTAGGGCCAAAAAGAAATTAGAACTGGGACTAGAGTCAAGATGGGAACAATCCATGGGAATGGCCATCATTTCCTAGTTCATACCCCATCCTGGTTCTGCATCTGCAAAAGAAAATGCAAAGGAAAAACCTGACCAACTGAGGGACAGGGAAACAAAACGAACATGGCGGAACTGGGAATGGAACCAAAACCCAACCAGAAAATTTTACAAGTTTTAGGTTCAAATTTTGTTCCAAACTTTCCTCCGATGACACCTGAAAAAGACAATGAAGATAGATGAAGGAACAAAAAAGGAAAGGGGGAAAACATCCCCGACAAAACAAAAAGGAATAAAAAAAAGAACGGGACACACGAAACCAGGATCAAAACGAAAACCGAACTTGAAACTTTTGAAAGTTTTAGGGTTCGGTTCCAGTTCTGGTTTCGGGTCTGCCAAAACAAAATGAAAAGATGCTCGAGACAGAAAAAAAAAAAGAATCGGAACCGGGACCGGGGAAGGAATAGAAAACAGAACTTGGAAAGAATTCCAAGTTTGGTTTCCGTTCTGGTTCCGGGCTGGTCCTGCCAAAACAAAAAGAAAAAATCCTAAGGCCAAAAAGAAATCACCTAAGGCACTAGACAAAAAACCAAAGGAAAAAGACTGATGAAGAAGAGAGAGAAGCGGAGTTAGACTTGGGGTGGAACCCGGACCTAGAACGTCGAAAGAGTTCAAAGTTCAGATTTAGCTCTAGACCCGGATCTGACAGAGCAAAAAGGCAAGACCAAGGAACTATCAGGACTGGAATTGGGAACGGAACAAGACCAAAACTTGGATGAAAATCCAAGTTTGATATTGGTCCCGGTTCCGCATCTGACAGGACAAAGAAAATTCCCAAGATAGAAAACCAAAGGCCAAAGGAAAAGAAAGGAACAAGCGGGACCCATTTTGTTTCAAAATAAAATGGGGTGGTTATGTAAGGCATAATAGAACCAAGGCCCAAGATTCAAGAAGTTGGGAGCCTTCCACCATTCGGAATGACAAACACCCCAGGGAAATCCAGTAAGGGAAACCCGGCGAGGCGAGCCAGCTAGGCCCCAGGGCCACTTGCACAAAAAAACTTCCAAGGAGAGTCTGAAATGCTCCAGGAGTTAACTAAGATGAAGGGGATGAAACATGGTTAGCCCAAGATGAGAGTTTGGAGGTATGTTGACCATCAGGGTCACCAAAATGGGGGTACACAAAACAAGGAAATGACAGAATGACCTTTCAAGGTGAAAGAAAAGAGGGTCCCTATTTTGAATGAGGTGTGTGTGTTGAGGGCACAACAAATGGTGACTCCACCAGGAAACGCTCCCGAGCGTTCTAGGGATAAGCATTCATTTTGGACCCAAAATCTCTAGTTTCACAAACTAGGAGTAGACTTCCAAGAGTGAACTAGGAGGATAGTATCCTTAGTTGGGTTATTCTATAGGACATATCAGAAGTGTGTGTGGTAGTTGGGTTATTCTATAGGACATATCAGAAGTGTGTGTGGTGAATTCATTCCTTTCTGTAGAACTGTGACAAGTGGCTGCTAATCTAACCGAGCAAGCTACATAAACGGTCCAACACCAAAAGTAACCCAAACATTGCTCCGCTACTAGTCAAGCGTCCATAGCCCCAACAAAGTTGTCGCTATGATCCCATGGATATTGCTCTACTGCCAGCCAGGCATCCATATCCCTGGTAGAGTTATCCACACACCCATATGGTTGCTTGATTTCATAATTTTCTTTTCTGTGTTTTGATGTTTCTTTCAACGTTCTTTTTGTCACTTATATTTTGCTTGACTATGTAAGCACTAAAGCCTACAATGAGTTTGGGAACCACAGTGCTCACTAGAACGAACTTATGACTTTTTAGTTACTATGGTATCATAACAGCCATCACACAGTCACTTGGAAATATTTAATATGTGTGTTGTGTGAGATCTGAGATGTGTGTAAAAGGATCCAACCAAGGGTCAATTTTTAAGATAGATTCTGGATGAGGAAACCATTCCTAGGCAGCCTTTAGGGACCAATAGTCAGAAATAAATGCTTAGCTAAAGAACACTAAGGATGAACAACAAAGTGAACTATTCATTGAATGAGAACAACCACCATAATGGGACATAGAACATCCTCTTCAAAATGAAATAGACGGGAGCAAGCAAAATAGAGAAATAGAAAAACACAACCAAACTGAAAGGCAACCTACTCTAACCTATGTACATGTATTTACAAAAAAGAGCTCGACAGAGCTCAGGCTTGGAAGTAATCCTTGAGGTGCTACCCATTGACTAGCAACGAGATGTCTTCACCAGTTAAGGTCTTTAGGTGGAAAGCATTTCCTCCCAAAATTTCAGCTATTTGAAAGGGGCCAAGCCAAAGCTTGTCGAATTTGTTGTGTCCCCCTTTCTTTTCATGGGCCTTGTCCTAATACAGGACTAAATTCTCAATTCTAAAGGCCTTGATTTTGGTTTGACGGTCAAACCATCTCTTAACCATGCCCTAATGTTTGGAAAAAATTTCTATTGCATAGTCTCATACTTCTTCTAAATGCAAGAGCTTGGTTAATCAAGCTTCCCTACGGTCCCTCCCTTCATAAAATTCATTGATAAATTAGAGAGTGGGAATCTTGAAGTGGATAAGAAATATGGGCTTTATGCCATAAAAAAAATGGAATGGGGAATCACCAAGGGCATCCTTGTGGCGGGTACAGTCTGCCCAAAGGGTGAATTAGAGTTGGGTATTCCAATCTTTGGGATTCCTATCAAGCAATTTCTTGATCACTGTGATCAGGTTCTTGTTTGTGGAATCAACAAGTCCATTTCTTTGAGGGTAGTAATTCGACAAAAAATTTAGGGCAATTCTGTAGTCAAAGGCCCAACTAGCAAATTTTAATCAAGCAAAAGGAGGTCCATTATCACATACTAATACATAAGGACAACCGAAGCAATTTAAAGTGAAACTTTAAAAAAAAATTGTAACTACCTTAGTTGTGCATTGCTTACATACAATTTCTTTTGTCCATCTAGTGCAGTAATTAGTAGTCGTGAGAATGTACTTGTGTCCCGCCAATGATGGAGGGCTTACCAAAATAGTGAAATCAAGACCCCATTGCACAAACAGCCTCACCTCCAACACAAGCTGCAATGGGAGAGCAACATTCTCCTTGGTGGCGGCAGTCAGACATGTGTGACATGAACAAACATGACAATAAGCATCCTTGAAGATAGTTGGCCAATAATACCCTACTCTTAATATCTAATGTGTAGTGGAAGGCCCAGATCCATGACTAGTGCTGAACTTGTCATGAAACTCTTTCAAGACTCGATCTGCTTCTTCCTTGCCAAGGTATCTCAAGTAGATGCCTTCATGATTCTTCTTCTATAAAATGGACCCCTACAACCTGTAAATGTTACTTTTTAGTCTAAAAGCACATTTTTGGACTCCTTGTAAATGAGGTGGACACTTGTGATTCAACAAATAATAAACAATGTCCTTGTACCACTCTCCTGGGGAAACATCTTTGAGTTGATATTGTTGCACAGTGAGTTCAGGTCATGCTTCTACTGCTACTTCAGTAATCATGCGGGTAAGTGCCTCTCCTCTCACCAACTTCATTGGTTGGATTTCCATATCATACTCCTAGAGCAATGTGACCCATTTGGCTCTTTGTTCACCCAATTCATTTTGTATGAGCAGTGTTTTCGCTGTGAGGTCGGGGACAATGGCTCCATGCCACCACATCATGATACCTCTGCAAAACATCAAAAACATTTTTTGTCTCCTTGGGGGTCCCAAGGTTGTGAGAATCACACTGGTTGCTTATGGCTTTCTTCTTTTCTTGTTGATTATGGTCCCTAATCTAATCCAAATCAAATATGCGTTCAAGTTGAACCATGCCTCTAGGAATCATGTTGGTTTTGAGATCGACAACTCCTTCTATATCCAATTTGGCCTCCTTTGGATTAGTTTCATCAATTATTTGGGTGGCAAGACATCAAAACTTGTGATGAACTCAAGGATATGTTTATCATCATTGAAGACCTAAAAATGAATGACATTATCTAGGATGGATTGTGTGGATGTCAAATCAAATGTGAATTTCTTAAGCCCGAACAAGGAGATGGGTTGCAAAGTGTTGGCTGCCTAAGACAAGGCATTGGTTTTATAATTTTGAGCAAGAGGGATCAATTGTATATTAAATGCATCTAATCCTTCCAAAAGATCCCAAACCCTATGCTTATAGTTTGTAAGTCTTCTATCATGGCAGGAATACAATCTTCTAACCTATTTGACTACAAGTTCAGAATCATCGAACACTTGCAGTATTTTGACATTTTTCTTCAGGGCCATAAGAAGGCCATGGACTAACACCTCGTATTCTACCACATTATTGGTGTAGTAAAACTACAAACTATGGGCAACAAGAAAGGTCTTACCCATTGGGCTGATAAGTTCGAACCCAACACTAGCTCCCTTTTTTTACTTGGACCTGTCAAATCAAAGTGTCCAAAACCTGGACAACTCTTTGACTTTAGGCTCAACTAGGATTTTGTTTCTTCCTATTTGGGTTGTTGTGTGCTTGACCTTAGCAGAATCTTCCAGCTTAGTGTACTTAATAGTAGGTGGTTGGGCTAGTAGCTCCTTTGGTGTTTCCTTTTAAGGGATAGTTGATTTTTTGGCATGCTCTACCACTGTTTGGCACAAGCAGCAATCAAAATCAAAGTGGGAAACATTGTGAATTCTGCACCAATTCGGTAGCAAGAGATCCTGGAAATCCATTCAGGCACCTAGACTAAGTTGGTCTTTTGTGCACTTTTCCATGAATTCCTAGAAACCATTGAATAATCCCAAGTTGTCATCTTCATCAAGATTATCATCTGATGCTACGAGCATCTCTTACTTTGAGGAATCTGAGTGAAGTCGGTTGGAGGGCTGCATTGTACCAAGAGTACTTCGACAACAAACTCTTCTTGGTGTTCAACTTTGTCCTAGCAGGAAAAGGGATAGTAATTTCCCAATTCTGTCTCAACAAACAACACCTCATTTAGGTTTTTGTACTCTGTGATCATGTACTTCATATAATGCTCACAGTCTATATAGATTTGATTTGGCATCCCTTTCCATGGCAACCACATGTGAGAATGGTCCATGGCATCATACTCATTCACCGTTCTAGTGAAGTCTCTTCCCAAAATAATCCCATATGCATCGGGAATATCTGCCACTTGAATATCAATGACCTATTGTATCCTTGGATCTACAACAATTTGCATCGAGATCTGATTCATATCTCCCACAATATTGATCTTTGTTTTGTCCAACTGGGTCACCTTTCTTCTTGAGGGTGTGGGAGTAATCCCAAGGGCCTTGCATATTGCCAGAGACATAACATTGGCAGATGCTCTAAAATCGAGCAGGAAGTTGTGCAACTTCTTCCCAAATATCTGAATGGTGATAAGGAAAGGGGGAGTTTCAAATTTTCCTTGGAAGAGACCCGGGGACCTATCAATCTAAGCTACTTGCATACTATTCTTTTCACCAGTTCTGTCCTCGGTCTGCCTAGATGGCTGATCTTTGGAAATATGCCTATTTTTCTGATCTAGTTCCTTTTTTGGCCGCTTACCCATAGATTGATTTGAGGGAACATCCCTCCTTTTCCTTGTACTATCTTGAACTACAGGTTCCTATTTAGGTTCTTCAAAGTGACTCTTTTGGCTGATGTCCCTTGTGTTTTGTTAGAGGATGGGGTCCCATTGAGTACCCCGAAGAAGGCATGCCTTACAATAGGGAATTTGAGTAGTTCAAAGGCAGATAAAATTATTTTTACTTTCTTGAACTCTTCTACCACATATTCACCCATTTTTTCAATCTCAGAGGCAAAGGCTTAGCCTATGGCAGAGCTAGAAGGTTGGGACTTCACTTGATTTGACTGGTTTTGTGATTGTCCTTGAGGCAGATTTTGTGACTGATTTTGAGGCCTATCCTTATGGAGATAGTGAGTGGGTATATGGGAAACCTAGGGTTATTGTTCGCATTAGGGTCAAGTAGGGTAGTAAAATTATTTGGTAGAGTAGAAGTTGTAAAGGGTCCACTTGCCTGCCTGTTCCTGAGGAAATAGGGGGTCATTCATTGGTGGAACATGTGAACTTCTTCTATATGTATTTCTTCCTCATCTAGTGGACCATTATCTACTGAATCGAAAAGATTAGCCAAGGTTTGCTCATTACTTACCTCTATCACTTCTTCACTCTTAATGAGGGTGGGGTCAACTTCGGGTTCATTGTGGCTTCTTTGTGGAAATGGCGCTTGGTTTACCACAAGACAGGAAGATTCATAAGGCTCAGATGGAACGATGTCTCTACAACCAACACCATCAACAACATTTTGGACCTCGACTTGGAATATTTCAGTGGCTATCTAGAATTTGAGACAATCTAGCTCACAATGCCTACTAGTCTTGTGAATCCGACACCATCTGGACAAGGCTACCTCAATGAGGCACACTGACTAGTCATCTTTTCATTGTTGGTAGGCTAATCAAGAGGAGTAGGGACACCTCTGTTATTGGGTGTTGTATTCCATGTACAATTTTTCCTCTAAGAAGGTCTCCTTTCAAAGTTTTGGTTTGAATTATATCCTCTATCATAGTTTGGCCTAGAAGAGGTGCTTGTTTCCTGGTTGTCTCTACCATCCCTATTATCTCAGCTTTCCTGATGAAAATTAGCTTGGATGTTATGCTAAGATGCATGCAACTGAGTATTCTAATTCTTTAAGTGTGTCATTTCCATGGACATTTTCCTTATCATATTCTTCCAATTTTTCCTTCTCAGCAGTGCTACTCAACTATTGTACTAGATTTTGGAGAAAGACGGGTGGGGCCACCGACTAATTTTGACGTGCTGGAGGGAATTATGGTCCTGAAAAGTACAATGGTGCTTGCGGCTACTGAGAATACACCTGTTTTTGTTGGGGTGCTTGAGGATAACTTTGTTGTTGTTGAGGTTGCAAATAAGAAGGCACAAGAGGTGCATTATTCATTGGTTGTCCAGGGTGTGGAACGATTAGTAGCTGAGGCACCTAGTTCATAAGAGGGGTCTAATGAGTGAATGCCTAATTAAGCCCCTGGACTTGCATCGGGTGAGCTACTGGTCCTAACGAAGGTAGTGGACCAAAGATATTATGCCCCAAATCTGCACTGGCAACCACCGCCTCCGCATAAGCAGTTAATAGTGTGGTGACTGGCAGATGCATCCTCTTTACCAAAGCTGACATGAGATTATCTAATGCTGCATAGTAGATGGGGAGGGCTGCAACATCATTATGTATGTATGGATCATGAAGTCTCATTAATGCAAGATATAAATGTGCAAACCACAACCTAGGTACCTACAAAACAAAGAGAATAAACACCTCAAGCTAGATATTGCAAGTTTAAACAAGGATTCCCCATGAAATCAATTTACAACCTCAAACTAGGAAAGAAAATAACAAAGAACATAATGAAAATGATAAGATAAAGATCAAATCCTAATTAGATGTGCAAACTCATGATCCCATGGGGAAATTGGTGTCAATTTGATGTGAAAATTGGCCCTTTCCCAATTCCTATGATGAAATCTTGATATGTTGACGATGATATTGATCCACTTTGATGAAAGATGAGAACTCTAAGCCAAATCTGCAAAAAGCCTAGCTAAGAATTCAATGATGGATGGAAATGGCTAAATATTTTAGCATAATAACTTTGTAATGTTTGTAGATGGTGAAATCAGGATATGAGCTCTTTATTTATAGGATTTCAAGATGAATGAATGCCAAAATTTGAGTAATGTGGGACTAACATTCATCCAATGATATGATGCCACTTGTCAAGCCATGAATGGATGAAGGATGTGTAAGATTTGGGGTTTGTGCCAATAAATGCATAAATTTGAATTTTAAATTTATTGAAATGACATGCAAGGGGGAAGGGAAAATGCAATAAATGCCACTTGGCTCAAGGAAAAGGTCATGTAAGAGGAAGTTATTACCTTGTTGGATATACATGTTGACTTAGAATTTTTTGAATTCAAATTGAGGGAATATTCCAAAAGATGCCATGTGAGGAAAATAGGGATTTAATAAATGAATTAAATCTATTTTCATGTGCAACTTGCATTATCTAGAGGATGGGACATGAGATTAGATTAAATTAATCAAGGGTTAATTAATTTAATAGGAGGGGTTAGATGATGTGACTTATTTGACTTAGATTTATGGATTTATTTAAATCAAATAAGAGAGGAATATGACAAGAGATTAATTAAATAAGGATTTTGATTTATTTAATTAAAAGAGATAGTGTTAGATTAAATCAAATAAGGTTTTAATTTATTTAATTTAATAGATAGACTTTAGAGATTTAATCAAATAAATTGATTATTTAATTAAATAGGGATAATTAGATCAGATAAATTAACAGAAGAATTGACTTAATCAGATAAAATGATTTATTTGATTAAGGGATGAAAAATATGCATTTAATCAGATAGGGGAATTTGATTAAATGGTTAGACCGAGGAATGATTCAGGAAGAAACGATTTTAGTAAGTCAGGATCAGATGCATGATGTCAATCAGTATATTTTACGTGTCTACATTTTGCCCTCTTTGAAGCAATGCACTCATTGCGTTGGTTCAAAGAATAAACAATCTCGATCAAAGAAAAAATTTTGATATTTAAAAACTTGCCCCACTGCTGCATGGCAAGAGAAAACATGCCATTATAATGCCCCTTCGAGAGATTGGACAAAAATTTTAAATTTTTTGGGTGATCTCGCGAAAAAAAGATGACAAAGTACCTGACAGGTCCGAAAGGGGTCCAGGAGGCTAAAAACATGTCTAAACACAATAAAACAATGAAAAACAAGCCTCAAATGGACAAAAATAGGTTTGGGGGTCCAAAACCCTAGCAGGACAGCCGTTTATGGTTAAAAAACCCTAATTTTTAGGCTTAAAAGGGGCCTGAGGGGTCACTTTCAAGTCATTTTCACACACCTCTGTTAGCAAACTTTGAGATTTGAGCTCTGATTCTCCGGTGACATGGTGCAACGACAACATCCCTACACATTTTGGACCGAGTTCAGACATACCAACAGCGACTTGGCATCGGGGCACTGGTATGTGACCCTTATCGAAGCTTCATCTTTTCATTTAATGCATTAATTACTGCTTCAAAAGAAGAGCTCACCTCCAACAGTGCTATATAGCGCCACTCAGCATTTAAACTGCATCGTGCCAGGCCATTTTACGCTGCAACGGTGCTATTTAGCACCCTAGCGGTGTAGTTTGGAGTTTAGAAACTCTACCACTAGGCTCAAGCTCGGTGGGCCAGTTTGGGTAAAGTGCATTGCGACGACACCCTTTTCATGCAAAATGCGATGTTGGAGGTTAAAGTGCACCACGGCGGTGCATTTTTTCTCTTTTTGGGCTCGAGCATCAGAGTTTGAGTAAAATCAAACTACTACGCCTTCACAAACTGCACCGTTGGAGATGAGCTTGGAGTGTTTCACCAGGATTTTTTCAAAAAATTTAACATGATGACTTTCCTTGATGTAGGATGGGCCGAGGGAGCTCTACTCTGAAAAGCACTAGTCACAAGATTTGGCCAGCATCCTATGGGGCCTGAGCGACAGAGACCAGGATCGACTGGGAGTCACAGGATTATGGCACATTGCATAAGCAGCGCCCATGCACACACACCTAGGGATGCTATCATTGTTGGCCGAGAGGTGGCACAGTGAGACATCATCATTTCATCTCCCTACTAGCAATGTCAACGTCACCTTGGAGGACGTTTGGCGGAATCTACGATTGCCTATTCATGGGCGATGAGCGATATATGATATGGACGAGGGACGCAAGTCCTGCATCAGATTCCTCGCCACTCGGGACATTATTTACTGCAAGGGGCAGATTGAGCTAGAGCACTACAGGGTTATAGCACCTCCCTACCGCTGGGTAGTTGTAGCAATCATTTTAGGTTTGGTTGCCCCAGACAGACAAGGGTGATACTTCAATCCTAGCTAGGGTTATTGTTGGGAGCGAATGGTCTGAGACAGGCCAGTTCGCTTTGCATGGGGTCCTTCCCTTCTAGCCTCACTCTACAAGGACTTATATGAGTATGTTTATATGGATGGTAGAGCATTGGGGGCTGGAGTAACACTACTTCATGTCTGGGCATGGGAGCACATTTCTGTGCTATGTCCATGGGTCATTCAAGTTCTGATGGGTGTAGAGGATGCCCTTGTGGCACGATATAGAGGTGTTGTCTCCTTCACACACACTGGAGAGCACAAAATCCCGTATTGGAGGAAGGTCCTAAATGAGATGCTTGTCTTTACTTGGCATCCATACCTTTGTCGGCCCAGATGGGCCGACAATGCTACTCAACTCTTCTACTGCCACTAGGATCGATATATGCAGGGGCAAAAGCACACGATGATTGAGAGGTACCTGCCCGAGCTCGTGCAACATCAGTTTGGAGAGCCACAGGATCAGACTAATGATGGTTATGTAGTCGTCTTTGCATGCAGCATGACACAAATAGCATGGGGGCATGGTATTCCTACCTCTGAGGCAGTTGATAGCTTCAATTAGTTGGTAGTCCGACCATGGGCTTATGATTAGGGCTTGGAAAATCTAGGGACCACTCAAGCCTACAAGGATTGGTTCAGACCTCCTCTTCAGTTGACTATTCTAGGCCAGGATCCAGAGGTGCATAGAGTTAAAGGTAGAGGATGAGGGCGAGGATCGAGGGTTGAGATCCAATAGGATCCACCAGGTGTGCCCCCAGTTCCGCCAGGTCATGGGGATGTCCATATGCAGGATCAGCAGTAGGAGCTGCCAGTCCCACCACCATGAGTTGAGGGTGAGGATCAGGTTCAAGTGCAGCCACGGGTACAGCCATAGGGATAGGTAGATGGCTAGGATGCACTGATTGCACAACTGTAGGCCTATGTTCAAGTGCTGACAGTGGAGAGAGACTAGGCGAGGGATGAGAGAGAGTAGCTTAGAGTAGAGAGGGATCAGGCTGTGTAGTAGAGACAGGCTGCAGAGCTATAGGCAGCCACTGAGCTAGGCCACAGGTAGTAGATTGAGAGTATGATAGCCTCCTCCTCCTAGGGTATAGTGCTAGTATGTTCCTACAGGGATGCCATCCGAGAGATAGAGTACTATCATCGGGCCTACCATGACATCGTACCTAGAGTAGATTGGATCCCAGAGTATTCAGAGCGGGCTAGCCAGAGACCACCAGAGGTTCACGGTGACAGGGGTGAGGGCAGCATTCATAGAGATCGGGCTTGATCTAGATGATACACCTTTTGTGCCTTATGGGCTTGTTTTTGATAGCCCCGATGGGCCTTTTGTACCAATTGACATATATGTGTACAATGATCCGATTTATTCTTTGTAGTATGACAGTGACATGATTGATGATATATATGAGCCAATTTTGATGTGATGTACTGTGTTCTCCTTTATGCATGGATGGCTTATTTCTATATGCTTTGTAGTGATGTCTTATGGATGCATTTATTTATAATGATGTTTATGCAATGATTATGACTAACAGATCTATATTATGTTCACCTATGATATGATGTGCAACAAAGTTAACTATATGATGATTTATTTTATGCTAATGCAATATGTGAAATGATGGTATATATAAAATGATATGATCAATGATGTATGTAATGATGTGTGGAATATGCCTATTTATGAGATGATTTATGGATGGATGTGATATGATGTGATGGTCGTGATATGATGCAAATGAAATGGTGTTAATGCATAATGAAATGGTTTTATGAGATGCTTAGAATAACAAATATTATTATCCTAAACGTAATAAATGATGATGTATGTGATGCAATGGTATGTTAATGCAAAATGATATGATGATGTGTAATGTGAACGTAATTTGATGATATGATGTCATTTATGTTATGCAAGTATGTATGCCTAATGAATTAAATGCTTATATACCTATTTGTTATGCAGAAAATGATTATGAAATGTTTTTGTAGATGCTTATGTGATGATTTATATGAAATGGTTATGAACATTTATGCACTCATTGATATAATGCAATGTAATGGGTGAAATTACAATGTCATGGATGCACCTATTTATGAAGAATGTTTATGATAACCTATTATGATAGTTAAAATGCAATGTGTATGTTTCTTATATGATACATTTATGTGATATGCTAATGATTTGTGGATGCAGGATCGATGGCGATGATGGTGATGATGATCAACTGTCATAGTACCTTGTTATTGTGATTAGTAAGAAAAGAAGTAATTTCAACAAAACACAAGATGACGCAATTGTAGATGATGATGATGATAATGATGATGTTGATGATGATGATGATGATGATTACTTTCTGAGGAATTGGGATTTTCAAAGGGCCAAATTTTCTTATGTTTGATAACACATGTGGTACAATGCATCAAGGTATAGAAAACTAGGATGGTGTAGTACTTAGTGTGATGGACTTTGACTCAACAGTCAGATAGGAGTATTCTTGTTCACACCTGACATATAAAAAACCTTGCTAGGATGTACTTCAAAAGTTTCAAAAACCTTAGACCAAAACACAAAAAGGTAAACCTATTCTTGTAATAGTCAACAAGTTGCCCTAGATGTCTTCCATACATACCTAACAAATCAAATATTCGCTGAGGTTATATTACAAGAACGTCCCACAAGCACAATAGACAAAAGATAATGATCATTGCCCCATTCCTATTTCTCTAAATCCTCTGCTTTGGGATATCATCGAGACATCCTTGGAATGAGCGCAAAATAAGATAATTCAAAAGATAAAGACCAAGTAAACAAACAAACTGATGCTCTTCAATACCGCTAACAGAAAGAGGATGTGTTTTTTAAGGATAAGAATTGAAACTTATTGCTAAAAGATAATGCCCATTGTAGGAAGGATTCATCCTAGGACATGTTAGTGGATGGAGGCACGTCATTTCATTTACCCAAGGTGCTATAAGGGATGATTGATATGGGACCAATTTAGATGATGTGTTACCGATACAAAGAGGTGACCAATTTGTTTACGTACTGACTTAGACTTGAGACTTGATGCTTTTGAGTTTTCACGTTTAACCTACTAGAATTGTTTCTAACTGTTTCACCAAAGGTTGAGGGTGACGATTAGTTTATTATGGATGGTTTTTATTGCAGGTACAAGCAAGATGGGGCGGATGGATTTTTTTTCAAATATTTGGATGTTTTTGATATTTTGCAATGTTTTGAGGCTGTTTTTGGTGTTTTTCAAGATTTTACAAATGTTTTGATTTTTGATTTTCCAATGTTTTTGGGATTTTCTAAGATTTTGACCAAGAGACTAACCTAAAGAACTATCCTAGGGGCCTCAAGGGTTGGTCAAAAGACAAGCCTTGCCTATGTTATACACATAGAGACTACGTAGTTTGATTGACGACTTGACCGATTTATAGATGAAGATATACATGATGAAATGCCAGTTTATTATGACGGACTCCTATAGGACTAACCTAAATGTCTCAGGGGATGATCAAAGATCAACCTTGCCTATGTTCAAGCTCAAAGACAACATAGTTCGACTAGACAACTCTATTTTTGACTTTTTGAATTGTTTTTTGATTTTGATATGTTTTGATATTTTTTGATTTTTTGATTTTCTAATGTTTTTCGATTTTCTAATTTTGAGGACTTTAAGACCATACACAAATCTGATCCGATAAGAACATTCCCATAGCGTGATGCCATAGACTACCCTGATAAAGGCAAGACAAAGTAACCTTGAGGATGGGCCGAGTAGTGCTAGGAGGGATCATGATACAAAAATAGGACCAAGCTATGGTGCAGATGCGAGTGGATGAGTGATGTGATGGATGATGGAAGCGAAATGGATGGGTGATGTAGAGCAAGCCATAAAGATCCTGGTGGATGGAAAGTGCTTATTTATGCAAGGCACCTATTTGCTAGGTTTTCATCGAGGTACTTGACCAAAGTGCCTCCAAAGTGGTTTTCACTAGAGGACGACTTTTCTCTTTACTATTTTTTGATCCTTTTTTCTAATTTTTTTGGATTTTTTGCTTTTTTGATTTTTTTGTTGTCACCAAGATGCCTGATTGCCAGGTTTTCGCTGAAGTAACCATTTTTAGGACTTTTTCTGATTTTTTGGATTTTTGGTTTTATACCCTAGAAGATTTAGGCATAATTTTTTTTGAGATGGGAGCTATTCATGGGCTCTTGCAGAGGTTCCCCTTTGGGTGTTGATAATTGATATGCCCCTGACTTATAACTTGATGTGATGACAAAAGGTCCTAGCCAATTAAGTTTGAACTTTCCTTTGTTGCTTAGGTTTGAGACATTCTTCTAATTTTATTTTAAGACCAGTTCTCTGACTTGGAAAGTCCTGCTTCTAATTTTCTTGTTGTAGCTCCGTTTGAGTCTATTCTGATAGACTTGCAAGTGATTTAAAGCATCTATTCATTTCTCATCTAGTAACTCTAGCTCATTTAGTCTTGATACCTGATATTCTTCATCTGTGATAAGGTTTTGCAGTGATATCCTGAGATATGGGAGCTCGATCTCAATGGGGAGTACAACTTCTGATCCATAGACCAAGGAGAAGTGGGTGGCATCGGTGGGTGTGCAGATATTGTTTCGATAAGCCCAGAGGGCGGGATTAAGCTACAAGTGCCAGTCATGACCCGCGTCATTGACTATTTTCTTGAGGATTTGGAGGATGGTTTTGTCTGTGGCTTCTGCTTGGCCATTGCCTTGGGGATAGTACGGGGTGGAAAATCGATGTTGGATTTTGAATTTCTCGCACAAGTTGGGAACCTCCTAGTTCTTGAATGGTGTCCCATTATTTGAGATAATGGCTTGTGGGACATCGTAATGACATATGAGATAGTTCAGGATGAATTTTAAGATTTGCTTCCCAGTGATATATGTCATGGGTACGGCTTTCACCCACTTTTTGAAGTACTCAGTTGCAATGATGATGAACTTGTGGCCATTGGAAGAGGTGAGTGTGATTTTTCCAATGAGATCGAGTCCCCATTGCGAAAAGGGCCATGGTGTGATAATCGGATGAAGCTCTTGAGCTGGAGCATGGATGAGGTCCCCATGCTGCTAACATTGTAAACACCTTTTAGCATGATCATGTGCTTCTCTTTCCATCGTGGGCCAATAATACCCCATCCTCAACAGTTTCTTGGCTATGGTCATTCCACTCGAGTGTGAATGACAGATACCATTGTGTACTTCGGTTAGAGCGGTTAATTCCTCCTCAACATTTAGGCAACGTAACAAGGTACCTTTTATGCTTCTACGGTATAAGGTATCACCTAGGATGACAAATTTGGATGCCTTTTTGACAAAGGTTCATTTTAGGTTTGATGGGAGGTCAGTGGGTATGACTCCTATGTGAAGATAAGTAGATTTCATGATACCAAGGATTGCCAGGACCAACGATTTCACACACATATTCTAATTTTGGTACCTCGAATGTGGGAACAAGAAGTTGCTCAATCAAGAATTCATATTTTGGCATGTAATGAGGGATGTCTAATAGGGACCCAATTGTAGCCATGGCGTCGGCTGCTCTGTTGTTGGTTCTTGGAATCTGCTCGAATGTTATGTCAATGAAGGATTCCTTTAGAGTCTCCGCCAATTTCTTGTATGGAGTGAGCTTGTCATCCTTAGTATGATATTCATTATTGACCTGATTTATGATCAACTGAGAGTCTCCATACACCTTAAGAGCTATGATGTTCCATTGCACTACTATCCTGAGACCTATAGTCAAAGCCTCATATTTCGCTACGTTGTTGGTGCAAGGAAATTCTAATTTGTATGACTTTGGTATGCAATCCCCTTGTGGGGTGATGAAGAAGACACCAGCTCCTGATCTATGTTGTGTGTATGAACCATCGAAGTAAAGTTTCTAGTGGTTGGCTATGTTGAGGTTAAAAATGGATTCATCCAGAAACTCTGAGACAAGAGGATTCTCAGAATAAATGGGTTCCTCTGCTAGTTGATCAATAATAACTTGACCTTTAATGGATTTCTGCTCTACATACTCAATGTCATACTTTGACAGTATCATCACCCATTTTTCCATTCTACCTGTGAGCATTGCCATTGCCTTTGATAAGAGATACTTGAGGGGGTCAATTTTGGCAATGAGCTTTATCTTGTGTGCCAACATGTAGTGTCTAAATTTTTGGGATGTATTTACTACTACGAGGAAAGCTTTCTCAATGAATGAGTAATTTAGGTCGTGATCGACCATTGTTCTGTTGATATAGTAGATGGCCCTCTCCATTCCATTTTCATCATGCTGAGCTAGGAGAGCTCCAAGGGCTGCTGTTGTTGCTAACACATATAAGATCAATGGCTTCTTTGGGATGGGTGGCATTAAAACTAATACTGTCTGTAGGTATTCCTTGATTTTGTTGAATGCTTCTTCACATTTTGTATCCCATTTATAGGCTACTCCCTTTTGGAGTAAATGAGAATATGGGTTTTGCTTGTCTACCATTTGTGCTATGAATCTTTTTATGGATTGGAGTCTGCCTTGGAGGCCTCTCAGTTGCTTTAATATTTTTGGTGCCTCCATCTCGAGGATTTCTCTCACTTTTGTTAGATCCACCTCGATACCCCTCATGGACACTATGTATCCTAGCAATTTACCTGATTGTACGCTAAAGACACACTTCTTGGTATTTAGTCTAACTTTGTATTCCTCCAGTCTGTCAAAGATAGCACTTAGAGTTGCTATATGATCTTTTCTTTTTCTTGATTTGGCTAGGATGTCGTCAACATAGTCTTCAACTGTTTTATGAATTATGTCATGGACGATCAATGTCATAGCCCTTTGATAGGTTGCTCCTGCATTCTTTAGGCTAAATGGCATCATGTTCCAACAGTATGTCCCTCATGGACAAGTGAAAGTTGTCTTGTGTTGATCTTCTTTTGCTATCATGATCTGGTTGTATCCTGAAAAATCCATCTATTAGTGATAGCATCTCATGTCCTACTTTCATTTCTACTATCATGTCGATGTTAGGAAGTGGGAAATCATCCTTGGGACATGCTTTGTTCAAATCCATGAAGTCTGTGCAGATTTTGATAGCTCCATTAGGATTTGAAATAGTTACCAAGTTTGATACCCATTCTGGGTAATCGATTGGTCGGATTAATCCTGCATCTAATAACTTTTTGAGCTCCATTTTGACTAACAAAGCTATTTTAGGATGCATTTTTTGAAGCTTTTGTTTGATTGGCTTTGCTTCTAGATACGTAGCCAAGTGATGAACCACAATATCTAGATCAAACCCTGGCATGTCGGCATAACTCCATGCGAAGTTTATTTTCCTTTCTCTTAGGAGTGCTGCTAGGAGTTCTTGCTCTTCTGATAATAGTGATTCCACATAGAATGTGATATGTGGGGTCTCCTCTATTCGTAGGTTGATAGGATTTCATTTTTTGGCTAAGACTGCTGACTTCTCCTAATGAATAAATCTTAAAGGAAGATTGAATCCTTCATCCTTGGGTGCCTCAGAGAGGTTTTCACCGTTGGATACATCCTTTATTTTTACTATTTTCTTGTTAGAGAGTGCCACAAGGTGGTTTTCACTCAAGGACTGGGATATGATTCTTAGTTTCTTACTTTTACGACTGAAGGATTCAATTATTACCCCATAATAGGCATGTGTGTCCAAATCTATTATAAAGCCTACTTTGTGATCCCCATTTGGAATGTTATCCCTCAATCCCATGAATTCTAAGAGTGCCTCATCATTTTCTAATGTATCAAGAATTGGTAGTCCTTGTTGGTCATAGTCAATCAGTTGGGGATATACTAAATGAATCTCATGATTTTGATGGTCTGTTTCAAAGGAGAGGGTGCTAATCATACATAGGGTGGTATCCTCAAATAACCTAGGTAGATTGGTCATGGTATCTTCATCATCGCTACTAATATAGGCCTCAGTTATAAAGTTATGTATGTCTCTTCCTATGGATATCGGTGAGCGTATTTCTGCTAGTATTGGCTAAGGAGAAATGTTAATCGTTCTAACCAGAGGACTTCGGCCACATATGGTTATGCTCGGAGGGGTACATACAAGGCCAATATTTGTTATGGGTCGTGTCTCTAGCATGATAGGTATTATGAGGCCATTGTCATTTTGTCCTAGTCTTTGATTTTTGTCGTAACCCATTGCGAGCATCATTTGTAGGCCCTTGCTTGTCTCATACATTGGTAATTCAGGTGTTGGTCTTTCATCTTGATAGAGCATGTGTGATGGATCTGCTTCAATAATCTCTTGGCCAAGGTCTCTCCATCTTGTGAATTCAAGATAGTCTTCAGGATACATTTGTGATTTGGAAGCTTGATTTTCTTGTGGGAGTCCCTGTGATCTAGGAGATTGTGGTAACTCTCCTATCACAAAAGAATTGTTAGGGAGCTTGTAGCTTCCACAACCATCCTCTTGGATAATGAGCTTGATGTCAGAGATGGTGGGAATGGTGGGTGTCTCTGTCTCATAAGTGGATGTGAGGGTAGCGGGGTCGATGTATGATGTGGATGGGCCCTCATCATTTTTTGGTACTTGGGGAATTTTTCCATATTTGGCTTCAAGATTCTTGCAGTATGAGAAAGGTTCGGGATCTCCATGGATAGTAACTTCTTGTCCATTATGTGTGAATTTCACACATTGGTGGAAGGTTGATGCTATGACTTTCATCGCATGGATCCATGGGCAGCCCAGGAGGATATTATATGGTAAGTCAAGATCCAAGACTTGGCAAGTAGTTTCCATGATGGTAGTCCCTACTTGAATAGGGAGTTTAATCGTGCCCTGGGACACTCTTTCTTGGTCATCATATGCTCTTATTGTGATGCCCTTTCCTTTGTCGATGGAATCTTCTGATATTTTCAACTACTTGATGAGGCTTAGGGAACATATGTTCAAGCCCGCACCTCCATCCACCAAGACCCTTTTGATTTTTCTCTTGTGTACAATGGCTTCCAAGTGAAGTGCATGGTTGTGAGATGGTTGGGCAGGAAAATATTGGTTAGAGAATGTAAGGAGATTAGGTGTTATGATATTTCTGACCATAGCTTGGAATTGCTCCACATCAAGATCTGCGGGGATAGTGGATGAGGCTAATGCTTCTTCAAGGATCTTTTTGTGAGCTGTTGATATTTTTAACAACTCCATGATGGAGATGTGTGCTGGCATTCTCTTGAGTTGATCTAGTATATTGTACCCATTAGGAACAGATCTAGATGAAGGGATTCTATTTGGTTGGGATGATCTTGCAAGGGTTACTTTTCTGCCTCTTGTGGTGACTCCACAATCTTCGGCATGGGCGCCCTTGATGATGAGGACCATGAAATCCTCATTTAGGGAGGCAATGACTGGTTCATATACATGATTTACACTTCCCTTCCCTTTATCATTTTTGTTGCCTTTATTGCCATGATTTGACTTCGGATTCATGTAGATTTTAAGATCCTGATTTCCCATAGGTTGTTCCACATTTATGATTTTCTTATCAATGAGATCTTGGATGATGTTTTTGAGCCTCATGCAACTTTTTGTGGTGTGGCCTTTGATTTTATAAAATTCACAAAGTTGATTCTCATTATACCAAGGAGGTTTGACATCAAGTTCTTGGTAATTCTCAAATGTAGGAGGCTTGATTAGTTTTTCGTCAATCAAATTTTTCATTATGTCCTCAAGTGGTTCCCCCAAAATGGTGTAGTTTCATTTGGGATAAATTTTTTGTTGGGGTGGTCCTCTTTGGTCATTCATATTATTGATGGTTGGATTGTTGTTTGGATGATATGTCGTGAGATGATTGTTTTGGTGTTGTGTTTGGGTTTGCGGTGTGGGTGTATGTTGGCGTGGACCACTAATGACCACCTTGGCATTGGCGATGCCATCATTAGTAATGTTTTTGTTACTTTTGCATGTGCAAGGTTTATCATTGTAATTGGATGATGGGTGGTTTTTTTGTTGTTCATGGTATGATGTTGATTCTACGGGTTTAGTCACAAGGGCTCTTTCGATGCTGAGTGCCTTAGAGATTAGTTGCTCATATGTGGTGATGCCCTGAATCTTAAGATGAAATGCCAAGCGGCCTTCAAGGTTGGCTATGATGGTGAAAACTTGTAGTTCTTTTGTCATGGTCCACTTGCTCCAATTGGCCTTGGATCGCCATCGTTGAAGGAATGAAGTGAAATATTCATTCTTTCCTTGTTTCAGAGCCAAGAGTTCTTTGAGACTAACATCCATTGCAATGTTACATGCGTAGTTCTTAATGAATGCATCCCTAATTTCTTGGAATGTTCTAATGCCTAAAGGTAAGTGAGAGAACCATTCTATAGTGAGGCCTGTCAAACTCCTCGGGAATAGCCACATCAGATAAGTATCGTCATATGTGACTTCCATGCAATGAAGCTGGAATTCTCTTATGTGGTCTTCAGGGTTTCCCATCCCTCGATATTTGTCAAATTTGGGGATTTCAAATCCCTTGGGGAATGGTTTCATCTCTAGGCCCTTGTCAAATGGATAGGGACACAAGTTGCTTGGTGTTTTGGTTGTTTGCCCAGATTGCATATCGAGCACTTGTTGCAAAAGCAACCTGAGTTGTGTCATCACATCATTTTGTGGATCAGGGGGTGGGATGAAAGTGTTTTGGAGTGTTTGAATCATGGGTTGGGTGGGTTGGTTGGTTGGTGTGTTGTTTGATGGTTTTGTATGTTCTGTCAAGCGAGGTACGCTTCTACCTGCTTTTGTATGAACAATGCTTGTTGTTGATCTTGTTGTTGATGTGCTAAGATTTGTGCTTGTTGTTGTGCTTGTTGTTGTTCCCACAATGATTGTTGTTGGGCTGCCAATTTTGTTGCTTCTTGTTGCTCTTGATATTGCTTTAAGGCTTGTTGATATGCTTGCAATTGTACTACTTGTGCAAGAAGTTGTGCTTGTGCTTGATGTGCTTGATATTGAGTTTGTGCTTGGGCCTGCACTTGGGTGACTTGTGCTTGTGCTGCTTGTTGTTGCAATAGAAGTTGTGCTTGAGAAACCTTTTGTGCTTGCAATGCTTGTGCAGCCTGAGCAGCTTGTTGTTGTTGTTGTTGCAATAAAGTTTGGGCTTTTTGCAATTGTAATGTGGCTTGTGTTGCTTGGGCTTCTTTCGCGGCTTGCGCAACTTGAGCGGCTTGTTGAGCAGTTAGGTATATGGCTTTTTATTTCTGCACTTATTGGTATCCTCTTTGAAAAGTGGCTTGCAGTGCTGTGTTATATTGACTTGATGTGGTGGAAGTTGGTGGGGGTGGGGGTGGTGGTGGATTCAGAATGGCATTCGTGGTCAGTGATAATGTCGTGTTGATTATTTGATTGGTGGATGGTGTTGTTGGTGTGGTGGTTTGGGTGATGAGTGGCGCCATTGATGTGATTGGCCCTTGAAAGACCATGCTTTGTGATGTTATGGGGGTGTTTGATGTTGTTTCCATTGCTTGTGTGTTTGTCATTTGTTGTTGTGATGTCATCATTAAGTTTTGAGCATTTGGCATAATGCTTTGATTGATGGTTGGGATATTGTTTTGATCGACACTTGGTAGAGGGGGAATCCCTAAACCAAAGAGTGGTGCAGATGACAATGGCAATGGTGGAAGTGGTGGAAATGTAAGGGGTGTGAGTTGTTGCAAGAATTTTGTGGTGTCAAATATGCCCCCTGGTCCTAACATATCTCCCTCCTCTTGCGAATTTGTGAGGAGAGGGGCTTGAGGCATTGCATGAAAAAATAAAGATGATGGATCATGATGGAATGTGAGAGGAACATTTTTATGTAGTGGGTTTTTGGGTATTTTTTGTTCCAAGGTGGTGTTTGCATCCAATTTTTGATTATTAACAAGGGGATGTGCTTGAAGAGTGTTGAGGAATGTGTTTCTCTTATTAACATTAGGTTGGGTTGGAGCAAACGATGTCGTGATTTACGGAATTTTTTGTGTGACGTTTTGAGATGGGGGTGTAGATGAAATGGGTATGGTGGATGAGATTGGGGGAAAACATGTCTCCACTATAGTACTTACATCAAAATCCGAAGGTAACTTGGCCCCTTTTTTTGCTAGTTCAAGCATGTATAACGAAGGGTTGAGTCTCATCATGATGTTAATGATTTTATGGTTCTCCAGATTTTGGAGCATTTTAGTCATTTCCTCGTGAGACATTCCAAAAGTAAGATCCTCTTCTTGGTTTTCCTCTTGTGGATTTTGTGATGATGAGAGGGTCAAAGGATTACTTGATTCGGTGGGATTCATTTCTGTGTTTTTTTGGCTAAGATTGCTTGAAGCGGGTGTTTCTTTGTTAGCTTACATACTCTTCTTGTATTGAGATCTAGTTAGAACCATAAAAAAAGGATCAATCTTCAAGAATATGGGAGATGAATCTCTTGATTCTTTGGATTGATCTCTATTTTATGTCCAAAGTAAAAGGTTCTTAGGATGTCTTGGGGATCAAAGGTGATGATATGATGATGATGGATGATATGGATTTTGATTGGATTTGGGATTTGGGATTTTTTCCTTGATTTTGATTTTGATTTTGTTTTGATTTTGAACAAAATGCCCCTAACATGTTGGATAATGATCTAAGGGATAGATTTGTTCAAAGGATGATGATTTGAATATGCGTGAGGAGAAGGATGCATCTACCCACACCTATTCAAACAAGATAATAGCTTTTTCTAAGCATATGAGGAAGGATTCATCTTCATATACTAAGCTAGGTGAGATGATTTGGATAACTTTGACTAAGCATATGCAAAAGGATGCATCTACACATTCCTAGCCAAAGGTGATTTTGATAATGTTTTCAAAGATATAGTCTCAATGATTTGGATGATTTTTTATTTTGCCACAAAGCCTAGTATCAAGGATGATTTCAAGATTTTCCAAAAGATGATTTGTGAGATGGATTTTTTTTTATGTTTTTGAACGATGGATGAAAGGAGGTTTTGATTTGTTTTGATCCTTAGGTGAACCTAAAAAAAAGATACTTTGTTTGCCTAGACCTAGGTATTGAAGAGCATGCAAATGCTTCCTAAAGGCCTTTGTAATCAAGAAATGATTTTATTTGAACATTCATTTTTTGATTTCCAATGTTTTTTTGCTTTGGGATTGTGAGTCTTCAATCACACGTGAAAAATTCATTTTGCTTAGCTTTGCTTAATGGATTTATTTTACCAAAAACACTTTCTTCAATTAGGTTTTCAAACTAAGATGTACGATGTCTTAATTTCTTCAAACTCCACAAGATATGTTATGTGGAAATTTAATGAACTTAAGGCAAGGGTTTTCCTATTGTTTACATAAGGAGACAAATTGAGATATAATCCAATGTTTAGAAACCTCTAAGGATTTGAATCCCAAGGGAAGGAAATAACATATGGATTGAGTCGATGGCATTTGTCTCCCAAAAGGGTTTGAAATTTGAATTATGGTGTTAAGTGTTTGTTTCCATGGTGTTTTCGATCAAGCAATGCATTTTGTAACCAAAGAATATACAATCCAATGGATGTGTAAGACAATATTTGTTGGATTCCCACTTGGACAAGTCCAACTATGCTTATCTCTAGTGAATGGTTAGATGCTTGACCCCACTAGCTCCCCTCCACGGCTCATTAACATCAATTAAGGCATCCAAGCATCAATAGCCATGAAACTCCCATGGCATGCTTTCCATTTCTACTAGAAGATCGTAAAAGTGTGGGGGAGCTTCAGAATGATTGTTCTTTCACCAACAAATAGATTAAAGGATTTTTGCAAATTCTAGCACATGGGTTTTAGTAAGGAATTTCCGTTCATGGAGATTGACCCATATGGCAAGAGTCCCCTTTCGGATCCATCTTGTCGAAATCAACCGCGTGATATTGGCGTTTTGTCCAATATCCACATTTATATCCTGACTGGAAATACTCTTGGCTTTAGAGTGTTACCAGTTGAGTCATTCCCTTGGGTGAGTACTTTTTCCCCAAGGTAGGCCCTCTAGGATAAACAAAAGCGAGTGAAGAACAATATTCGTAACTCGATCAATATTTGTAGGCAACAAAGAAAGATAATATATGCAACAAAGCCCCCACTCACACTCACACAATAATTTGTTCAATTTTTATCCCAAATTGAAGTGTGGCGGTGATTGCTTTATCTCACCCCAAAGTCATTAAAAAGGCCTTTTGATTCTCAAGATTGCTATAAAGCGCGAGAGAAGCACATACATCCTTTTTCGATGGCTTTAGTCTAAGTAAGCCCTCACAAAAACAAAGCTACACTTGTTCTTTTTAAATCCTCAAAGCAATATGTGAGTTCATTTTAGAGCACCAAATGACAAGTGGAAGACATTTGTTCAATTTGTTAATCCAAGAAACAAAATCTAGTAAGTTGTTGATCCTAAAGTTCATTTTAACCTTTGCGAGAAGAAATTGAAAGGTTCTTTTTAAGCCCAAATGAAAAATAGTGTTCTAAGAATGAAAAGACAACAAATTCTTAAAGAAGTGTTAAACAAACACTTAAGTGTTTAAAAACACTTTGATTCGACAAAATATCATCACCAGGCTCCTCCTTCCTTTGTTTTTGATTTCCAACCTACAAAGAGAAAAAACCAGTCAGATTCTAGAAAAACATAGAAATTAAAAAGTAGAAAACAGAGGAAAAATCAGTCATAAATCAAAAGCACGTGCTAAAAAATTAAATTCTCCCTTTTACTGTCTCCCAGTGTCACAATTCATGAAGGCATCACAGTTTGTTCTCCCAGCGGTGCCCTCACAGCGCCGCTTACTCGTCAGCGGCACTCTATGTCGGGACAGAGAGCTCAACTGTGCCACTCTTTTTGCCCAGTGTCGCAGTTTATCCCCAGCATCACTATTTTCAAAAAATTCAAAAAGTTCTGCAAGTCAATGAGTCCAGTGGCGGGGTTAAAAATTTAATTTTTTTGGTGGGACGAGTCCAGTGGCACAGTTTTTTTTCAAGTAGTGCCATATAGTGACGTTGATGAGCTCGCGTTGGAATTTCTTGTGTGTGAAGAAAAACATGAAATTTTCAAGAAAATGTTAGAAATAATGATATCCAACCCTCCTACCGCCAAATGTGTGAACCCCAACCTAGGTACCTACAAAACAAAGAGAATAAACACCTCAAGTTAGAAATTGCAAGTCGAAACAAGGATTCCCCATGAAATCTATTTACAACCTCAAACTAGGAAAGAAAATAACAAAGAACACAATGAAAATGATAAGACAAAGATCAAATCCTAATTAGATGTGCAAACTCATGATCCCATGGGGGAATTGGTGCCAATTTGATGTGAAAATTGGCCCTTTCCCAATTCCTATGATGAGATCTTGATATGTTGAGGATGATATTGATCCACTTTGATGAAAGATGAGAACTCCAAGCCAAATCTGCAAAATCCCTAGCTAAGAATTCAATGATGGATGGAAATGGCTAAATATTTTAGCATAATAAATTTGCAATGTTTGTGGATGGTGAAATGATGATATGAGCTCTTTATTTATAGGATTTCAAGATGGATGAATGTCCAAATTTGAGCAATGTGGGACTAACATTCATCCAATGATATGATGCCACTTGTCAAGCCATGAATGGATGAAGGATGTGTAAGATTTGGGGTTTGTGCCAATAAATGTATAAATTTGAATTTCAAATTTATTGAAATGACATGCAAGGCGGAAGGGAAAATGCAATAAATTCCACTTAGCTCAAGGAAAAGGAGATGTAAGAGGAAGTTATTACCTTGTTGGATGTACATGTTGACTTGGAATTTTTGAATTCAAATTGAGGGAATATTCCAAAAGATGCCATGTGAGGAAAATAGGGATTTAATAAATGAATTAAATCTATTTTCATGTGCAACTTGCATTATCTAGAAGATGGGACATGAGATTAGATTAAATTAATCAAGGGTTAATTAATTTAATAGGAGGGGTTACATGATGTGACTTATTTGACTTATATTTATGGATTTATTTAAATCAAATAAGAGAGGAATATGACAAGAGATTAATTAAATAAGGATTTTGATTTATTTAATTAAAAGAGATAGTGTTAGATTAAATCAAATAAGGTTTTAATTTATTTAATTTAATAGATAGACTTTAGATATTTAATCAAATAAGTTAATTATTTAATTAAATAGGGATAATTAGATCAGATGAATTAACAGAATGAATTGATTTAATCAGATAAAATGATTTATTTGATTAAGGGATGAAAAATGATGCATTTAATCAGATAGGGGAATTTGATTAAATGGTTAGACCATGGAATGATTCAAGAAGAAACGATGTTAGTAAGTCAGGATCAGATGCATGATGTCAATTAGTATATTTTATGTGTCTACAGTAAATGATCATTAAAGGACCCAATGGGTTCATTAACTTCCCTCCAGATGGACATAAAGTATTAGTATAGGTCTGAGGGGCTGATTGAGATTTTATATTTCTATAGGAAATCATTCTTCATGAGGTCCCACGTGGTGATGGACCCCCTCGGCAAGTTGATGTACCAATAGAAAGCCTCCTCACCCAATGAGTACAGAAAAAGGTGGCATGCAATGTCTTCATGACTGACCTACATATCTATGATTGTTGTTTCAAATATCTTAATGTGTTCTTCTATTGTTATTTGTGGGTCACGAGGATTGAATTTTGAATAGAAGCCCTCCAGATTCTTGGGCATATCATGGTATAGGCCAAAGTGCAATGGTGAGGATTGCTGCAAGCAAGCCATGGTAGGAGGTGGAGGTGGTATTTTTTCTTAAGGAACAACAATCTGGAGTTGTACCTACAGTAAAATAGTAGCCTAGGACTATACCTAGGCTACAATTGTTTGGACTATACCTTGAACTTGCAAGGTTGGGAGAGAGGCAACTTCCTGGTTGCTAGAGATGAGGGGTGAAAATGTAGTTTAGTATGGCTGGGTGGAGGATGGACAAGAGCATAATGGAGGTGAAGGTGGAAGGGAAATGGGTGGGGCAGAAGAAGATGAAGAAGCAGTGTCTCCTCCCTTAGTTCGTTTTTCCCTTGTGGGGGGTTGTAGCTCGTGAAATTCTCCCTTATTTGGCGTTGACTGTAGGACTCATTGAAATATTTTTGAGGAGAATAATTCAATTTGATCCAGCTTCACAAGGCTCTCCTTCTAGCTCTAGTTCTATTGATGGGTGTTTTGTGTACTTTCTCAACACAGGCAATGTGTATGTGCACTACCTCTCTTGAAAGGAAACTTCCAATAGGCAAGTTGTTGAAAAAATCCCCAAGGTCTCTCGGGTTTCAAGTCATGACTTGCATGGAACCCCTCAGTTGATGTTTGATGTGATTTTGTTGGTAATCATAGGGAAGACTTATTTAGCTGGATGCATAATGGATCTTAAAATTTGAAGTTTCTGAGATGGGAGTTTCATACAACAATCTAAAAATTCAATGTTTTCTTCAAGTTTTGGCTTTACAATGTGCAATGAACCTTAGCACAGGTTGTTTCTTAAAAAAAAAAGAGCAGGGAAGAGAGAAGGTTCCTCGATCTACAACTAACTATGAACAGTAATCATGGAGTTCTGGCCATGGACAACTTCCTTCAAACACAATTTCACTTAACCAAAAAATTCACAGTCTCATGAAATTTGTGCTATCTTCTAAGACCTACGGATATTTCATCATTCATTCATCATATACATGCATGAACAAAGATAAAAGAGTGGAGCAACTTTGAATTCAAGCCCAGACTAACTTTGCACAACTACTTACCAGCAATAAACAACAAAAAGTGTGGACTAGGAAGGCATCTACACATACGAAATCTTCATGACTACGAAACAACATTACTAAAATCTATTTAAGCAGTTTAAATCTAAATAGAACAATAATGTAAATCTAAATAAAGCATCTAACAATGGAGATTGAATCATGAAACATGTGAAGAACTCAGAAAATGCACCAAGTCAATGTATTTTCATTAGAAATTTTTGTAGCATGTCTTTACAACAACTCAACTCTCTTTGAAAATGAGAGGAGACCCCCTATTTATAGTTCCCAAAAATTAGAACGAATGGCCAAGATTTAATCTCATTGTGTGGTCAAGATTCACTACAAGCTAGGGTACTACCTACCCCCCAAATATATTACAATGTGAAATATAATTTTGTCTCCATCCCTATTTTGTCCTCTAGTGACACCACTGTAGCATTTTGTCTTTTTCTGATTGCTCTTTTTATTGTAGCTATTCCTTTAGAATTTCTACACTGATAATAGGGTTGCCTTCCCACTTCTTCAAAGTTGTATATTCCATGAATTTCAAGATTACTGGCTAGATTTTGTCGACTTATATGATCCCAGACCATAGTACTTGATAACTCCATTCCTTGGAGTTGTCCTCAAGCCTCTTCCACTCTTCATCATATTTGGCGGTGTGATCTCTAAACGAGTCCGATTGGGAAAATTCATAGGAAGAAAAACTCATGAAATCCATGGTTATCTCATCCGACATCCCATCCTCCATCTTCTTTTGGAAATGGGGCTTCATTTTCTCTAGATCAATTTACACCATGGGTATGTCATATCCCCTCATTAGCCTCAAATATCGAGCACAGTCTACCCTAATTTCTTTGATCCATTTGATATTTGGATCCACCTTATCCATTATCTACTCCAACATTTCTCTCTTGTTATCAAGGTCCCACTTCCACACATCCACTAGCCAATGATCATCCCTTTTGAGTACGATCTCATTTTCCCATGTGGCTTTTGGTAGCCAGAGGACAGCCTCAATCTTTAGATAGGTGGAATTATATGTTGTAGGGAGGTCAGTGCAGAGCTTCTTTGTTCCTTCTAGAGACTGTTGTAAATCCAAGAACTTGTTGGTGTTTGAACAACTTGACTGATACCCATGTTCCCAATGTATAGAACTTGTTGGAACCAACTCTCTGTAGTTTTATCTCAGTTCTTTCTCTGTTCCATAATGTCAATTTGTTCCTTGGACTGCAGTTGGGGTGGAGCCGCGGACGTGGTAGGCATGTCTTCAACTGAGGAACATTGTTGGATGTAATCTGTTATGGCAGCTACCTATGCTTTAAGCTCATCTTTTGAGACTTTATCTTGTTGTATTAGGTGCACCACCGTAGCCACTAACTCCTCGAGATGCTCCACCTTTTGTTCTCTTGTAGCAGTTCCCAAGTTAATGGTGGAGACATTATAGCTTAATCCCTCTTGGCCTACCACCATTGTTGCTATCTATATAGCTCAGGACCCGGAAGCATCCATCGTTACCTTGGATCTAACCTTGGGATTCTTCTCCTTCTTGGTTGAGATCTCTACTTAGGCTAGGATAGCCTCTAACCTTGTTCTTAGATCCTTCAGGTAAGAGTCTTCTTTTCAAGCTGCCTCTCCAGCCAGTCGGGCATAGTGGATTTTCCCTTGGGTGGTTCTCGATCACCCTTGCCTTCCTTTGTATGTATCTTTGTTTGTTCACCTATGGGAGTCGTTTCTTTCATTTTGGTATTGTCTCATTCTTCCTCATTAGTCTTGGGTGAACGTGAGGTGTTTGATGGGAGGCTTAGTAGGAAATCACCCCCGGGGAATTTCCTCTATCTCAATTCCCTTCTCTTTTCTTTCTTCAATTTTTTTGTGCTCATGCACATGCTCCTTAGGCTTGTCCTCTTCTATATCTCCTTCTTCTCTATAAGGAGGTGGCCTTTCCTCCTGCTGTTCCCTCGTAGGGAGTTCTACACTTTCCACTATCCTACCACCTTCTTGGTCTTCTCCTCTAGGAGGTGACCTTTCTGTCTCTTCTTCATCATGCTTCAATTTTCTAGCCATTTCCTCTTTGAGATCATCATTGAATGTTTGTATGATGGTTTTACCACCTGTACCCTCCTCTTTGTCTCCACTCTCAAAACACCTCACTTCTTCTTCATGAACCACCCTGTCAATTGGTCGATGTTCATACTCTGGGTGTTCATGGTATTCGTTGGCTTCCTCCTCCATTTCCTTTGAGGCTTCTTTCTCCTGCTTCTCCCATTCTTCAAAAATTAACATTGTGGTCTCCATCAAGGCTTGGGAAATAGATGTCAGGGTGGTTGAAATAGGGGGAGCTGGAGGAAGTTCTAGCCGATCTGCCTTCTCTTCCTCACCCTCTTGAATTACTGGCTACTCCGCAACACTTCCCATTCATTTTGGCCTCTTATAGGGTGAGCCTCCTGAATCTTTCCTTGTATACACCTTATGATTTGGAGACTACTCTGTTTCATTCCCTTTCTTCTTTTTTGATCTTGTGAGTGGAGGAGATTTGGATGTCTCGCCTATTGAAGCTGTAGTGATGACATATTTTGTGGCACTAGGCTCACTCTTGATCCCTTCATACATAAGGAATCATGTGGCTGATCTGGGATGTTGCTTTTGGTCTTGGTTAAGTTTTTAATTGGTCAAGTCTCATTATTTTCCACTGTAGGAATGTTTAGTTGCTGACCTAGTTTGAATTTATGAATTGAAGTGTATGTGGTTGACCTTCGAGAATGTTTCTAAGGTTGAAGATGGTATAAATGAAAGTTGAGATATGAAGGATTAGATGATAGAAAAGTAATGAAGGAAGCCACAAGTGAAGAGAAAATTTGTGCGAAAGTGAGTTGAGGCAGCAGTACTTCATTGTGTTAGATTCCTAAAAGTAGTGAGCTGAAGGTTTCTGCAATCTTCTAATCAAGTTTGCAGGTGTGTGTAAATTTTTATGGTGGATATTTCTATTATCTTTTGTATCTGTAAGCATTGAGCCTCCCTATTGGATAGTGAGTCCTTTTTGTAATAGTGAGCCTTTGTATTTGGATAGTGAGTCCTATTCTGGGTAGTGAGCCTCTTGTATTTGGTTTTGTTATCACTTTATTTTGTGTCATCGTGGTTTTTCCCTTATTGGGTTTTCCACGTAAAATATGGTGTTCATTGTGTTCATTTTAATTTCTATTATTTGTATTTCATGTTCATACTTAATAACAGAATAGTGTGATTGTGAAATTGATAAGTGTTAGGAGTTTTATGTTTGAATTTGGTGACAATTGATTCACCCCCTCTCTCAGTTGTCCTGCACCTTTTAACAATTGGTATCATAGCTTTATTTCCTTGGTGTAGAGTTTAACCGCTTAAGGAAGATCTGATGGCACATAAGTTGGTGATACCTATGTTCAATGGATCTGATTACACTGACTGGAAAGTGTAGATGAGAGGATATATTGTCTCTCTTGGTTACTGTTGTGCCGTTTTGCACACACGCCCCACTTGGAGTAGGGACCCTCTTTTCGGGATGTCTTTTGACCTTTGGTTTCATTGGACTTATCTTTTGAGATCTTGACATGTTGGTCTTGTTGGCCTTGATCTTTCCCGAGGGCTTGAATTGGTTAAAATTGAATTTTAAGAAAAAATTGAGTTTTCACCCAACTCCAGGATTTTCCGGCTCCGGCGGATTTTTCTGGGCTCTAGTTTACTGTCTGTCCGTCACTGCATTTTCTGAAAACTGGGTTTCTTCTTGACTCTGGGATTTTCTGGTTCTGGTGGATTTTTCCGGTCTACACCAAAATCCCGAACTTCGTTATATTCCCGGTTTCTGCTTTTCCGCAAAATCTGTGTTCATCCGGATTTCCGCGTATCTTGAGATTTACCAAAATTTTGTTTTGGGCTCGGGTTTCCGGATTTGTCAGAAGTTTCTTGTCGCTCATTAATGACCAAGGTACCTTTTCTCAGATGCACAAATGGATCGACATAAAAACTTTCAGGCATCATTTTTCAACTTTATCATTCATTTGTTTGCTACTTTGGCGATTGAGAGCTTTCATCTGAGCTTTGAGCATTGATCCTGTGTTACTTGCACGTGGATTGTTTGGTGTTGATTAAGGTTTTTATTGCTTGAGTGTGCTTGCGTTGTGGTTACTTCTTCAACCTCAATTTTTGACTGAATTGATCCATGGTATGTTATCGATGGCCCCTCTTGTTGGTTTACGCAATGATTGAGTTTTTCCATATTGATTGGTGGTCATTTCGTGTCGGCCCATGTCAGCTACTATCTCCTTCCTACTGAGTTAGGGTTTGAACTATTTTTTCATAGAATCATCATCACCTGCACCCTATGAGCACTATTTACACATTAGACGATGGGTGCACACATTTGGAAGGGCTTCTAGGTTAGATTGTTTGGCCCCTTAGTGCGAAATCCACCATATTGTGCAAGGTTAGGGTTTTTTCGGTGTTCAGCCCAGAACAGAAAATTCGTTATGATTGATTGATCTTGCCCTTGTATTACACTGACCACAGCCCTGTGAGGATTCTAAGTACCTTGGATTGATCTTTGTAGTTGGTATTCTAGACCCCAAGCTTCCACTGTTTTCCATGGTGGAAGTCTGGTCATCAAATTAGGGCATCACAGTTTCACCGTCGGATCTAAACATTTTGAGGTCTTTTGAAGTATAAATTCATTTACATTTTGAATCTTGTTGGTTAGCATTAATTTTGGGACTATTCGAATCCAAATAGAAAGATTGCATGATCGTTCGGTCGTTGGTTCGCGTATTGTCATTTATCAGATTTCTGAGGTTCTTGTGGAATTCCTTTGCACTCGAATTTTCCCGGTTTTGGCTGATTCCGTGGGGCATAACGATTTTCGGAGTTCCTTGAACTATCCCCGAAAATCCACCCCATCCGGACTTTTCCGGTTTTCTTGTTTGATTGCACTTCTTCCGATTTTCTAAGGATAGGATTAACGGAGTAAAAGTTAAATGCTAATTTCTTGTTGCCAATGAATGAATTTCATGATTATCTTATCATCTTTTGTTCGTAATAATGATTTGATGTCTTGGTAACAGGAATCCGTCTGGGTCGGATTTCTCCAAAATTTTGCCCCGACGGGATTTTTCGGGTTTACGGTGTTTTCCCGGATTGTTTGATTTTTCCATATTTTCGGAGATTGCTAGTTTGTGATGGGTTTTAATTTCTTCATATGATTTTATGCTAACCTATGGAATGGAATATGCAGGATAATTGGATACAAATGATGTGTTTGTGTATGTAGGCCGAATCAAGCAAGGCTACAGCAGGGAATTCCAAGGGTGACACGGAGGGGTCCTCCATCTCTGAGGCAGAAAGAATAAGATTAGATACCAAAAGTCAGTTACCAGAGAGCAAGATATCTTTCGTATGGTCTGAGGTGTCTGAAACCAATGTTGGGGCTTGGAGGTATGAAGAGTTTAAGTAGAGGACAACTCAGAAGAATCTTTCAATGCTAAGGAATGGCATGATGAAATCCGGGCTAGTGCATGTGGCAGGATTTCCTCCTGCAATCCAGTGCTATGAGCTAATACTCGATTGTGCCCGGCAATATGACTTCGACTCACAAAGAGTTTTCAGTACTGAGGGAAGAGTCTTAGCCAATTTTAGTCCTGTCTCCATTGCCTAGGCTTTCGACATGCCTGATATGCCCTTAGTGTGTGCTCTAAACATGGACTTGTCCAGGACATAGTATGAGAATGAGCCCGTCAAATCTCAACAAATGATTAATGCTTGGTTGGAGAAACCAAAGTCACATCACTCTAAACTGCCCAAGCAGTTACATAGAGTCAAATTCAAGTCAGATATCTATGATGCAATAACATTTATGAGCAGAGTAGCAGGATTGAAGACTGCTGGGGTGTTGGAGAGTTGGATGGTCCATGTGATCACCAAAATTGAACAAGGCACCAACTATCACTGGGCAGGGCTCATTAGCTCTGAGATTGATAAACAGCTAAGGAACGTCCTGAAAACCAAGAGGTTCACCATGTCCTCCTATGTCATAAATGTGCTTGCCAGATTCTACCCATACAGGGGTTTGAATACACGAGGGACATTTGGGCAGGACATTGTCTATGAAGTTTACCCAGAGTTGCATCTAAGACACAAAGACTACCGGAGAGCCAATGATACATTCACAATGCATATCACCAGGATGCTCCAGAATGCTGAGCATATGAGATTGTCAGATGGAGCCAAAGGGCTGATAAAGAATTATGGGGCCTGGTTTATTCAGTTTCCCACCTTCACCTACATCAGGATTGATGGATGTCCGGTTGCCCCATATAGGTTGCCTAGATACCCCACATATCACATTGTGCTATTGGAGATTGTCAGACAGATCTGTGAGTTTGATGCTATTGTCAAGAAGGAGAACCATAAAATGGGTTTTGGTGGGGATTTCCCTCTCGGAATTGGCATAGCAGAAGTGTGCCCTTCCATCCAATCAGCACACACTGCAGGAGATGAATTGGCAGCATATGGTTTCTCCTTCCATTCTAAAAGGATGAACTTTGATATCATAGGAGAGGCACAAAAGAAGGCCACTAGGGAGTAGCGGCATAAAGATGACCTTGAGGCAAGAAAGAAGAGGTATTCTAGGCTCCCTGTTGATGCAATCAGATAGTACAATGTCCAGTTGATCCCGGACCAACTGGAGGATGATGGAAACCTGGTACAAGATCATGTCTATGAGGCTATGAAGGACAGGTCCATCGGGGAAATCAGTTGGAATGAGGATGAGGTTACAGATTTGGAGGACCTAATGGCCCCGGTCATGAAATTTACTTCTTCTTGGTTGAAACATAAGGTCTAGGAACTGGAGAGTGAGAAGGTGACTTGTACCTTCAATTTGATGGGAGACCTCAATCCTATGTCGACTTCAGAGGAATCTAGGGAAGATGACCCCAAAGGGAAAACCAAAAGGAGCTCACCTTTCAAGATAAAAATCAGAGGCCCCAAAGAAAGTGAGCCCGAGCCAAAGAGGAAGCCAAAAGGAAAGAAGAGGAGTAGGGCTTTGAAGATTGGTAAATCCTCTGATGAGGAAGAATTGGAAAAAGGAGAAGAAAGTGCTCCTCCACCACCAAAAAAGACCAGAACCACCAGGGTCTTGAAGAAGAAGGTTTAGGATGAATTAAAAGATGATCCTCCTATTGTTGACGTAGAGAGTTTGAGAGGAGAAAAGACAAAGGTTTATATGAGAAGATCAAGGACTCCTTCTCCTAAGGAGCCAATGCAAAAGAAAGACCTTCCTCCGGAGATGACAACTGTAGAGCCATCTAAGGCTGCTTCCCCACCACCAAGCATACCTGAGCCAGAAATTTTGAAGGAGCATGAAACTAGCGGAGAGGCAGAGCCATTCAAGGAAGGGACACTCTTTGGTGAGGTAGCTGGGCTCAAAGTAGAGGAGGAGGAAAGGCATACTTCTCCCTTAGTGTAGTATGAAGATTCTCCAGAAAGTGACAGAGGCCACGGATCACCCGAGTAGAAAGAAGACACCCCTGCTAAAACCCCATCACTGGTGCACGAGGTGGATCTTGAGGAAGATGATCAAGGTGAGCAGCTCTTTGAGAGGGAGAAGGATAAAATAACTAGAGAGGAAGAAGAGAAAATGACAGAACAGTAGGAAGAAGCAAGAACAAAAGAAATCTGGGTAGAACCTGCAGCCTCAGACTAGCTTGAGAAAGAGATAGCAAGGAAGAAACAGGTAGTAATTGAGGACACTCCCTTGGATTGTGATGAAATGCTATCCAAAATTGGTAAAGGGAAGAAAAAGAAGGCAAATAAGATAGTTTCCAAGGTGGAGAGAGATGAAGCGAATAACAGGGTCATCCATATTGCCACCCGTGCTACAGACAAGACTACGGAAGAGGTCACTGGTCAGGACTACAATGTATAGACTATCAACCTTGGACCGGCCTCCATGGAGCAGGACATAGAGGAATATGAAGGGTCTAGTGCTGTGATTATTGGTAGGTTGAGGAAAGATACCCAAACCAAGCATGAGCTGAGGAAGGAGAATGAAAGGCTTAAGAAATGCTTGGAAGAGGTGATGAAGCCTCTGCAGTCCCTCCATCCTTCTTCCTCTATCACTCCTGGCTTTCTACCCAAGGAAACCATCTCTGAGATTGAGAAAATGAAAACCTCTACCCAAACTATAGTAGATTGGTTGAAGGATGTGCAGATAAAGGGAGATAGTGCAATTAAGGAAATCTTGTCCGTTGGGAAAGATGCGGTCTGAGCCAAGGAAGTATTGGAGCATTTGCTGTCCCAAGACAAGGAAGACATTGACCTCTTGCTGCAGAAATCTAAGGTTATCATGGGGCATGGTAAAGAAAAAATGGCTACAAATGGGATTCTTCCTTCTTCAAGGTTAGACGAACCTTGGGAATGGTTTGAGGCTCTACAAATTCGGCACAAGGCCATGAAGAAGATTAAGAAACAGAAGAAACAAATAGATGGTGATCTTACTGCAGTGTATAATGAATGCATTGCATTCTTTGAAGTCATGACTGGTAGGAGGAAAATTGCTCCCAAATACCTAAGTCTGGAGCAACTCAGGGAATGGTGGCATGAAGTTTATGCCCCAGATTCTGAAAGTGTTATAACCGGTCACCAGTTAGATGATGCAGCTATATACCTAGCAGTAATGGATAAATACCAGGCTAATAGAGAGGATTGGGATAAGACTGTTAAACAGTCAAAAGAGGAAATTGATTCCATTTAATTTCGGCTTAGGATCTTTCCTTTGCCACCTGTCACCAAATTGGATCAGTTATTTTTTAGAGTTTAGGACCAGAACAAGGATAAAGGAGGCGGTATTTAATGCCATTTTTAGATTTGTGCTTCCCTATTATCATAGGGCATGCATTAGACCGGACTGCATTGGGGACTATGCTTGGGCGGAACTTGATGATATATGGCATTTAATTTGTGCCTTATTTTGATTTTCCTTGGGCCGACTTGTTTTGGGCTGTTATTCTTATTTTGTAAAATGTTTGGCTGGGCTGACATATCTTGGGATTTGCTATAAAAGGGCATTCTTGCCTCATTGTAAGGGGTTAGCTAGAAAATAATAGAGACAAGTAAGAGCAAAAAGAGCTAGAGTATTTTGTAGTAGGAGTAGTATTCAATTTCTTGGAGCAAATATTGTAATCAGAATGGTGGAATTGTTGCAGCCTTTTGATGACTTAATGCAATTGAAGACATTGTGGTTTTCCTGGTGCAATCTCTTGTGTTATTTCATCTTGCATGGTCCTTGTTGTTCTATCTTTCAAATTGCTTAAAGATTTAGGGTTTAGTATTCAGAAACAAATCAGTTTTAGTTTGGTGAATGATGTTTATGATTTCATATTTGGAATGTTTGTAGCAATCTCTGGTCTATACTCCCGGTAACTATCTGATTGTAGTAGGCTAGTGAAGTCAACCTGGACCATACATTTAAATGTGCTTAAGTTCGATTGTGGATGAATGTCTATGATTTGAAAATCTGTATACCTTAGAAGATTGCACCATTCTTGTAAGATTGCATTGTGGGTTAAGCAAGAATTGGTTATTTAAGGTTGGTCCATTCCAAATATCTTTCATTTGCATCACTCATTCTAGGAATAGTTTAGATTTCATCATATTCTTGTACCCCTTATCTTTTGCTATTTCTTCATCACTTGGTTAGATTTAGGATTAGAGATCATTATATTGTGAAATCTGATGAATTGAGAGATACAGTTTGCTTGTAGTAAGGTCCCCTTGTGATTACCATCATTTTGACATATTATCTAAATTGTTTATGCATTGTCATGACCTGACGCCCGAGAGACCTTGGGGTGATTTTTAGTAATTTATTGTTGAGGATTACCTTTCAAGAGAGATAGAATATTGCATTCTGTCTGAGTTGTTGCTGTGCAGAAAAAACCATCAACAGATTGGCACTAGAAGGAGGGCCTGAATGAGCACACTGGATTGTTTCTTGAATGCCATCTCTCCTGAAAGATATAGGAGAAATACTAGATCTACCACAGGAGAGGACTTACAAGAATTATAGTTCCCCACTAGGTCAAGAAGGACTCGAGAAAGGGGAGAATTGTCATCACCTATCCCTTCACCAACATCATCCACATCTTCACATCCTGAGGTTGAGGCTATACCCATCCCTGAAGTAGTTCCCATTCAATAGCCCCAGCCTGTCATTAACCAACCACCACCCCCACTCTTTCCAATGGCTTTCCTTGCTAATAATCCATCACCCTTGTTCTTCCAGGCCTACAATGCTATGCCCAAAAACCCTGAGCATTTATGTTCAAATTTCCATGTTTATTACCCAAATAGGACTACAGAAGAACACATAAAGATTTTCCAAACATGTCTTAAAGACAGAGGGATAGTTCATGAGGATGTCACATGTAGGCTATTTCCTTATTAACTAGGAGAAGAGGCCTTTTACTGGTACAATCACCTACCTGCTGGTTCAATTCTTAATTGGAATGATCTTGAAACTGCCTTTTTACAAAAGTTTTGAATACCTATCAGTGCCAATGAATTATATCTGAAATTCACCAAGGTTAAGAGAGAGGTTAATGAGCCAATATCCAGCTTCAATAATAGGTTCCACCGTGCATACACCAGATTGCAAGACCCATATGTTTTAGATGATAATACAACCCTAGGAGTCTATTATGAAGCTCTAGATAGCCTAACAACAACCTTCCTGAAATGGAGACCCAATCCTCCAGGTACTCTAACTGATGCTTACACAGAAGCTGTTAAGCTTAGCATAGATCTAAGGCAACATATAATTGGGCTGTTGCCTTCTTTAGGACCAATTGTACACCCCAATCAAGTTCAGGCAGTAAATCAGGAACTTACCAATCACACTCCAATTATGAATCTAGTTCCTCAATTACCCATGGTACCACACCCTGGTCATCCTATGAGCTAGGTATCCCCTATGACGAACTTCCCTCAATAGAAGGTTAATCAGCCCATGTATCAATCATAGCCAAATAGTTTCCCTACTTATTTGCAAAATTTTGAGGTGTTGCACTAGTCTATGGGATCTGCTACAATGCCTACTCCTCCTCAGAGTAATCTAAATCAGCTTCCTCATCGAGATCCAAATAGGGAGATGATTGATGAAATGGCTGAACAGATAAAGAAGTTGAATTTAGAGGTGACCTACCTAAGGAATCAAAATAGTCAACTCCAAGCTACCCAAAAGACTATAATCAAAGTTTTGACAGAGGACAGCATAATGAGAGAGGGTTCCATAATGATAGGGGATATAATCAGGATAGGGGTTACAACAATGACAGAGGCTACAATAATGATAGGAGACAAAATTTTGATAGAAGCCAGGGTAGTGGACCTGGATTTGATAGGAGGCCATCACAAGGATAGAGTAGAACTTGGAATACAAGTCCTAATAATGGAGGAATCCCCACCCCGTTGGATCAACCCACTAATCAAATTGTCAACCAATCTACAAATCAACCAGTTAGTCAAGACAAGCCTCCTAGTGGTGTATATCTAGCTGAATCAGCCCTATTAGGATGGTGTAGGCTCCATAAGACAAGTTAGCATTCAGAGTTAGAGTGTACAGAGTTCCAAACCGCTGCCTTTATTTTTCAATATGAAGTAGAAAACAATGCAAATGGGCAGGAGATTGTTCCCTCCACACCATATGATTCTCCTGTGTTGGTCCTGAATCATGCTCCTTTCCCAACCAGCAAGGAAAATGTACCAGAGGAACCTAATTCTCAAGAGGAAAGAACAGACCAAATATGTAATGGAGATGAGGTTGCTTGATTATTCAGTTAGGAGAAAGTGAATGATAATGGCCTCCTTGATCAGGAGGAAAATTACGTTGAAGAAGTACAAATGTTCCAGAGGCAAGGTTTGAGAGATATGCCCCATAGACATCCACAGGCTGGGGGACCTTTTACAACCTCCATCCCTCCTAACAATTTCAGCACCCCTCTAGATCCTAATGCTAGTAATAATCCATCTTATCCACATGTTTCTAAGCAATATCTCTCAAAGGAGAGACAAACTCAAACTGACTCACATAAAGAAAAAGTTGTTCAAGTAAGCAAGGATAAGGTAGAGGAACCTTCTAAAGATGTCTCCACTGATATGAGTGAAGAGCAGATGACTTCATATGTTGCTGAGGAGTTTAAGAAATTAAAGGTAAATCTTTTAGCATTTGAGTTATTAAGGGTCCTTGCAATTAGAAAGGTTGTTTTAGGTACCTATGACACACATTCAATGTCATTGGATAAACCTTCTGGTGAGCATATCAGCTAGACTTCCAGTTCTCAGCTTGTGAAGACACAAAGCCAGGCCCTTAGGTGGACTAACTTGCCTCCTGGAGATAAAGGAAAAGAAAAGGACAAGACCCAAGTGGCTCAGGTAGATACTCAGCCCACTTTGTTTCAAGGGAGGACAAAAACCCCACCATTCCTGATCTATGTCCGTATATTCGGTAAGAATCTGCATAATTTTTTATTAGATTCTGGTGCTTCCACCAATGTGATGCCATTTGGAGTTTGTAGAGCTCTAGGAATTACACCGGCTAACTCTCAAAAGAAGGTGACTCAGTTGGATAGAACTGAAGTGAGTGTGGTAGGAGAACTAAACATGATTCACATGTAGATAGCATCAGATCCAAGGATTCAATAGGTTATCAATATTCGGGTAGCTGATATCCCCGATGCATATGGTTTGATTCTAGGAAGAGATTTTATGTAGGCTTTGAATGGATATGTGTCTACTGATCACTCTCACATGTGGCTTCCCTGGAAGGGAGTGCCAAATCAAATTAGAATTGAGAGAGAACCAAGAATGAAATACATGATAATAGAGTATCAAAATACTTCGATAGAAGTCTTAATATCTGAAGTAGGATGGGAAATTACATGCTGTCACCTTAGTATGAAGAGTTGGACTCAGAGGAGGTATTGATGCTACACACGATGCCTATCGATGCAGAAACATAACCCAACCCTGTTACTATTTTGACAGAATCAGTCCAGGAGGAAAAATAACTTGAAGACAACCAGATCAGCCTATTAGACAGTTTTCAGAAATTCATCAAGTAGTGTATGGAGAATCAAATTCACCTAGGTAGGAGGACAAGCTTTAAGGAATTACTCTTACCAAATTGGTGTAGAGTTCATAATGCTTCCCATTCAGAGTTGGAGTGTTGTTTGTGCCAAATAGCGGCAGATCAAGTACAGAAATGCCTAAATCCAACCCAAGTTGTGGAGTCAAAGGAAAACTATCAAGGGGATAAATCTGTGCTGACTAAGGGATCTTCTAACACTACCAATGCCAAGCGGAAGGAAATGATGAAGAAGACTATCACTGTAGAATGCTAGACTCTCAAATTTGATGGATCCAAATCTAAGCATGGAGCTGGAGCAGGGTTTGAACTGATCAGTCCAGGAGGTAAAAATTTCTTTGCAGCCCATAGGCTTCAATTTCATTGCACCAATAATGTGGCAGAGTACGAAGCATTAATACATGGACTTCTCATGGCACTTAAGAAAAGGGTCAAAATTCTACAAGTTTTTGGTGATTTAGAATTAGTAGTCAAACAAGTAAGAAGACAATATTCATGCCATGATAGGAGAATGACTAATTATAGACATAGATTGTGGGACCTCATTGAGGGATTTGATGCTTTCAATATCCAATTGATACCACGACAGAAGAATCAAACTGCTGATTCTCTGCCCCAGGCAACAAGCACTCTATAGCCTTTATCTTTGTCAGGTTTGAAGAAGTTTACTGTAGAATTGACTCCTATGCCATATGTCCCGGATAATGTTACTAACTTTCAAGTGTTTGAAGACAACAAGCATATTCTTGACTTCATCACAAATACAGATGTTTTTGCTTCTCAAATCATTGATGAAATAGAACCTCAGGAAGCAGAATTGGATCTAGAAGGTGTGATGAATCTGAAGTCTAATACTATTCCAAGGGGAATGGTACAGTTAGAGTGAATTTTTGATATGGATAAAATTAGAGATCAGGAACAAGAGTCAAAGAAAGAATCAATTAGTGGACAGTGTGATACTCAAAATTTAGGAACTGAGGACAATGTTAAGAACATTTTCATTGGCAAGGTATGCACTCCAGAAGAAAGACAAGGGATAATTGAAGTCTTACACAGCTTTCCAGATATAGTAGCCTGGGGTTACGAGGACTTGAAAACCTATGATACATCAATCATAACCCATACTATACCCCTGAAGCCAGGTGCTAAGCCTTTTAGACAGAGACAGAGACCTATCAATGCATTGTTGGAACCACTTATACAGAAAGAAGTTCAGAAATTATTATCTGCCAGAATCATATTTCCTGTTAGGCATTCAACATGGGTGGCAAACCTAGTTCCAGTAAGAAAAAAGAATGGAGAAATTAGGCTCTGTGTTGACTTCAGAAATCTAAACAGATCGTCAGAAAAAGATAACTATCCAGTTCCTTCATTAGATGAAGTGCTTCAAGTGGTTAATGGATCTCAGATGATGTCCTTTCTGGATGGTTATTCAGGGTACAATCAAGTAATGGTCCAGTATGAGGACAGACACAAGACTGCTTTCACAACTAAGTGGGGTACCTTTGCCTATAGGAGGATGCTATTTGGACTCATTAATGCAGGGGCTACATTTCAAAGGGCTATGGATATTTCCTTCAAGGATATCATAGGAAAATGCATCGTCATTTATATGGATGACCTGACTATTTTTTCAAAAAATAGAGGGGATCACAAATCATATTTGTGTAAAGTATTTCAAAAGTGTAGAGAGTTTGGCATATCCCTGAATCCTAAAAATGTATTTTCAGAGTAACAAAAGGAAAGCTATTGGGACATGTCATATCAGAAAAGGGAATTGCTATAGATCCAGAAAGAGTGGAGGCTATATTGAAGATTCAACCACCTGCTAGCAAAAAGGAAATGAAGTCCTTCTTTGGTAAGATCAATTTCGTCAGAAAATTCATTATTGGATTTACTGAAATTGTTAAACCATTAAATGCAATGTTGAAACAAGATGCCAAGATGAAATGGAGTACAGAAGCGAAAGAGGCTTTTACAGAGATCAAACGGGCCATTGCTGATGCTCCAGTGTTGATAATTCCTAATTACAACAATCCCTTTTATATCTATTCATTTGCTTCGGACCACTCATGTGTTGGAATGCTAACTCAAAAGACTGATGAGGGAAATGAGCATCCTATTGCTTTTATGAGTGCACCGTTAAAAGATGCTGAGTTGAAGTATCCAAGTGTGGAAAATCAGGCATATGCCCTAGTCAGAGCAGTAAATAAATTCAGGCATTACATCCTTAGGAATAAGGTGTATACAATTGTTCCAAACTCTGCAGTTAAGTTACTCTTGATGCAGAATGAATTGGGGGAACGTAGAGCTAAATGGGTGACCATGCTACAAGAGTATGACATTGAGATCCAACCCATGAAGCTACTAAGAGGGCAAGGACTCACTCAAACTATGGCTGAGATAGGCCCTGAATTGTGTGTTCAGAACTATAATATTGAAGAGGTTTCTCCTGATGGTTGGTATGACGATATAGTGTATTATTTGCTAAATCAACGACCTCCAGGTCATCTTAATGCAGTCCAAAGACAAGCCCTGAGGTTAAAGAGTGATGGTTTTATGTTGAAAGGAGCTGTTTTGTATAAGAAAAATTATGAAGGCATTTATTTAAGGTGTCTTGGGAAATAGGAAGCTGAAAAGGTGATAAATGAATTTCACGAGAAGTATGGTACTGGTCATGGCTCTGCAATTGCCACAGCAAACCAGATCTTAAGGGTAGGATATTACTAGCCCACATTGTTCAAGGATGTTCACCATCATGTACGAAACTGTCACACTTGTCAGACCTAAGCAACAAGAGAAAGGTATGCAGCACTTCTGCTCAAATCGGTCACTGAGGTAAGACCTTTTGCTTAGTGGGGTATGGATTTCATAGGCCCCATCAACCCATCATCTTCTGCAGGACACAGGTACATTCTCACTATCGCTAATTACTTTACAAGATGGACTGAAGCTTTTGTTTGTAGGCAATGTACATCAGATGTAGTGATTGATTTTTTGGAATCAGCCATTCTTAATCGATTTGGATGTCCTATTGCTATTGTCTGTGATAATGGTCCTGCTTTCGCATCTTTAAAGTTTTCAAACTGGGCTTTTGATCATGGCATTATTGTGAAGTTTGCATCTAATTATTATCCCCAGGGAAATGGCCTAGCAGAATCCTCTAATAAGAACCTATTGACTATCATCCGTAAGCTGCTAGAGAGGAACCCAAAATACTGGCACACCCAGCTTTGGTTTGCCCTTTGGGTAGATCGTACCAGACTTAAGTCTTCCATTGGAACATCTCCTTATCACTTAGTGTATGGTCTAGAGCCAGTATTCCCTATTCAACTCAAGATCCCAACTTTACAGTTTATAAATGAGTTTTATGATTTAGGGGACAAAAGGGAGGCTAGATTAACAGAACTACTGCACCTTGAGGAGAAACGAGACAATTCCCTAGAGAATTTTTCCAAACATCAAGGGGTAGTCAAGAGATGGTTTGACAGGAGGGCTAAAGTCAAAGCCCTTAGGATTTCCGACCTTGTCCTATACTGGGATAAACCTCATGATCAGAAAGGGAACCATGGGAAGTTTGATAGATTGTGGCTTGGCCCATATCAGATTGCTAAAATACTTGGAGATAATTCCTTCTGTCTGAAGAATCTCATGGGAGAAGATATCCCACTGCCCGTCAATGGGAAATATTTGAAGCATTATTTCCAGTTCTGAGCTGTTTTCAGCTCCTTGCTTTGTAAATAGTTAGTTTAGGTTGCTTTGCTTGTTTGTTTGGTTAGAGTAGGTTTCCCTTTTGTTTTGTTTGCTTTGGTTTGCGGTTCTCTTGCTCTTGATTCTTCCTCCTTTTTGGATCCTTGGGTGCATCTATGTGGCAGTGGTGACAAAGTAGGTCTGATGTTCTTAGTATTTCTCTTACAAACTCTCATCATCCTTCCAGGACATCGTGGTACTAACTCTCCACCCAATGTCACTTATCCTTATGCTGAGGCAAAGGGTTTTCTAGTCAGTTTGAATGAGACTATATTGGGGTCTTATACTTTTAATGGTTAAATATACCTGAAGTTGCAGAAGGTCCTCATAAGATCTGAATAGGTGAAAAATCCTTTTCTGCTCTAGTGCCACTATGGTTCTCAGCCCTGAGTGTGGACTTCACTGTTCGCAGGTCGAATGAAATGGGTGAAAAGAAAAGATATATCAAAAGAAAAAAAAAAGAGGGAGAAAATATTGAAAATTAAAAGGTTTGAATTCAACTTATTAGGGGGATCTGAATATCTCTACCGGGGCTATGGACGCCTGACTGGTAGTAGAGCTATGTTCAGGAGGATCACAATGATAACCTCATCGGGGCTATGGACGCCTAACTAGCAGCGAGGCTCTATCCAGGATACTTTTAGAGTATGAATCTTTACGTAGCTTGTTCATACTAAGTTTGGTTCCTGTTGTAACTGAGGAGCGGTAATAAATGCATGTGCACACACTTTGACCCAGGTATACGTAACTTTGACTGACTAGGGGTTTCTTTGTTTCAGCATGGAGGTGGTGGTTGGATATTCGGTCTGCAAAACCATGAGTTCTAGGTTCTTGATTCTAGTTTGTCATCGAAATGCTCAGGAGTATTTCCCCAGCAAAGTCACCATTTGTTGTGCAGTTTTGCACACACGCCCCACTTGGAGTAGGGACCCTCTTTTCGGGATGTCTTTTGACCTTTGGTTTCATTGGACTTATCTTTTGAGATCTTGACATGTTGGTCTTGTTGGCCTTGATCTTTCCCTGGGGCTTGAATTGGTTAAAATTGAGTTTTAAGAAAAATCCGGGTTTTCACCCAACTCTAGGATTTTCTGGCTCTGGCAGATTTTTCCGGGCTCTAGTTTACTATCTGTCCGTCGCTGCATTTTCTGAAAACCGGGTTTCTACTTGAATCTGGGATTTTTCGATTCTGGTGGATTTTCCCGGTCTGCACCAAAATCCTGAACTTTGTTATATTCCCGGTTTCTGCTTTTCCGCGAAATCTGTGTTCATCCAGACTTTCGCGTATCTTGAGATTTTCTGAAATTCTATTTTGGGCTCATGTTTCCAGATTTGTCAGAAGTGTCTTGTCGCTCATTAATGACCAAGGTACCTTTGCTTAGATGCACAAATGGAGGGACATAAAACCTTTCAGGCGTCATTTTTCAACTTTATCATTCATTTGTTTGCTGCTTTGGCGATTGAGAGCTTTCATCCAAGCTTTGAGCTTTGATCCTGTGTTGCTTGCACGTGGATTGTTTGGTGTTGATTAAGATTTTTATTGCTTGAGCATGCTTGCATTGTGGTTGCTTCTTCGACCTCGATTTTTGACTGAATTGATCCATGGTATGTTATTGATGGCCCCTCTTGTTGGTTTACGCAATGATTGAGTTTTTCCATATTGATTGGTGGTCATTTCGTGTCAGCCCATGTTAGCTACTATCTCCTTCCTACCGAGTTAACGTTTGACCTATTTTTTCATAGAATCATCATCACCTGTGCCCTATGAGTGCTATTTACCCATTAGACGATGGGTGCACACGTTTGGAAGGGCTTCTGGGTTAGATTGTTTTCCCCCTTAGTGCGAAATCCACCATATTGTGAAAGGTTAGGGTTTTTTCGTTGTTCGGCCCATAACAGAAAATTTGTTATGATTGATCAATCTTTCCCTTGTATTACACTGACCATAGCCTTGTGAGGATTCAGAGTACCTTGGATTGATCTTTGCAGTTGGTATTCTAGACCCCGAGCTTCCATTGTTTTCCATGGCGGAAGTCTGGTCATCAAATTAGGGCATCACAGTTTCGCCGTCAGATCTAAACATTTTGAGGTCTTTTGAAATCTAAATTCATTTACATTTTGAATATTTTTGGTTAGCATTAATTTTGGGACTATTCAAATCCAAATAGAAAGATTGCATGATTGTTCGGTCGTTGGTTTGCGTATCATCGTTTATCGGGTTTCTGAGGTTCTCACGGAATTCCTTCGCACTCGGATTTTCCCAGTTTTGGTTGATTCCGCATGGCATAATGATTTCCGGAGTTCCTCGAACTGTCCGCGAAAATCTGCCCCATCTGGACTTTTTTGGTTTTCCTATTTGATTGCACTTCTTCTGATTTTCTAAGGATAGGATTAATGGAGTAAAAGTTAAATGCTAATTTCTTGTTGCCAATGAATGAATTTCATGATTATCTTATGATCTTTTGTTCGTACTAATGATTTGATGTCTTAGTAACAGGAATCCGTCTGGGTCAGATTTCTCTAAAATTTTGCCCCGATGAGATTTTCCCGGTTTACGGTGTTTTCCCGGATTGTTTGATTTTTTGGATTTTCAGAGATCGATAGTTTGTGATGGGTTTTAATTGCTTCATATGATTTTACGCTAACCTATGGACTGGAATATGCAAGATAATTGGATACTAATGATGTGTTTGTGTATGTAGGCCGAATCAAGTAAGGCTGTAGTAGGGAAGTCCAAGGGTGACACGGAGGGGTCCTCCATCTCTGAGGCAAACAGAATAAGATTAGATACCAAAAGTCAGTTACCAGAGAGAAAGATATCTTCTATATGGTCTGAGGTGTCTGACACCAATGTTGGGGCTTGGAGGTATGAAGAGTTTAAGTAGAGGACAACTAAGAAGAATCTGTCAGTGCTAAGGAATGGCATGATGAAGTCTGGGCTGGTGCATCTGGCAGGATTTCCTCCTGCAATCCAGTGCTATGAGCTGATACTCAAGTGTGCCCGGCAATATGAATTTGACTCACAAAGAGTTGTCAGTACTGAGGGAAGATTCTTAGCCAATTTTAGTCCTGTCTCCATTGCCTAGGCTTTTGACATGCCTGATCTGCCCTCAGTGTGTGCTCTAAACATGCAATTGGCCAAGACATAGTATGAGAATGAGCCCGTTAAATCTCGACAAATGATTAATTCTTGGTTGGAGAAACCAAAGTCACATCACTCTAAACTGCCCAAGCAGTTACATAGAGTCAAATTCAGGTCAGATATCTATGATGCAATAACATTTCTGAGCAGAGTAGCAGGATTGAAGACTACTGGGGTGTTGGAGAGTTGGATGGTCCATGTGATCACCAAAATTGAACAGGGCACCAACTATCATTGGGCAAGGCTCATTAGCTCTGAGATTGACAAACAACTAAGGAATGTCCTGGAAACCAAGAGGTTCACCATGTCCTCCTATGTCATGTATGTGCTTTCCAGATTCTACCCATACAGGGGTTTGAATCCACGAGGGACATTCGGGTAGGACATTGTCTATGAAGTTTACCCAGAGTTGCATCTAAAACACAAAGACTACCGGAGAGCCAATGATGCATTCACAATGCATATCAGCAAGATGCTCCAGAATGCCGAGCATATGAGATTGTTAGATGGAGCCAAAGGGCTTATAAAGAATTATGGGGCCTGGTTTATTTAGTTTCCCACCTTCACCTACATCAGGATTGATGGATGTCCGGTTGCCCCATACAGGTTGCCTAGATACCCCATAGATCACATTGTGCTATTGGAGATTGTCAGACAGATCTGTGAGTTTGATGCTATTGTCAAGAAGGAGAAGCATAAAATGGGTTTTGGTGGGGATTTCCCTCTCGAAATTGGCGTAGCAGAAGTGTGCCCTTCCATCCAATCAGCACACACTGTAGGAGATGAATTGGCAGCATATGGTTTCTCCTTCCATTCTAAAAGGATGAACTTTGATATCACAGGAGAGGCACAAAAGAAGGCCACTAGGGAGTACTAGCATAAATATGACCTGGAGGACTATTGGGCTAACATTAAGGATGACCTTGAGGCAAGAAAGAAGAGGTATTCTAGGCTCCTGTTGATGCAATCAGACAGTACAATGTCAAGTTGATCCCAGACCAACTGGAGGATAATGGAAACCTGGTACAGGATCATGCCAATGAGGCTGTGAAGGACAGGTCCATCAGGGAAATCAGTTGGAATGAGGATGAGGTTACAGATTTGGAGGACCTAATGGCCCCAGTCATGAAATTTACTTCTTCTTGGTTGAAACATAAGGTCTGGGAACTGGAGAGTGAGAAGGTGACTTGTACCTTCAATTTGATGGGAGACCTCAATCCTATGTCGACTTCAGAGGAATCCGGGGAAGATGACCCCAAAGGGAAAACCAAAAGGAGCTCACCTTTCAAGATAAAAATCAGAGGCCCCAGAGAAAGTGAGCCTGAGCCAAAGAGGAAGCCAAAAGGAAAGAAGAGGAGTAGGGCTTTGAAGATTGGAAAATCCTCTGATCAGGAAGAATTGGAAAAAGGAGAAGAAGAAAGTGCTCCTCCACCGCCCAAAAAGACCAGAACCACCAGGGTCTCGAAGAAGAAGGTTTAGGATGCATTAAAAGATGAGCCTCCTATTGTTGACATAGAGAGTTCAGGAGGAGAAAAGACAAAGGTTTATATGAGAAGATCAAGGACTCCTTCTCCTAAGGAGCCAATGCAAAAGAAAGACCTTCCTCTGGAGATGACAACTTTAGAGCCATCTAAGGATGCTTCCCCACCACCAAGCATACCTAAGCCAGAAATTCTGGAGGAGCATGAAACTAAGAGAGAGGCAAAGCCTATCAAGGAAGGGACATTCTTTGGTGAGGCAGCTGGGCTCGAAGCAGAGGAGGAAAGGCATACTTCTCCCTTAGTGCAGTATGAAGATTCTCCGGAAAGTGACAGAGGCCACAGATTGCCTGAGCAGAAAGAAGACACCCCTGCTAAAACCCCATCACCAGTGCACGAGGTGGATCTTGAGGAAGATGATCAAGGTGAGTAGCTCTTTGAGAGGGAGGAGGATAAAATAACTAGAGAGGAAGAAGAGAAAATGATAGAACAGCAGGAAGAAGCAAGAACAGAAGAAATCTAGGTAGAACCTGCAGCCCCATACTGGCTTGAGAAAGAGATAGCAAGGAAGAAATAGGTAGTAATTGAGGACACTCCCTTGGATTGGGATGAAATGCTATCCAAAATTGGTAAAGGGAAGAAAAAGAAGGAAGCTAAGGTAGTTTCCAAGGTGGAGAGAGATGAAGCAAATAACAGGGTCATCCATATTTCCACCCGTGCTGCAGACAAGACTAGGGAAGAGGTCACTAGTCAGGACTACAATGTGCAGACTATCAACCTTGGACCGGCCTCCATGGAGCAGGACATAGAGGAATATGAAGGGTCTAGTGCTGTGATTATTGGCAGGTTGAGGAAAGAGACCCAAACCAAGCATGAGCTGAGGAAGGAGAATGAAAGGCTTAAGAAATGCTTGGAAGAGGTGATGAAGCCTCTGTAGTCCCTCCATCCTTCTTCCTCTATCACTGCTGGCTTTCTACCCAAGGAAACCATCTTTGGGATTGAGAAAATGAAAACCTCTACCCAAACTACAGTAGATTGGTTGAAGGATCTGCAGATAAAGGGAGATAGTGCAATTAAGGAAATCCTCTCCGTTGGGAAAGATGTGGTCCGAGCCAAGGAAGTATTGGAGCATGTGTTGTACCAAGACAAGGAAGACATTGACCTCTTGTTGCAGAAATCTAAGGTTATCATGGGGCATGGTAAAGAACAACTGGATACAGATGAGATTCTTCCTTCTTCTAGGTTAGATGAACCTTGGGAATGGTTTGAGGCTCTACAAATTCGGCACAAGGCCATGAAGAAGATTCAGAAATGGAAGAAACAAATAGATGGTGATCTTACTGCAGTGTATAATGAATGCATTGCATTCTTTGAAGTCATGACTGGTAGGAGGAAAATTGCTCCCAAATACCTAAGTCTGGAGCAACTCAGGGAATGGTGGCATGAGGTTTATGCCCTAGATTCTGAAAGTGTTATAACTGGTCACCAGTTAGATGATGCAGCTACATACCTAGCAGTAATGGATAAATACCAAGCCAATAGAGAGGATTGGGATAAGACTATTAAACAGTCAAAAGAGGAAATTGATTCCATTCAATGTCAGCTTAGGATATTTCCTTTGCCACCTGTCACCGAATTGGATTAGTTATTTTTGAGAGTTCAGGACTAGAACAAGGATAAATGAGGTCGTATTTAATGTCATTTTGAGATTTGTGCTTCCCTATTATCATAGGGAATGCATTGGACCGGACTGCATTGGGGACTGTGCTTGGGCCGACCTTGATGATATATGGCATTTAATGTGTGCCTTATTTTGATTTTCCTTGGGCCGACTTGTTTTGGGCGGTTATTCTTATTTTGTAAAATGTTTGGCTGGGCCAACATATCTTGGGATTTGCTATAAAAGAGTATTCTTGCCTCATTGTAAGGGGTTAGCTAGAAAATAATAGAGACAAGTAAGAGAAAAAAGAGCTAGAGTATTTTGTAGTAGGAGTAGTATTCAATTTCTTGGAGCAAATATTGTAATCAGAATGGTGGAATTGTTGCAACCTTTTGATGACTTAATGCAATTGAAGACATTGTGGTTTTCCTAGTGCAATCTCTTGTGTTATTTCATCTTGCATGGTCCTTGTTGTTCTATCTTTCAAATTGCTTAAAGATTTAGGGTTTAGTATTCAGAAACAAATCAGTTTTAGTTTGGTGAATGATGTTTATGATTTCATATTTTGAATGTTTGTAGCAATCTCTGGTCTATACTCCTGGTAACTATCTAATTGTAGTAGGCTGGTGAAGTCAACCTGGACCATACATTTAAATGTGCTTAAGTTCGATTGTGGATTAATGTCTATGATTTGAAAATCTATATACCTTAGAAGATTGCTCCATTCTTGTAAGATTGCATTGTGGGTTAAGCAAGAATTGGTTATTTAAGGTTGGTCCATTCTAGATATCTGTCATTTGCATCACTCATTCTAGGAATAGTTTAGATTTTATCATATTCTTGTACCCCTTATCTTTTACTATTTCTTCACCACTTGGTTAGATTTAGGATTAGAGATCATTATATTGTGAAATCTGATGAATTGAGAGATATAGTTTGCTTGTAGTAAGGTCCCTCAGCATTTTCACATGTTATCTAAGTTTTTTATGCATTGTCATGACCTGACGCCCGAGAGACCTTGGGGTGATTTTTAGTAATTTATTGTTGAGGATTACCTTTCAAGAGAGATAGAATATTGCATTTTGTCTGAGTTGTTGCTGTGCAAAAAACACCATCAACAGTTACAAGACCTGGAAGGCTGTTGATATGAAGTATGTTGCTCCAACGAGTGGTCATACTACTGCATATGAGGTTTTTGCTTATGAAGAGAATGAAAAAGTGAGGTATGCTATTTACAGTGCTTTATCCGAGACTAAGCGAATTTTTTTTATCTCTCTAGGAAATGCTTATGATGTTTGGAAGAAGTTGGAAGATATTTATGAAGGAAATGATAGAGTGAAATTGACAAAGAAGTTGACGAAAAAAGCATAGATATGAGAATATGAAAATGGAAGAAGGAGAGGATATTGCAAGTTATTTTTAGAGAATTGATCTGGTAGCAAAAGAAGTTAGAAATCAAGGGGGTACCCTTACTGATGAAGATATAATTGAGAAGATTCTAATGACTCTACTGAAATGTTACAATGAAAAAGTTTCAGTTATTGAGGAAACATATGATCCTAAGAAATATACTAAATAAGAGCTATTTGGTACCTATACTGCATTTGAGATGAGAGAGTTTGGAAAGGAAGAGGAAAAGACATCAACAACATTTAAAGCAATAAATATTGAAGATGATTTGGATAGTGATGGTTCAGATGAGTTGGAAGTGAAATTTACAAGGAATTTGAAGAAAGGTGCCAATAAGTATAAAGGCATTTTTCCCTTTAAATGTTTTAGTTGTGGTAATATTGGTGATTATGCTTCAAGATGTCCAAATAGAATTGTACATAAGAATAACATAGATCATAAAGATAGAAAGGATTAGAAATACAAAAAGTTGTACTATGTTAGAGAAGAAGTTGGAATCTCTAATGATGAATCTGATTATGAGAATGATGATAGTGAATGCTTGTTCTTAGCTTTGGAGAGTGAATCTATGTCTACTAACTTTGGAAAATGTGCAAGAAAAAGTGATTCAAAGAACAAGAAGGATGAGATGGAAGGTCCTTTGGTTATTGAATTTTATGCTAGATAGGATGAAGACTATTGGGTGATCGATATTGGATCTTTTAGTCACATGACCAAAGATAAAATTAAGTTTACTAAACTTGAAAAGTATGGTGATGGTTTGGTCATGTTTGGTGATGATTCAAGAGAAAATATTGTTGGGAAAGGTACAATTAATTTTGATGGAATACATAGCACTAATGATGTATATTATGTAAAGGATCTAAGGAATAACCTTTTGAGTGTTGGACAAATGTGTAGCAAAGGTTTTAAACTTGTGTTTCAGGATAATACCTGTGAGATTAGAAAAGGATACAAAGCTATGGTTGTTGTAGGAAGGAGAACTCATGGAAACATCTATCAACTTAAGGGTGTTGATGGTTAGTGCCTTGTATCTCAAGTTAATGAAAGTTGGTTGTGGCATCGAAGAATGGGACATGTAAACTTTGATAATCTAGTTAGGATTAGTTCAAGAGATGTTTGAGGTCTTCCTAAAATCATAAATCCTGCTAATAGTATTTGTATAAGTTGTTAGCTAGGGAAACAAATAAGATGTTGTTTCAAATGAAAAGAGAAAACTACTACTGAAATGTTGGAATTAATTCATACAAATCTTTGTGGTCCTACTAGAACATGAATCCTAAGTGGTGATAGATATTTCATGCTCCCAACTGATGATTATTCTTGAATAACATGGGTTGCTTTTATTAGAGAAAATACTTAGGCTCTGGATAGGTTTAAAGTGTTCAAAGCAAGAGTAGAAAATGAAGTGAACCTAAGAATCAATTTTTTGAGATCTGATAGAGGTGGTAAATTCACTTCTAGTGAGTTTAATGCATTTTGGGAAGAGCATGGAATAAAGAGACACTTTTCTTCTCCAAGAACTCCTTAGCAAAATGAAGTGGTTGAGAGAAAGAACCAGACTATACAAGAAGCTACAAGAACCATGATGAAAGAAGAAAATGTACCCAATGTGTACTGGAGAGAGGCAATACACACTGTTGTTTATGTTCTTAATAGAGTCCAGATTAGCAACAACAACACAAAAACTCTTTATGAGTTATGGACTAGTAAGACTCCCACTATGAAATACTTTAAGGTGTTTGGAAGTAGATGTTACATTAAAAGAGATGATGAAAATCTTTGGAAGTTTGATGCTAGATGTGATGAATGGATTTTCCTTGGATATTTAGCTATTAGTAAAGCATATAAATGCTTTAATAAAAGATTGAGGAAGATTTTTGAGAGTGCTAATGCGAAGGTTGATGAGGACATGCACAGGCCCATTGAGATAAGTGAAGTTGAACCTGATGATCCTTTTTGTGGACAAGTACCTCAAGAGAATAAGGAGGATGAAGAAGAACAACAAATTGAAGAAGAAGAAGAAACTCTGGAACCTATTGTTAAGACTCCTAAGTATTTCTAGAAGAATTGTTTGGAAGAACAAATAATTGGAGATAAAAGTGAAGGTGTGAAGACAAGAAGTAAAGTAGTAGCTGAGGTAAATATATTCTACTTTCTACAATAGAACCTAAGTCTGTATGTGAGGCATGTGAAGATGAAAGTTGGGTTAGAGCTATGAAAGAAGATTTGCAACAAATAAAGAAGAATCGGACATGGGAATTGGTTCCTAGACCTGTGAATAAGAATGTAATTGGTTTAAAATGGGTGTTCAGGAATATGTTGAATGAAAATGGTAAAGTTATAAGAAACAAAGCAAGACTTGTATGCAAGGGATACTCAGAAGTTGAAGGCATAGACTTTAAAGAGATATTTACCCTAGTGGCAAGAATGGAAGCTATTAGGATGTTTTTGGCCTTTTTTTCCCACAAGGATTTCAAGGTATATCAAATGGATGTCAAGTCTACATTTTTGAATGGTGAATTGGAAGAAGTATACATGGAATAATTTGAAGGATTTCAATTATCAAGCAAACCATATATGGTTTGTAAATTAAAGAAGGCATTGTATGGATTGAAACAAGCTCCCAGAGCATGGTATGAAACATTGGATAGATACTTGACACAACAAGGATTTAGCAAAGGCTCTACTAATAGTAATCTCTACTTCAAAGTGCAAGGTAACAAAATATTGATAGTAGTAGTATATGTTGATGATATCATCTTTGGAGGAAATGAAGGTATGTGTAAGATATTTTCAGAAGAAATGTAAAAAGAATTTGAAATTTCCATGATTGGTGAGTTGAATTTCTTCCTTTATCTTCAAGTAAATCAAACTGATAAAGGGATATTCATTTCACAATCTAAGTATGTGAAATATTTGTTAAGGAAGTTTGGAATGGATGAATCCAAACTGGTTAGTACTCCTATGGTGACCAAATGTAAGATGAGTAAAGATGATGAATCTGCTAAAATTGATTAGAGAAAATACAGATCTATGATTGATGGACTATTGTATCTTACTACTACCAGGCCATATATCTTGCATGTAGTATGTTTAGTTTCCATATTTCAAGTAGATCCTAAAGAAGCACATGTTACTACTATAAAGAGGATATTTAGATATCTTAAAGGTACACCAGATTATGGCTTATGGTATCTTAAGGATGTTGATTTCACTTTAAGTGCTTATACCGATATAGATTGGGATGGTTGTGTGGATTACTGAAAGAGTTCCAGTGGAGGTTCTTTCTTTCTTGGTGGAAGATTAGTTTCTTGGTTGAGTAAGAAACAAGAATCAATTTCTTTATCCACTGTAGAAGCATAGTATATTGTTGCAGCATTCTCCTGCACAAAGGTTTTGTGGATGAAGCAAACTCTGAAAGATATTGGAGTGGTATGTGATGAGCCTATTCCTATTTTCAGTGAAAATACAAGTGTTATAAAAATTACAAAGAATCTATTAAGGCATTCAAGAACAAAACATATATCTATCAGACATCATTTCCTAAGAGAGAAGGTGTTGGAGAACAAAGTCGGTTTGGAGTATGTGTCAACAAAGGAACAGATTGTAGATATATTCACTAAGGCTAGATATTGAAGAATACTTTTGAGTATCTTAGGGAAAGGTTGAGGGTCATTGGCCCTTAGAAATAGCTGTACATGGAGGTGCATCAGTCTATTCTTCATTTATCTAGACTGATGAATGGATCTACTACATAGGGGGGGGTAGAAATTTTTCATTTTTGTAGTATGAGTTGAATGTGTGCACTCCTAAATCAGAGCTTTTGATATTTTCCATTAATTTCAAAGGGGGGGAGAGAATCATGTGAAAAACAATAAAAGCGAAAGAGAAAAGGTTTTCTCCTATAATATTGTGTAGGTTGTTTAAAGGAGAATATGATCTTTGATGGTTTTTCACATAATGTGTTGTCATCAATGACAAAGGGTGATCCCACAAAGCTAGTTTACAATTTCTAGGAGATTCTGATTTTTGCTGAAATCACATATTTTTAGAAAATATAATGATTTAAGCCTTAAAATTTTCCATTTAAATCATTCCAATTGAAAAGGGTTTGATCAAACTACCTTAGATCAAACCCCCTTAGATAGAACCCTGCTAGTTTTAAACCATACATATAATAGAGTCTCCTTTACACTTATCAAAATGCTGATAAAAAACCACTTTTGATTTACCTTTTGGGGGATCAAATGAATTAATTTTAAAAAAAAATTGTATGTATTCCTTATTATAAGCTTCCCAAAAAGTATAATTTTAAATAAATTTAATTTAATTATTATATTTATTTTTTATTTCTTTCGAATATAGGTTTTTCACATAAAATCAAGCTCTCTGTTTTGCACATGTGGAAAAATAGAATATATATATATATATTTAAAAAAATTGAAAAATATGAGTGCAAAAAATATTGAAGTCCTTGATCCAACAAAAAAAAATGAATTTCAATACATACAAAAAGTTGTGTTATACGGTTCACCTCGTCTAAATTGTAATTGGTTTGACTTTGAAACTTGATTAAGAAAAAAATATTCAATTAAAAACTATGATTTCCAAATTGGAAGCACTAGATATCATAGTTACAAATATAAATTCAAAAATTATAATTTTATCCTTCATGGAAAAAAAGTTATGTGTTATACGATGAGTGTCACTCCTTAAAAATGGTGTTTATTGAAAAAAAACTAGTTTTTGAAGGAGATGGAAAAAGAAATGCAATTTGATTCCAAAAATTTTGAAAAAAAAAAAATTTAGAATCTATAGACAAAATGTCACAAACCAATATTTGTATCATCTTCAATTTCCTCACAATTTAGCCACTATAGGTGCCTAAAAGTGAAGATTTAGCTAGAAAAAATCAGTTCAGTGTCTAGTTTGGCCAAAAATTGTAAACAAGTATTGTGAGATCACCCCAAAGGGGGAGATTGTTGTAAGTATGAGTAGGTTTGGTGGTGTTTTCATTAATGTTTCCATTGATGTCAACACAATTCAAAATTTTACAGATTCTGCATGTATAGTTGAGATGTTGTTGAGATGTTGTAAGTACATGGAGCTATCCTTATGATGCTAAAAATGTGTTAAAATGATTGGTTACCAAGTGATTTTGAGAAAATTAGTAAAGAATGATGTCAGAGTTATGTATGTGTTCAAAATGTGCTCTGGTATGTGCTCCGCATTTCTTTTGTATTGATCCTATGCTAGTGCGGATCTGAAGAGTTGGTTATCTATGGACTGGGAGAAATGATTTTGCTTTGAAATCCTCCGCTATTTTGTTTCTAGTCCTGAGGATCTGGAATATGTCTTGTAATGATGTTCCCTAGGTTTTGGTAGAGATGTTTGAGTTTTGGTGCTTCAGAAGATGAGCTTCAGAGTTTTTGTGCGGGATTGCATAGTCCAGATGGACTGTTGGAAATATTTTTGTGTTTGAAGGTTGTTATACCTACTGTAGATGTATCTAGAAGTATCTAAGATGCATTTTTGTGTATGATGAATTGTGTTATGTCATCTACGTGTTATCTTTTTGTTGGAAAGCATGTACTTCAATGTTCATTTGTGTTTTCATTAGGTTTGGTTGACCTGTTGTTTACACTTCATATGAAGAATTTAAAAATTAAGGAAGCATGTGGTTGATTTGAGACATTTCTTTTGGTCTTGGTTAAGTGTTTAATTGGTTCACTCTCAATCTTTTCGACCGCGGGAATGTTGAGTTGTCAACCTAGTTTGAATTTATGAAATGAAGCGTATGTGGCCGACCTTGGAGAATGTTTCTAAGGTTGAAGATGGTATAAGTGAAAGTTGAGATGTGAAGGATTAGATGATAGAAAAGTAACAAAGGAAGCCACTAGTAAAGAGAAAAGTTGTGTGAAAGTGAGTTGAGGTAGCATCACTTCATTGGGTTAGATTCTTGAATGTAGTGAGCTAAAGGTTTCTGCAATCTTCTAAACTGTAGACTTCCTTGTTGTATCTCTTACACTGTGTCTATTGGATGGTTCTTTAAAAAGCATTTTATTCTCCTTAGGGTCTTCTTGAATATTCTAGATATCAATTTTGACTGCTAGAGTGGGGTTAATACATTTTTGTACTCGTTCTATTGCAGTTTGGCATAAGCAAAAATCTAGTTCAAAATGGGAGGCATTATGGATCTTGCACCAATTGGGCAAGAGAAAATCTCTGAAATTCATTTCTCCACCCAACTGAATCTGATCCTTAATGCATTTCTAAATGAATTCCTAGAAATTGTCTAGCAAACTGAGATTATTATCTTCAAGATCATCCTCATCTTCAACTAGTTCTACCAAGGCTTCAATACTACTGGATTATGTTGTAAGGTTAACAAGCGATGTGTGGAACATAAGGAATTCCTCTACAACTGACTCCTCAAAAGGGACTGCAAGCACATAGTTACCCATGCTTACTTCAGATATCAAAATTTCATTGGATTTGTCTTGATATTCTATGATGATATACTTCATCCTAGGTTCTCTTTCAATTCTAATTTGGTTTGGCACTCCCTTCTAGGGAAGCCACATATGAGAGTTATCAATTGATACATATCCATTCAAGGCCCTGGTAAAGTCTCTTCCCAGAATCAGGCCATAAGCATAAGGTATATCAGCCACCTATACATTGATAACCTGTTGAATCCTAGGATCAGAAGATACCTACATATGAATCATATTTAATTCCCCTACAACATTAACTTCAGTCCTATCCAATTGTGTAACTTTCTTTTGAGAATCAATAGCATTAATACCCAAAGCTCGATAGACACCAAATAGCATTACATTGGTGGAAGCACCTAAATCCAACAAATAGTTGTGCAAGTGCTTACCGAATATACGGACAGAGATCAGGAATGGAGGAGTCTTTGTTTTCCCTTGAACCAAAATTAAGGGAGTATCTACTTGAGAAACCTGAGTTCTTTCCTTCTATTTTCCCTTACCTCTAGGTGGCACATGGACTTGATTATGAATCTTATTTTTCCTTCCTACTATTTGAGAGCTAGATACTTTATTGATACTTTCACTAATTGATCTATCTTGTGATATGGAATTCACATTATAAGCTCCTAGAACTGCATTCCTAATGGTTGGAACCCTCAATAAATCAAATGTAGATAGACTTACCTTTAGCTTCTTGAGTTCTTTTACAACATATATAGCCAATTGTTCTTCACTTAAATCAGGAGGAGTCTCTTTTGGATAGTCCACCACTTTGTCTTTGCTTGCTTCAACACTTCTTCCCTTTGACATGTCCATCTGTGCTTGTCCTTCCTTTGATAGATACTACTTAGACACATGAGGATACAATGGATTATTGCTGGCATTAGGATCTGGAGGAGTGGTGAAGTTGTTTGGAGGGATGGAAGTAGTGAAGGGGCCTCCAGCCTATGGATGTCTATGTGGCATGTCTCTCAAATCATATTTCTTAACAGGCCTTTGGAAGGTCTGCACCTCTTCAACATAAGCTTCTTCTTCATCCAAGGGGCCATTTTCATTTACTGGATTTTAATCAAACAACTATGAAATCTCATCTCGATTGCACACTTGATCTGCCTCTTCCTTGAGCTAATTTGATTCTTCTTTAGGCACATTGTCTTTGCTTTGTGGAAAAGGAGCATGATTCAGTACCAACACTGATGAATCATAGGGAGTAGATAGCACCATCTCCTGACTACCTGAATTGTTCTCCAATTCATACTGGAATATTGAAATTGTTGTCTAGAATTCTTGACAATCTAATTTAGAATGTTGACTTGTTTTATGGAGCCTACACCATCCTGATAAAGTAGCATCAGTTAAATATACCCCACTAGGAGGCTTCTCTTGACTGACTGGTTGATTAACTGTTTGATCCAATTGGGTAGGGACTCCTCCATTGTTAGGCCTCATATTCCAAGTCTTGTTCTATTTGGGTGGTTGTCTCCCATCGAACCCTTGTCCACCAACTTTCCCTCTATCAAATTTCTGGCCTGAGGATTGTCCTTTATCATAATTTTGTCCTATGCCATTACTATATCCTCTGTCATTACTATATCCTTTGTCATTTTTGTATCATTTGTCATGGTTATATCCTCTTTCAAGATGTTGTACTCTATCAAAGTGTTTTCCTTGTTGATTTTCTCAATTTTATCTGCTCTGATTGGACTACATATTTCTTTGAGTAGCTTGCAACTGACTATTTTGGTTCCTCGAGTAAGTTACCTCCATGTTCAACTTCTTCACTTGTTCGGTCAAGTCATCTAGTCTCTCTTGGTCAGGATTTCTATATGGAGGCTAGCTCAAATTATTTTGGGGATATCCTAGTGTAGTGCTAGTATTTAATGACTAGTTCAAGACTTCATAATTTTGTAGATATGGGGGATAGCTAGCATGAGATTGTGGATGAAGAGGCCGATTCGCACTTTGTTGGCGATAGTTGACTGTAGGTGGCACTTGACTCACAGGAGGTCCCGAGTGCAACATTATTTCTCCATTTTGCTTAATATGGAATCTTTTCTTTGTAATAGGATGGGAAGGAGTCATTTGTATCTCTTTAGGCTATTATAAAGATCATTAAAGTCCAAAAAGTGCAAAAATGTAAACAAGGTATAAAGTTGTCAACAATTATTAACAAAGTTACATAATTATGTAAAGGTGGTTGAAGAACCATTTGAGTCACAAGGAGTTAGAAGTTGGTTAGAAACTGAAAATACATCTTTTAATTCCTTTAAAAATTCCTATGAACTCCTTTTGTACTCGTTGGTGGTTGAATCTTTGAAGGAAATAATGAAAAACTCTATTTTTTATTGCACATTTTCCAGAAAATACATTATTTTCAGGCTTGTATACAATCTATACAGACTTGAAAATGTGCAAGCATGTTCTTGAAAGTTGGTATTGTCAATCACCTTCCCATTGAATCTTTTTTCATGCATTTTAGTTAAGATTTGTGGAAGATATGTTCATTTTTCTCAAAACTGTCTAAAACCCTTGATAGGGTAAATTGTTAGAGAAAAAATTGAGTTTCTCCTTATTTACTTGGTGGAATTTATTGATTTTTTGTGGGATCATTCTTAGATGCATATTATTTCATTTTCTAATGGTTTTGGATAAAAAATACAAGGTTTAGGTGTGGAAAACTGAAGCCAAAGGCTACTACAGTCTGTAAAATACATAATTTTCTGTAATAGTCATATTGCAGCGACTTGTACAGTCATGTACAACCCAATAATGGCATGAAACCTCTGGAATTTGACAGCCACATGAATTATCTTTTATTTTCTTCAAGTATCATCGATTTTCATGGAGAATTGAATAAGATCTGGCCATTTTGGTGAAGAAAGTTTGTTCAGAAAATGTTTTTCAGAATTTGTAGACAGAAAACATGTTGGTACGAATTTGTACGGAATAGTATTGACCTAAAACCTAGATGAATGGAAAGAGAATGGTGTTGCAACAAAACTTTCTTTTTTTCAGAAAAATTGGTGATGCCTTTTGAGTGGTTAAACAAGACCATTTCTAAAAATTTTCATTTGTTGTATGAGTTCCTATCACTACAGCAAGTTCGTTGAGATCAGTTATATGCATTGTCTATATTTTGTTGATCATTGTGGCTTTTTTCATGGCATATACATAATTCCAAATATGTTTTCAATTTTTTGAGTGTTTGAACCCTTGCCTTTGCATCAGTTGGTATCAAAGCCTGGGAAAGATATGGGTTGCTAAGTTGATAAGTTGAGTTGTGATAAGTCGGCTTGTGGTTGTGTAGTTGTGTATTTGTTGGTTGTTTATAAGTAAGTGAGTTGTGAAGCAAGGAAGAATCTTGCTTGAGAGGATGGATAACTTGAAGAAGCATTTGCAGGCAGAGGAAGAGAGAAAAAAGAGAAAGAGACAAGCCAAGTTTGACAAAGAAATTGTTGAGTTAAAGCAAGAGTTAAAGAGATTAGATGAAGAGTTCCAAGAATATATGATGAAGTTAGAAAAAATGATAGAAGAAGAAGAAGAAGCATATGAAGATGCACATGAAGAATTCAATGATGAAGAAATAAAAGTTGCTCCAGATGTTTCCAAGCATGAAGATGAAGAGAGGATAGAGATCATAGACTTGATTTCATATGTTGAAGACCTTGGATTACTAACAAGACTAGATAAAGAGCATATTGTGAATGCATTGGCCTTTGAGATCTATAAGTAATTGATGAATGATGGAGGTATTATGGTAAAAAATTTGTTTCATTTCTTTATGTTACTAATGCTTTGGAAAAAGACCCATTTGTAGGTTGAAGGACAAAAAGAGAAGCATGATTTTAAAATGAATAAAGGAGTAAATAATCTGATTTCAAAGGGAGAGAAAGGTATGCAGCTGATTTTCATAGACAAGTTTAAACCTAAGGTGAAGATGAAGGATATTGAGAGTATTTTCAAGATGTATCTAAGGCAGAGCATTCAGAGAGTTGAAGGCATGTTGACAACAATCCAAGTGGACTTGGATTCTTTCTCTTGGCCGGGAGTTTGGTGTAGGGGCACCCTTGCAACATTATTTCTCCATTTTGCTTAATATGGAATATTTTCTTTGTAATAGGGTGGGAAGGAGTCATTTGCATCTCTTTAGGCTATTATAAAGATCATTAAAGTCCAAAAAGTGCAAAAATGTAAACAAGGTATAAAGTTGTCAACAATTATTAACACAGTTACATAATTATGTAAAGGTGGTTGAAGAACCATTTGAGTCACAAGGAGTTATAAGTTGGTTAGAAACTGAAAATAAATCTTGTAATTCCTTTAAAAAGGCCTATGAACTCCTTTTGTACTCGTTGGTGGTTGAATCTTTGAAGGAAATAATGAAAAACTTTGTTTTTTTTTGCACATTTTCTAGAAAATACATTGTTTTTCAGGCTTGTATACAACTTGTACAGACTTGAAAATGTGCAAGAATGTTCTTTAAAGTTTCTATTATCAATCACCTTCCCATTGAATCTTTTTTCATGCATTTTAGTTAAGATTTGTGGAAGATATGTTCATTTTTCTCAAAATTGTCTAAAACCCTTGATAGGGTAAATTGTGAGAGAAAAAATTGAGTTTCTCCTTATTTACTTGGTGGAATTTATTGATTTTTTGTGGGATCATTCTTAGATTCATATGATTTTGTGTTCTAATGGTTTTGGATCAAAAATACAAGGTTTAGGTGTAGAAAATTGAAGCCAAAGGCTGCTACAGTCTGGAAAATACATAATTTTCTACAATAGTCATATTGTAGTGACTTGTATGGTCATGTACGACCTAATAATGGCATGAAACCTCTGTAATTTGACAGCCACATGAGTTATATTTTATTTTCTTCAAGTCTCATCGATTTTTATGGAGAATTGAATAAGATATGGCCATTTTTGTGAAGGCAGTTTGTTCATAAAATATTTTTCAGAATTTGTAGACAGAAAACATGTTGGAATGAATTTGTATGAAATAGTATTGAACTAAAACCTAGATGAATAGAAATAGAATGGTGTTGCAACAAAACTTTATTTTTGTCGGAAAAATTGGTGATGCCTTTTGAGTGGTCAAACAAGACCATTTCTAAAAATTGTCATTTTCTGTATGAGTTCCTATCACTGCAGCAAGTTTGTTGAGATCAGTTATATGCATTGTCTATATTTTATTGATCATGTGTGGCTTTTGTCATGACATATACATAATTACAAATATGTTTTCAATTTGTTGAGTGTTTGAACCCTTGCCTCTGCATCACTGTCAGACTATCCAGATGTTCATAATAGACTTCTAAAGCAATGGCTTCATCAATAGCATAGGGGGCCTGCAGTCGGGTATAGGCATATGAAACCTATTTTTAAAGGACCCTATAGGCTCATGGACTTCTCTTTTAACATTAGTGAACTGAAGATAGAGCTCATTGGGACTAATGGGAATCCTAAACTTCTGTAGTAATGTAGTCTCTAGTTCAGTCCAATGTTGGATAGACCTGGCAGGTAAGTGATTATACCAATAGAATGCATCCTCTCCTAAGGAGTAAGGAAAGAGACTACATGCTACATCCTCATAATTGATTCCCCTATCCTTAAGGTGAGTCTGAAAGATACTGATGTGTTCTTCAGTAGTTCTATTGGGATCATTGACATGGAACTTTGAACAGAAGTGTTTGGGGTTCTTGGGCATGATATTGTAATTAGCTAAACTCAATGGAGATGGATTATTTGCAAGAAAATCCATTGGTGGAGGTGGGGTTGGTAATGGTTCATTTACAGCTGACTGCTCAGTTGTTGGATGGGAATGTCCTCAGACTTAGATGAAGGTGAACTTGAGAATGATGGAGATGATGGAGGTGGTTGGGTGGATGATGATTCTCCCTTTATACTGGTCCTTCTTAACCTGGTAGGGACTGGAAATTCTTCAAATTCCTCTTCTCCTAGAGTAGATCTAGTCCTTCTTCTAAATCTTTCAGGAGAGATAGTGTATAGAAATTGATCCAGCTTAGCTTATTTAGGCCCTTCTTCTAGCGCCAATCTGTGGATGATGTTTTCTGCACAACAACTCAGATAGAATATGAAATCCTATCTCTCTTGAAAGGTAAATCTCTATCAACAAGCTTCAAGAGATAACCCCAAGGTCTCTAATGTTAGGTCTTGACAATGCATAAACAGTTCAGTGATAAATGTGAAAATATTGGTAATCATAAAGGGACCTTACTACAAGCAAATAATGAATTAGATCTGGTAATATGATAATGCTTCAATCCTAAATCTAACTCAAATGATAAATAAATAACAAAAGATTGGGGTTTCAGAGAGATTCCTAAGTTTAACACTACTCTTAAGATTAACAATGCAAATGATGCAATACTTGAAATGGACCAATCCCTCATAAACTAATTCCTACTTAACCCAGATGAACCTGCAATCTCACATAAACATTGCAATCTTCTAAGGTGTTAAGATTTTCAGATTATGAACATTCATCCAAGACAACCCAATCGCAATTGAAATGAATAAATTTCACAATTGAACTAAGCACAATGAATATAAAGGTTTGCAAAATGTATGGACCAGAGATTGCTGCAAAAACTTCAAGCATCAAACCATAAACACCATTGAATAAGATCTAACATATATCTAATAAACTTGAGCAATTTAAAAGATAGAACCATAAGAACCATGCAAGACAAGTCAACAAAAAAGAGATCACTAGAAGATCACAATGTCTTCAATTGTATTGAATCACTGAATTTCAGCGACAACTCCAATGTTATGTTACAACACTTGCTCTGAAATTGACTAACTTCTACCTCTACTCTACTACCTAATTCGCTCTAAGAACTATTTATCTTTTTTGTTATATGTTCTCTATTCTATATCTTACAAATGAGGCCAAATGCCCAATTTATAGGAACCTCCAAAGCATGTCAGCCTAGCAAGGGCTTACAATAAAAAAATAGCCTCAAACAAGTCAGCCCAACTAATTTTTACAATAATAAAAGGCCATAAACTAGGTCGGCCCAAGGAGAATTCAAAATAAAACAAATTAGCATTAAATGCTTGAACTCAATCCAGGTCAGCCTGGGATCTTCAATATTTTTTGAACCAATGTACAAGTTTCAATGCAACCCTAAATTAACTGCTTCCTTCCATTCTTATCCTAAGCGCACCTCACCAGAACTTCATCTCCTGAGTGCTCAATTGAGCTAATTTCATCTCTAGAACTTCCTTGATGACCTAATTAAATTCAACCTAGACTTAGCAACAACCACCATTAATAATACCCATTATAACATGAGGATTTAGCCCATCATCAATAACATATGCATCATTCAAACAAATTCGAGCAAAGATCGAAATTAACCCAGAAACATTGTTAAATCGCATTCAACACAACTCAGGATTTCAAGCCAACCACAGAATCTAGGCCAGTTGATTTTCCTAAAAAAGGCACAAAATCAACCATAGATCATTAAAAATGAATAAAGAATGCATAATAATTGTGTAATTTATCAATTAAAATCAAGGAATGATAAACATTTACCATTAAACTCATCCAATTCACCTGATTTTACATTTCACAAAGCATCACAAAGAATCCAAGAAAATTTGGCCAGACCAGAATTCTGCAAGAAGGGAAAATTTCTAGATTTTCCATAGATTCCAAGAAAATGAAGAGCAGTAGGAGAACCAGGGAAATCTGACTAGACAGGAAAATCCTGGGGTTGACAGAAAACCTGAATATCAACATCCTCTCACGATTTCACTCAAATTGATCGAATGATCACAAATTTGAGGAGTTGGGCATGGAACCAGTTTAACTTGAACCTCTTATAGATCTTCCTTGAATTCTATATTCATTCGAAAGCAAAATAAGATGCACTGGGGATGCCCTAGGCTTGAGACCCTAAATTTTGACCATGAATGCACAAAACCAACCTCAAAATTCCCAAACACATAGGAATTTGAGCTCCAAGCAAGTAAGTCAATGAATCCAAACACCAAAATCACCCAATCCCAAATGCAAAAGTAATACACAACGAAAGATGAGAGCAATTGGTGCAAAATTCGATCGTACCAAGGTGCATCAAACCAGAGAAGTTTGGAAACCCAACGAGACAATGGACTCCCAAAAAAGTCTGGCCCATGCAGATTTCTGTGAAGACCCAAAATTCCTGAACCATTGCATTGAAACCAAAGTTTGAAAGAAATCTAGGAAAATCTAACCAGACTGGATTATCCCGAAACAGTGCAAAAACCCAGACCTAGCCCAAAACTTGATATTTTCAACATGTAACTTGGGTAAAATACTTAGGCAAGCAAGATGAAAACTTCAAGCTTATGCCAAGGAAATGCAAAGGGCCAAAGCAACAAGAGTGAAAGCAAAAGAGGGTTTGTTCTTTTAGCAGGGCGTGTGTGTAAAAACTGCACAACATAGTCCTTGGAGATCATATGATACTTCTTCTAGCCAATAATCCTCATGTCTCCTATCTTTTACCAAAATAAATCCATTATGCTTCCATACTTATTGTTAGACTTGGTTTCCCTTGTCATTAGTTTAAGGATTCTAATCCAATTATCCAAGTTCCCTCCATAATCCCATATAGTCCTAAGGTTAGCCATTCCAAATGCAACAAGCCTAATCTATACAATCTTTCAATGTGATCTAGTACATCATCCAAAACATTCATTGGCTTTGTTTCTAGCCTTGCTGCAAACCTTGATCCTTTAGTCACATTATAATCAATGAGATCTGTCTTTCCTAATCCTCATGTTGTTTCGAGATGTGTCCTTCATCATCACCTATCAATTGGTTTTTAGCTTGACTAGGGGCAAGATCATGTTTGTCATTGAATCCTTGTGCATGTCTGCTTGGTTCATTGTGGGTATCTTTCACATGCATTTTTCACAATCCTTATAGTAATCATCCAAAACAAAGTCTCATTCATCCATAATAAAGCTTCGTCATCCTTTTCATGGCCTAGGAACTACTGACATTTAGTCTCCTTCGCTCTCATGATCATCCTTTGCATCTATCGATCCCCTCGCACATAATAAACTGGTATCGTACCTAACTAGGGGAAATTCCTTGACTTAAATCTTCATGGGAAATAACACATGGTATCAACATTTTAAAACATAAAAAATCCAAAAAAATCATCATCATAAAACTTTAAAAATCTAAAAACATTCTAAAACATCAAAATCCAAAAAAATCATAAAACTTCAAAAATTTAAAAACATTCTAAAACATCAAAACTCCAAAAATAGGGTCTAAGTCGAAGTCTGAGTCAATTTTTGTTAGTAGGGATAAACTACGTTATCTTTGTACATTTTCTACGTAGGCAAAGCTCGTCTTAAATGAGCCCCTAAAGAATTAGGTCATTCCTTTTAGGTTGTCCAAATAAAATCATGACTCAGTCTTTTGTCAAATAAAATAAATTCAAGTCATGTCAAACTATGAGGTCTCTATGTGCATAACGTAGGAAAGACCCATCAATCGATGAGCCCTCGAGGCCACCTAGGTCATTATTTTAGGGTTTGTTGAGTCTGTTCTTGTTCTTGGTATGCAAGAAATCATCATTTAAACTAAATCATGAATTAACCAGAAAGCATAACTAACAAAATATTTCATCTTAAATCAGTCAATCATCTTATCACCAATCAATTGATCTTGTATTGGAATGGGAATTATGTCATTTTTCTCATTCAATCCTATCTCTTGTCTTTTATCAAGATGTGTTCTTCCTAAGATTAGACTTTGTCTTTGGTCAATTTGGTCATTCACCTTGAGTAGGATATGTCTTTCTTGCAATTAGGTGCTTTATCAACAATGGTCACTTGGTCAACTTTATCAGATGTGTTATTTGCCTCAAATAAGATATGTCTTTCCTAAAAATAAGCATTGCCACATCAATCAATCATGTCAATCACACTTTATCAAATCAATCAATCTTGTCATCTTGGTCAATTAATCTCACCTTAATCAAGATGTGTCCTTCTTGAAACTAGGCGCAATTAATCAAGTCAATTGGTCAACCTTTGTCCAACTTATCAATCAATCCTTGTCAACCAATCCATCAAATTCAGTCATCTTGGTCAACCTAATCAATCATATCAAACAATCTTATCAATATCATTGGAAAACATAGTCTCTCTAGTAAACACCTTGTTGGTATGGATTTGTCTTATCTTTAAATTTCTTCTTGGTCATGTTACTAGTTACCCCAAGGATTTCCAAAAGGATTTAGAGGAATGATGATGGATCATGACCTCTTTTCTTTGCTTGTTGTCTATGGTTTGTCTTGACAAAGCGACTAGGATAATTGGGTCCTAGTATGAGCTGAGGCATTGCTTGTCTTTTGGCTATCTTTTTGACTACTTGCCTCTCACAAATGGTCACCTTGCACACCTTGGTCTATTTCATACCATGGTTTTTTTGTTCCGTTTGCAAAATTTTTGATGCCCGATGATGATACATATAAAAAGCATGAAAGTTTGTCTTTTATCATCTCTCGTTTGATGTCTCTTTTTTTTTTTCTATTCTCCATGTTAGCATCCATCTTTTCCACGCTAACATCCATCTTCTCCATGCTCACATTTCTTCTATCCTTTATCCTTTAGTCTTACCATCCATTTCAAGAAAACATTTGTGTTATTTCAACCCACTTGTCCTCTTGAGGGGGCATACCACAACCCTCCTAGTCATCCTTCCTCATTCTCTTTACACTAGGACATATTTCAAAATTAAATTTCTTTGACACAATGCAATGAATTGCATTATGTCAAAGAGGGGAAAAATGTAGACACTAAAAAATGTCCTAGTCTACGAGCGTCATTTTTCTTGGTCCCTATCTCCACATAATTAAATAATTTTTAATTATTAAATTATTCTTGATCACATTCCTCTATTAAAAATATTTAATTAATTCACCTCTTAATCTTTATTTCTACTACGAGCAATTAAATAAAAATGACTTAGTCACTATTACCGATCAAAAAAAAAAATTACTTAGTCACTAATACCCCTTTTTTCTTCAATAATTAAATAAATCATTTTTTTTTAATTATTCATCTTTTATCATTCCCTTATAGTCAAATAATATTAATTGTTATTATTTGTCTATTCATTGACCTTTTCCATTTCTCCATAATTAAATAATTATTGAGAAAAATTAAAACTATCTCATGACAATTCTTTCCTCCATTAAATAATTAACTTAAACTAATTATTTATGTCTCATATCCATTTTCCCCATTTAATTAAAATTGATTTCATAAATCATTTTAGTTAAATGACCATTTCCTCCCACTTGTTTTTTTTCCCAAAATAAATATTTTGGAAAAATTATTTGTGGCTCCAGTACTTGTCCAGAGATTCCTTCCTCATGAATTAATGATTTCTAATTTTTAATTTGACCATTGTCCCTCCACTATCTTATTTTCAAATCTTGATCGTTGATTGTCTGTGGGCTCTTTCTAATGTCGACCATCTATTTTGTAACCTCCATCTCATGAATCCCCATCCATCAATCTTGGAATATTTCTAGATGAGCAATCTTATTAGTCCATCTAAATGGTTGTCTATCAAAGAAGCCTTTATAGTCCATTTTTTCCTTAACAACTACTTATCTCCAACTTTCTTGCTTACAATTTGCAAGTATTTACACAAGTTCTACTACTAATCTAAGGAAATATTTATAAAAGAAGAAATAGGAGAGACAAGAGAAGTGATTCAACTTCAATGGCGAGTGATATGTTTTATTTATTTTCATGTTGATCTTTCTATTTGTTTGTATTCTCTTGTTTTAGATTGGGTTAATCTAGTTTAAAGGTGTTGTGGTTGTCACTATTATCTAGGCTAGATTTATTTTTCCCATATACCACAACCCTCCTGGTCATCCTTCCTCATTCTCTTTACACTGGGGCATATTTCATAATTAAATTTCTTTGACACAATGCGATGAACTGCATTATGTCAAAGAGGGGAAAAATGTAGACTCTAAAAAATGTCCTAGTCTACAAGCATCATTTTTCTTGGTCCCTATCTCTACATAATTAAATAATTTTTAATTATTTAATGAATTCCCCTATTAATATTTATTGTTATTACGATCAATTAAATAAAAATTAATTGTGTCACTAACACCCCTTTTTTCTTCAATAATTAAATAAATCATTATTTATTTAATTATGCATCTTTTATCATTCACCTATAGTCAAATAATATTAATCGTTATTATTTGTCTATTCATTGACCTTTCCCATTTCTCCATAATTAAATGATTATCAAAATTATTTAATTATCTCATGAAATTCCTTTCCTCCATTAAATAATTAACTTAAACTAATTATTTATATCTCATGTCCATTTTCCCCATTTAATTAAAATTGATTTCATAAATCATTTTAATTAAATGACCATTTCCTCCCACTTGCCTTTTTTCTCAAACTAAATAATTTAGAAAAAATATTTGTGCTTCCACTTGTCTAGAGATTTCTTGCTCATGAATTAATGATTTCTAATTTTTAATTTGACCATTATCCCTCCACAATCTTATTTTTAAATCTTGGTCGTTGATTGCCTCTAGGCTCTTTCTAATCTCAATCATCTGTTTTGTAACCTCCATCTCATGAATCCTCATCCATCAATCTTGTGATCTTTCTAGTTGAGCGATCTCGTCCGTCTATTCAAATGATTGTCTATAAAAGAATCCTTTCTCCTCCATTTTTTCCTTAACATCCACTTATCTCCAACTTCCTTGCTTACAATTTGCAGGCATTTGCACAAGTTCTACTACAAATTTGAGGGCATATTTGCAAAAGAAGAATTAGGAGAGACAAGATAAGTGATTCAAATTCAATGGGGAGTGCTTCGTTTCTTTTTTAAAATTTTTCTCTCTTCATTTGATTGTTTTCTCTTGTTTAGATTGGGTTATTAGCTTCAAGGTGTTGTGGTTGTCACTATTATCTAGGATAGCTTGATTTTTTCCCATCTTACATGTGGTATTGCAATTTTTCTTTCATTGTTGCAATTCTTAATCAGATAATCTTTCTATGGTAATTTGAGTATGAAATTTTAGATTTGCAACTTGATCTAATTTAGGATCTATGACGATTGCTTAAAGAATGCTTTTACAATGATTGATCAAACTTAAACATATGAAATAACGTATCAAAATGCTTAAATGAACATAGCATAATAAAGATGATGAACTAAAAGAAAGAGAGTAAACAGATAGAAGACAAAATGCAATTGATAACAAAGTTTGTTAAAAGGCTATGTCTCTAGGTCCCTCTCCAACAGAGTGACTAATTTGATTATGCTCCAAAAATTAGAATTACAATTGCAAGACCATTCCCTTCCAGCACAATGACATAACATTCCTCCATCATACAAGAATAGCTCCAATGTCTTTAAAGAGTTCTCTCCTTCACATCACCTGATTACCTCCCAAAGAGCCTACACTACTTTTATACATAAAATATGCCTTAATAAGGCTTAACAAATAAAAATAATAATTAACCTCTTAACCCCTTCTATTCTCGTCCTCAACCCCCTTTTGGTATTTTGTGTTTTGTTTTTATTTTCTTAAGGGGGTTGATTTTTACCCATGGAGGCTCATTTAGTTAAGGCCTCGGTCCACATCACTCAACAAAATGAACTAGGACTCCCTATATATAGTTACATGTCACACAACATCATAGCGGCCACTAATAATTTTGGGAGCGGGGTGGTTTTGAGTTCAACCCCCCACCGGTTCATTTTCAAAGGCTATATAAATATAGTTAGTGGAAAAAAGGAACCTACCACTAGTATATATTAAAGGAATAGTGCATGGATTAGTGATTAAAGTGGTTAGTTGTAATTGACAGGTGGTGGGTTCAACCCCCACCGATAGAAATTTTTCTTAAACAGTTCAACGACTAGAGGAGTGCGTTGATGGGGTAACATGTGGCACCTCCTGATTGGTCCACATGTCACTTTATCATTCACTACTAGAGACACGTCACTGCCACACTGTCATCGATACCTATTGACTGGACTGCCACCTGTGTCAGTTGACTAGATTACAAATGCCATGTGTCACTTTCTGATTGGGCCAACTCAGCATTCATGATGTATGACTTGCCACATCAGCATACTAATGTCATGCTAACGTCATTAGTCGTACCACTTGGTCCACCCTAGTCGACAACAACTTTGACCTAAGATAGCTCAAGTGTACAAACTTAGATTTCGATGAAAGGAACATCATCAGGTTCGTGTCATCAAGCTCTTTGATTTAACATTGTTTTTGATGAATTATGAGAAAACCATTTTTTTTCCTTTTTGACGACCTCAAGTACCAATTTGACCTAAATTTGACCAATTTTAACTTGAGCATATGAGCTCCTTTCGACTTTGTTCAAGTTGTGTTGGAATCAACATTCTGAGCTCTTTCTGAGGTGCTAAATTTTGGAGCATTGGGGACACTTCAATTTTCAGTGTAAAATATCCCCTAGACTAGGCCTCCCCATTGGAGAGCTTTTGGACCTCTAAAATCTTGAGTACTCAAAAAGTAAGTTAGGGTAAAGTTACCTAACTTTACCAATCTCCATCCATCTTCCCTTGCTTGGATGGATCCCCTTCAATCCCACTCTGAGGTATTCAACTACTCATCTCTATGAAGACTCAACATTCCTATCAAGGATGACATCTTTTGGAAACTCTGACATGTATTCTAGAAAAGGATCATCAATTGATGGAACCTGAATGTTCATGTATTCATCTAGTATCATTGGAGGCTCGTACAACTTCAAACTCTCAACATTGACAACTGAATAGATATGCATGTATGGAGGTAGATTAAGGTAGAAGGCACTAGTACCGATCTTTTCCAAAATCTTGAAAGGACCATATCTGATCGGCTTGAGCTTTCTTCCTTCACCTTGCATCCTTTCCTTGTTGATATGTAACCAATCTCGATCTCCAACCTTAAAATGGTTATCACTGTGAAGCTTATCATGGTGAGCCTTGTATTTTTCTTAGCTCTACTCCAACTGTGCTTCCACTACCTAATGAATTGCTTGGGATTTTTGGATGAAATTCAAAGACCTCTGTAAATCATGGTGTCCATCTTCAACATCATCTTTCCCAAAAGTAAAATCCATCGGTGTTTTAGGCACATAACGGAAGCAAGTCTCAAAAGGAGACCTCTTTGCAAAAGAGTGTGTCACATGGTTGTAAGCATGTTGCACATAATGTAGACTCTCGTCCAACAACTTGGGATGTTTAATGCAGTAACCTCTGAGCTAATGTACAACTATCTTGTTTACTACCTCTATATATATGTCGGTCTGCAGATGGAAGGCTATACTCTTCTTCAGTCTGGTGTCCATGAGTCCCCACAAAGCTAACGAAAATTCCCCTAGGAATCGATAATCTCAATCTAATACAATAGAAGTAGGTAACCTGAAATGAACCTGTATACACCTAAAAATGGTCTAGATAATCTAATTAATTAAATACAATTTATTTGATTAATTAACCTTAAATTCATCTACTATTGAATAAATATAAATATTTATTTATATAGTTCACATTTATATTCTTATGATTATTCTCTCTTAATTAAATACTCAAAACTTCAATAGTTTTTATTTAATTATCATTATCTCTCTTTTATTAAATAAATAATATCAAAAACACTTGTTTATTTTAATAATTGTTATTTCTTCCTAAATTTGAAAAAAATCTAAATATTCAAATTTATACACATATTTCTATAGTTCATCATATCTCACCTACCAAATTAGATATGATATGTCTAATTTAATTCATCTCAATCTTCATGGGAAAATTTGGAGACAAATTTACAGGTGAACTTCTTCATCTTCTTCCATTGATCATTCCTATCTTCTGGTTGAGTGTTTTTGTGGGGAGGAACAATCTCCATAATCAACTCAGGCTTCTCCATCCTTCACCATTCAATTCTTCAGATCAAATCCAGACCTTTGCTTTGTTGCCCCTTCAAAAATATGTTGTCAAGAATCTATATATACAACTTCTTTCTACAGGAAATGTATCCCAACTTTGTGCAAACTTACTCTACAAAAATATCAATTGCTTGCAATCAAGCATCTTAGCAATAGCATTATCATTTAGCAATAGCAATCATAGCATTTTAGAATCAATATCATGGTTGAATCATAGTTTATTGTAGCTTCTTTTATAAAGTTTTAGGTCAATTTAGATTATAGTAGCTTCATCATATCATTTAGACATCATCATATAGGATTAGATTATTGCATTTAGTAGCATCTCATTCTCTAGATTGGAATTTTAACAGTCACAATGATTAAAAAATATGAGAGCCTAATGACTTAATAAATCTTTGGACATAGAGAACAATATGGCGTGTTCAAGAGTTAGATTGTGTTAATTAGATTAATTATTGTTGATTCTCTTGATATAATGTCTTATTAAGAAGTTTTGTTTGTTATTTTACTCATTACTTATTCCGCACTTAAATTTTTGTGCCCACTGTGGGGCACTTAATCCCATATTTTACATTTTTTTTCTTAAAAGTGTCTATGCAGGCTTTTGACGTATTTTTCTTAGTGCGACCGAGAGATTTTATGACGCATCCACTAGATACTTTAGCACATCAGACGACTGTTCTGGCACATCCACCAGAAACTCCAACACATTTGAAGACTATTTTAGTGCATTTGACTAAACTTCTAGCACATTGGATTGTTCCCTAGGCTCAAATCTATTTTAGCGCAAATGATCAATTCTATAGTGCATATTATAAATTTTGTAGCACATATGATTGATTATGTAGTGCATATGATCAATTTTGTAGTGCATATTGTATACAGATAAAAATGGTCATGTCTATAATCCTGGAAATTAATTAAATATTTATTATTTAATTAGTTTATCTAAAAATCCTCTACATATGATTAAATTTAATTAATTTAATTATATTGTTCATTCATCTTATTCTTCCTTCATAATTAAATAAATTTATTTTATTTAATTATTTTCATACGTCCACTTAATGAATTAAATAAATAAATTTTATTTATTTAAATTAATTATCATTGTTTAAATTTAAATTAAATCTTTTGATTTAATTAAGTTTAAATCTCTTTTTCTTCTCTTTTAATTTCTTCTTCTAATTAATTAAATATTTCATTTAATTAATTTCATAAATGTGATTTAATTAAATAAATCTTATTTAATTAAATATCTTATGCTTTCTTTCTAAATCACAATTAGATATTTTATTTAATTGTAAAATCTTCTGAAATCTTCTCATATCATAATTAAATATTTTATTTAAATATGAGATCTTCTGCGTTTCTTCAACAATCCTGATAAAAGCTTTCTTCTTATCACAAACTTTCTTCTGCTTTTAAAAGCTTAATTAAATATTTCATTTAATTAAGAAAAAGTTGAATTTCATCCACAAATAAATAATTGAATTTTTAATTCATTATTTATCAGCTTTTAAATCTTTCTTTTATTCTTTTAAAGAAAGATGATTTCTTATCTTCTTATCTTCTTCTCTTTCGTAAAAATAGAAAAATCTTGTTTTCAGTTTTTCTTCTATTTTATCTTCAGTTTCATCCATCTTCGACCATTTGATCTATCAAGAATTATCATAGCCATTGATCATATTAGCCAATCAGAAACTTTTGAAAACTCTATAAATACAACCTCTCACAATTCATTTAGGGGGTTGATTCTTAAGTATCCTCACTCTGTCAAAATTATTCTTCAGATATTCTATCTTTCATCCATCATTCTCTTTCAAACCTTTATCATATCGTTATGTTGCAGAATTGAGCAACCAACATTCCTCCAACAATCAACCTTCGAAATCTTGCATCCTTGTGCAGGTGGAGAAGAGCCATGGAGATCAATCAACACTAGTTTGAAAATCGGTTTGCAGTTTCTTTGTTTACTATTTTTATTTTCATTCTAGTTTGTACTTCATGGTGCTTGATAGGATTTAATTTGTTTATTGTCTTCAATGCATTTAAACTCTTTGATTTATTTCCCTATCTACATTTTGGCGCCCACCGTGGGGCCTTGCCCCATTTTTAACATCTACTTGCAGATTTTTCTGACAAGTTTTTGCGTTCTAGAATTTGGTTTTCGAAAAAATTTAGCGTTTTAGCGCATTTGGGATTTTTTGTCGCGCATCTGACGGTTTATGTCACGCATTTGACGGTTTATGTTGCGCATCCGAGGACTGTTTCGATGCATATGTGAATTTCTGAAGAGCATTTAGGAAACAGAATAGCGCATATGTGGTCTGTTTTAGCGCATCTGGGAGTTTTGTAATGCATCTGTGGTCTATTTTAGCACATCTGGCTCTTTTTTTTAACATTTGACATTTTTACAGTTTTTTTGCAGCGCATCTGAAGGTTTCTGTCATGCATTTGGGAGTTTTTGTAATGCATCTGTGGTCTATTTTAGCGCATCTGGCTCTTTTTTTTTAACATTTGACAATTTGTATAGTTTTTTGCAGCGCATCTGAAGGTTTCTGTCATGCATCTGGGAGTTTCTGTAGCACATATGTGGTCTGTTTTAGCGCATTTAGCTCTTTTTTTAAACATTTGACAGTTTTTACAGTTTTCTGCAGCGCATCTAAAGGTTTCTGTCATGCATCTGGGAGTTTCTGTAGCGCATATGTGGTCTTTTTTAGCGCATTTGGCTCCTTTTTTAACATTTGACAGTTTTTACAGTTTTCTGCAGCGCATCTGAGAGTTTCTGTCACGCATCTGGGAGTTTCTGTAGCGCATATGTGGTATGTTTTAGCGCATCTGGCTCTTTTTTTAACATTTGACAGTTTTTTACAGTTTTCTGCAGCACATTTGAGGGTTTCTGTCATGCATCTAGGAGTTTTCTGTAGTGCATATGGGGTCTATTTTAGCGCATATAGGGTCTTTTTCAGCATTTTCATAGGAAATCTTAAAATGGCCATATCTTGCTCATTTTTTAGTCTTTTTCAAAGATTTTTTTTTTTGAAATGGGGTAGAATTTCATAATCTATCTAATGGTGTAAGTTTTTATCAGATTTGACAAATTTATAGTTTTCAAATTCTCATATATTTGAAAAAATTTACATGTTTTTGGATTTAATCACATTTTTTCTTGCATCCATGTGTTTCTTCTTGTCTTGGTGACTTGTTGGTGAATCATACGACATTGGAAAAGTGTTGGAATTAGTCACAACATCAATTTGGAAAGCGAAAATAACCAGGTGCACTTGTTTCATCCTTCATCTCTTAATCTTGTTTGTCACATCTTTCAATTTGGGACATAAAATCAAATCTTGTTTGATCACATCATTGCAATTAGATTAAAAAAAATCTTGTCTTCAATCACATTTCAAAAATTGGGTCTAAAATTAATCATTGTCTTCCATCACATCTTGATTTGAGATCTAAAAAGAATGAGTGCTTCATTGTTTTCTTCTAAACATTTCAATTTTCTAAAGGGAAATTAATCACTGTGAGTGTGAATCAAGTGTGTGTGTCTTCCAAAACACCTCACTTGGTTTGCTTTTGTCAAACCCTTTTTAGGAGGCCTTCTTGGAGCACACACCCCTCCAAGGGATGACCTCAATCAAAGTGTGAATCGTAAGACACACTTGTTTGGAAGTTGGAATCTTGTCACTCTAAGCTAAGCCCCAAAGAACTTTATACCTTTGGGAAGTGAAGGTGAAGGGTGGGTTACCCCTTTCTCCCAGCTTATTGGCAAAATTTTTCTTTCAAATCATTCCTTAGTCAACCTTGTGCAAACTAGCTTGAGACTTAATTGGCCATACCCCACTTGACTAGTCATAGGGCTTGTTGATGTGTCTTTCATGTGTGCTTGTTTAATAATCATTATTACATTATTCAAATTTCAAAATTCAAACTTGCTTATGTGTCTTGCGTGAGTGATTTATGGTGTGTACATGTGTGATCATTCATTTAAATATTTCCAAATCAAGCTAAATGCCAAACACATAAAGACAAGTCACTTTACATGTTCTTCCAACACATTCACATCATATCCATTTCATCCTAATCAATTCAAATCATCCAATCTAATCATTCCACATCATCACCATCACCACTTGTCAAAATGGTCATAATCATAAACAAGCCCAATACTAAACCTAAGCCCAAGATCATAATTCAAGGAATCCATTTCTATAGTCCAAATAATGAAACAAAAACAAAACCTAAAATCAGATTTCGAGGGGCTTCTCCTTCCACCTCATACCAATCTAATCCATCCACTTCTTCGTGTGTCAGTACCACATCAACCTATCAATCCACATCATGACAAACACATGTGAATTTAAGTCCACCTAGGCAACAAAATCAAGAGCCTTTAAGTTCTAATGCAACCATTCACAAGGGGAACACTGATCTAGGTTATGTACTCTTGAAGTATATCATACCACTATATAGTAAAAATAAAAATCCTAAGCCAACGCCTTCCACCCCTACACCTCCAAAGGATGTGACCCAAGGGCTACAAGCAAGGAATCAATTGTCACCATGTCATTCAACACATATACTTGAACATACAAAAGAGTCCTCAAATGCCATGCCAAGTCCTTCAAGTCAACCGTGTCATCCACAACCCCTTGAGCCAATTCAAGAGTCTTTTGTCGTAAGTTCAAGTCACCCTCTTTCATGCTCCTATGTTGTTGATCATCAAGAACATGTCAAGTCTCTCCATGAGAAATTCCCTTCCACTTCCATTCAAGAAACCCAAGAGTTATATCAAGAGTCTACTCCCAAGCATGTGGAAACATCAAGCCCTAGTCCTAATCAAGATCAAATCATTTTCATCCAACCTATCCATAATCTATATCATTTTTATGATCAAGATGATATCCATAATGATGAAGAGCCTATCCATGAGCAACTTGATCCTATACCCATCCATGAGAAAGATATTCCAAATTCACCTCCACCTAGTCCTATCCATGATCTATCAACATCCACTTCCCTTGATGAGACACATGCCTCCCAAGCCAACATAGAAGATCAAACAAACACCTTGGATCTAAGTGAACACAATTCTAATCAAGATCCTAATGATCCTCCATCACCCATTATCAACCCCTTTGCAAGTCCTCCATCATATCGTATTGGTTTTTCCACCCTCATTCATGAATGTTCCTCCTTAGAAAAACAAAAACCATTATCTTCCCTTGCTTCATCTTCTCCATCCAATAAGAAACTCATGTCTAGTGTTCCACTTACACCTAGTCTCATTGTCCATTGCACACTCCAAAACATGAACCACCAAGGTAAAGGTCTAGACCTTCATGAACAAGATATTTTGGAGCCCGTCCATGTAAAAGTCCCTCCACACTCTTATGGCCTTGGACCTACACCCCAAGGACAACAACCTAAAGATGTTGGTACTTCCTCCATGCATCCTAAGTCCACTTTCCATCATAAAGCCTATCGTACACCCAAAACATATGTTTCCATCCCCCCTCCATCATCCTACAAATGTCAAAAGCATGTGACCATACACCTTCCACCATTGTTTCCAACTCCTAATATCCCTCCATCTAATCTACCTCCACTTCTCCCAACACCTAATATCCCCATTATCCAATCCCCTTATCCCTCCATCCATAAATACCCTAATATTCCTAATCATGACCAACAAATGCACACATTGTATAAACATGAAGCTTCCACCCATTCCACCATATCCATGGGATTCAAAAGAAAGAATTTCAATGCCTCTACCTATAAAGTCAAAAATCCTAAGGGTTCTCATGCCTTAGGACATCAATACAAAAATTCAAATCAAAATACATCCAAAAAGGTATATAAGCCCATACCTCCAAAAGTAAAGACCAAAACTAAATTGGTTTGGGTACCTAAGAAAAAAGAAATCAAGTTAAATGAGGCATTCACATCACAAAAATCCCAACCATCTACTTCCATCCCACATTCTCATTCCATTCAAAAGTCTCAAATTCCTAAAACCCAAAAGAAAAATAAAAATCATAAAAATACTAAATCTATGTGGGTACCAAAATCACTACATCCACCACCTCCTAAGCAAACATCTCCATTGCTTCCTACACCCCATCCACATCAAAAGCTTCAACGTTTATCATAGTGTGTGCAACCATTGGTCATGGTTCCCTTCCATTTCCCAACAATTCCACATACCTCCATCTCCTCATCCTTCACTCATTATCCTACACATCTCCCCCACCATCTTCATATGGTCCAAGCTTTTGGCTAAGCCTCCCCATTCATCTTTTACATAAATCCCATATAAACCCTATCATCTCCCTACATAATCCATATCATAATCCACTTTTTCCCTCCATAATCTACATCATAATCCATCATCTACCTACTCCATCTCCCTTTCATATCATTTCTTACCAACATCTATGAGCATAATGGCATTTGACATGGTCTATGCAATGACATCCATCTAGTGCGACTATCACCTTTCATGGAACTAGAAACTTGAGTCCCTCCTATCCAAAAATGCAAAAAGTCAAAAATAAAATAAAAATAAAAATAAAAGAAAAGTAAAGAGAAATCCCTTCATCCAACGGTGAAAACTTGGTAAACAGGCGCCCTGGATAAGTACCATGATGAAAACCTAGCAAATAGGCATCATGTGTAGGTTGATCTTCTATGTCACTTACACTTGGGGGCACAATGTCTTATCTATCCAACCTATCATTTTCATGTCTTTTCATTTCCATCCTACCTACCATCTTTAGCCATCATACATACCTCTCATATTGAGTCCATTCATCCACCCTTATCCTTTTGATCTTGATGAAGATAGAGGGGCAAAATTTTGAAACATGCTTTGGATATCTATTGACATACCTCATCCTATCTAAACCAATCATATCATTATCCTATTACCATAAGCTTTGTCATGAAAAATCCTAAGTCTTGTACCTAGAATGGGGCATGTTATTCATATGCAACATAGTCTTTGGAAATCCCATTCTTGCTCTCTTATGATGCATACATCCACTGACTTATCCTTTCCATCCATCCATATATCATTAGCCTTTTACCCCTTATCCCATCACCCACCCTTTCATCCATCAATCCCCTTTATCTCCTTGCAACTAGACTTGGTTTTCCCCTTGTCATTGGTATCTAGCACAAAGGCTACTCAAATTTTCATCCTTTGACACCTCCAAATATTTTCAAAAATACAAAAAAAAAATTCAAAACATTTCAAAATTCCAAAAAATCAAAAATTTCAAAAGTCAAAAAAAAAAAACATTTCAAAAATACAAAAAAATCAGAAAAAGTCCTGAAGTAATACAAAAAATCAGAAAAAATCCTAAAAAATATAAAACAAAAATCAAATATCCAACAAAAAATCCAAGCGATAAATCATTTCAATCACATCAATTCTTCTATCCAATCATTCAACTATTCCACCAAATCAATCATCTTCATCAAAACCATTGCAACCAATCCACTCAATCACAATCATTGCAATCAAATCAATTCTTCAATTCAATCAATCGATTATCTAATCAAATCACTTCAACCTAAATCATTCCAATCACATCAATTTTTCTATTCAATTCATCACATCCTATCATCCAATCAATCATTTTCATCAAAACCATTGCATCCAATCAAATCAATCAAATCAATCCAAGCAAATATCCAAATGCAAGTCAATCCTTAATCCATACCAATCAAGTCGATCAATCTTGTCAAGTTATCCAATCACATCCTTTGGTCTTGATCCTAATCTTTTCGTAAACCAAATCAACCAATCAACCAATCAATTATTATCATCCTTGTGTTGCTCTAGGGATATATCACTTCCCAACAATGACAACACTATCAACATCATCAATCAATCAATCAATCAATGGTTTACAGCTTGATAGGATCAATACCTTGTTTGTTTTTGTATCATTTGTGCATGCTTGCTTGCTTGTGTGTGTTATCATTTTATCTTGCATTTGTATCAAATCCATATCATTCCAGCTAATATTCATATCTTGTGTGTGTTGGAATATCTTTTTGCATTATCCTTTGCATCTAAGGTCACATAATACCTTTTGTGCATTAGGACTTTAATGCTCTAAGTTTACTTCCTCATACATCTAGACAAGGTTGTATTACGCTGGGGCACGAGACACATCGTCACCTTGGTCCTTATACCTTGGTGCATAACATCTAGTGCTATATCAAACATCATGGTTGCTCACTTTCATTGCAGCATAGCACATCCTTTCATCTCCTTCATCCACATTCTCTCTTGCATCATTCAACTTATCCCTCCTTTATCATTTCATTTCATTTCGAGAGAATACCTGTGTTTTTCCAACCCACCTATCCTCTCGAGGGGGCATCATCGACATCAAAAATCAGAAACATATCAGGGGCAAATTTTATTTTATTTTATTTTTATTTTATTTTATTTGAAGCAATGCGTTTCACACATCACTTCAAAGAGGGGCAAAATGTATACGCATAAAAATGGTCATGTCTATAATCCTGGCATATTATTATTTAAATATTTATTATTTAATTAATTTAATTATATTGTTCATTCATCTTATTCTTCCTTCATAATTAAATAAATTTATTTTATTTAATTATTTTCATATCCACTTAGTTAATTAAATAATTACATTTTATTTATTTAAATTAATTATCATTGTTTAAATTTAAATTAAATCTTTTGATTTAATTAAGTTTAAATATTTCTCTTTCTTCTATTTTAAATTTTTCAAGATTCTAATTAATTAAATATTTCATTTAATTAATTTCATAAATATGATTTAATTAAATAAACCTTATTTAATTAAATATTTTATGTTTTCTTTCTAAATCACAACTAGATATTTTATTATCTTCTGTTTTCTTCTCATATCATAATTAAATATTTTATTTAAATATGAGATCTTTTCTTTTTTCAAAAATCCTGATTAAAGCTTTCTTCTTATCACAAACTTTCTTCTGCTTTAAAAGCTTAATTAAATATTTCATTTAATTAAGAAAAAGTTGAATTTCATCCACAAATAAATAATTGAATTTTTAATTCATTATTTATCAGCTTTTAAATCTTTCTTTTATTCTTTTAAAGAAAGATGATTTCTTATCTTCTTATCTTCTTCTCTTTCGTAAAAATAGAAAAATCTTGTTTTCAGTTTTTCTTCTATTTTCTCTTCAGTTTCATCCATCTTCGACCATTTGATCTGTCAAGAATTATCATAGCCATTGATCATATCAGCCAATCAGAAGCTTTTGAAAACTCTATAAATACAACCTCTCACAATTCATTTGGGGGGTTGATTCTTAAGTATCCTCACTCTGTCAAAATTATTCTTCAAATATTCTATCTTTCATCCATCTTTCTCCTTCAAACCTTTATCACATTGTTATGCTGTAGAATTGAGCAACCAACATTCCTCCTCTACAATCAACCTTCAAAATCTTGAATCCTTGTGCAGATGGAGAAGAGCCATGGAGATCAATCAACACTAGTTTGAAAATCAGTTTGCAGTTTCTTCGGTTACTATTTTTATTTTCATTCTAGTTTGTGCTTCATGGTGCTTGATAGGATTTAATTTGTTTATTGCCTTCAATACACTTAAACTCTTTAATTTATTTCCCTATCTACACATATGACCTCTATTCTAGTGCATTTGTAATTTTTCTAAATTGTTGTATGGATTTGATGTGACCACAGCCAGTGGTTTTATTGTTGTGTTTGGATTAAAATGAACCAATCCTAGGATAGTCATTTGGATTAAAATACACCAATCTTAGGGTAGTCATCATACATTGCTATCTCGGTTAAAATGAACATCATATCTTTTGTGAAGCAATATCTTCACGTGGAATAGAAAATTATCATTTGGGCTTTAAAAACTAAACATGGTTTGTTGTGATTGTATGGTGATAGGCCTATGCTCTCCCCTTAACTAGGTGATCAAAATTCTAGACTCATCTTTTGATTTCATGCACTTTATGCTTTGTTAAATCCTTTAGAAGGCCTGTCATAGTGGGAAAAAGTACTCACCCTACCAGAACAACCTCAGTGGGAACAACCAAAGCTAGGTTTTCCAACCCACTATAAAATAAAAGTGAATCTAGGGAAACCCACATTTACTGGAAGTGTGCAAGATAACGATCCCCAAAATCTTTGTTCTAAAGATTGGGAGGTCTCCTAAGGGATTTTATCATTTTCCGCTCAAAATAAATACCCTATCTATGAACCTTAGTGTAGAATCCAACTGTGTTAGTATCCAAACATTATAATACTCACGGTGCAAGGGGAGGGAAAAAATTTCCCCTAAGACACTCACCATATAATTTCCAAGGACCATTTTCTCAAGGGATCAAGAAATCTAACTTTGAGTACACACCTAGAAAAGAAAAAAACATGAGTGCCCTCTAGGGGGTGACACAGTTGTGTGAGTTGACACAATTTTAAGATGTAGGTTGTATTTATTATGATGACCTTTTGAGCTTAAGAGTGAGTCTGCCTGAAGTGTATTCTTTATCAAATACCAGTGGAAATCAAAGAGGATCATGTTTGATTCTTGAACATACACTTATTGTTTAGATTCTAGGACTTAAAAACAACTATTTTACAACTACTCGTGTTTTCAAAACAGTAATTCAGATAAGATCATCCAAAAAAACACAAAGAGTTTGACAAATCAACCTGTGAAAATTTATGTTAAGGGATTGAAATCAATAACATTTGTCAAGAAATCCCTTGCAAAAAGAGTCAAGAAACCAAAGAAGCAACTTAGCTATGAAAAACTTTTGGAAATGAGACACTTCTTATATCAAAGTAGGAAAATTTTGCTTGAACATTCAACTTTCATCCAGAGATATCATGGCTTTGCGAGAGGATATACTGATGATTTTACTTTAGAGCCTTTATATTCACAAGCTTATTTCCAATGAAGAGATCTTTCACAAAAGAATAATCATAGTCAACCCATTCATCATTCTTTCATCCCACAACTAGCAATACAATATTCCAACAGCCCAAATCAATTGTTACAATAGAGAAAAACTTGAAAACATTAGGCTTTTTTGCAGAAGACCATCATTTTTCAAACTTGCTTTTATATGTGAAAGGTAACTTTTTGAAGGTATCATCCATTATATCATCAAATTCAAAGATTTAGTAGCAAGATACCCTGTCAAAATATCCATGATTCAAAAAATTACACCCTAAAAAATCAATCCTTTTAGTGAGAAAAACCAAAAAAATTGAACAACACTGTGAACAGTCCCAGAATAGCACATACACCCAGTATTTTAGCACATCTGCAGTCCAAATAGCACATTTAACCACTTTTCATCTCATTTGACCATTCTTATGGCGCATCTACAATCTATCACCCACCAGTGTCAGAATTATAATATCTTAACGCAACCATAGTCTATTTTAGCACATATACCCTGTGTGATAGTGCATTCACCATATCTTTTAGTCCATACATAGTTTGTTTTAGTGCATCTTCCATTTGTAATAGTGCATGCACAAAACAAGAAAAACATAGAGCTATTTAAACCCCCTATCAGACTTTTGACATCAAAACTCAAATCTTTGTCAAAACAAAAAAAAATCTCAGTCCAAAAAGTGTCTTAAACTTGGAAAAATAGGATTTTACAAGCCAAAATTTATCAAATTAAACCAATATCTTACAACTATAAAGTTTCTAAATCATCAAACACAAATTTTTGGATTATTATGCTAAGTTTCTTTATTAGGATTTTATCATTGTACAATCACAAAATGAAACATAATAATCAATTTTTTAGCTTAGTCCTATCAATATAATTTATCACTCTATTGGACTTAAGTTAATATGCTTGACACTCATCCGACAAGATCAAAGTTTAGTGGGAAAAACAAACACTTGTATGCCAATTTTGACGAGGTTACAAAGAGAGAAACTTAGAGAAAAGGAAATTAAAATACCAAATACCATGGCTGAATAATTCCACCAAAATGATGCAAATGAAATAACCCAAGAGGACATCCAAATAGCACAACAAGATCCCAATTTCCATAAATTTATGGAAAAATTCTTAGAACAAGATATGGAAAAATACCTTTTGATGCTAGTTGAACTAGGTACAAAACTTCCAAAAAAAATTGATATCAATTGATTAAAAGAAGTACCTAAGGAAGCATTTTCAAAGATTAAAAGGGCTATGGTTGAAGCTCTGGTCTTGGTGAGTCTAAACTATGCTAAGACATTCTATATATATTTGTTTGCTTCTGATCACTCTTGTTCTGCTATGTTAACTCAACAATCTAATCAAGGAAATGAACATCCCATAGCATTCATGAGTGCACCATTGAAAGATGAAAAACTCAGATATCCAAGTGTGGAAAAGCAGGCTTATGCCTTGGTCAAAGTTGTGAAGAAATTTAGACATTATATCCTTAGAAACAAGGTCTTTGCAATAGTTCTTGATCTTGCAGTCAAGCTGTTGTTGATGTAGAATGAGTTGGGAGAACACAACGCTAAGTGGGTAACTATGTTACAAGAGTACAAAATTGAGATTTAACCCATGAAGCTGGTAAGAGGGCAAGGACTTACTAGGACAATGGTAGAAATGGGCCATAATCTTGCATCTCAGCATTACAATCTAGAAGATGTTTCCCCTAGAGAATGGTATGATGATATTGTTCATTATCTCCTGACTCAGAGGTGTCTAGACTATCTTAATGTAATACAAAGAAGAGTATTACATTTGAAGAGTGATAGTTTCATGCTGAAGGGATATGTTCTATATAAGAAAAATCATGAAGTTATCTACTTGAGGTGCTTAGGACAATAGGAAGCTGAGAGAGTCATGACTGAATTTCACAATAGATATGGTATTGGCCATGGATTTGTACATTCTACTGCAAACTATATTCTAAGGGCTAGATATTATTGACCTACATTGTTCAAAGATACACACAACCATGTCAAAACTTGTCATGTATGCCAGACCACAACAACCAAAGAAAAGTATGCAGCTCTTCCACTTCAACCAGTCTTTGAGGGTAAAACCTTTTGCACAGTGGGGGATGGACTTCATAGGTCCCATCAATCCACCTTCTTCTGTGGGTCACAGGTATATTCTCACCATTAATAATTATTTTACATGATGGACTGAAGCTCTTGCATGCAAACAATGTACTTTTGAAGTGGTAATTGATTTCATTGAATCAATTATTATCAATCGCTTTGTATGTCCTTTATCTTTAGTTTGTGATAATGGTCCTACATTTGCATCATTGAAATTTTCTAATTGGGCCATTGATAATGGGATTATAATAAAGTTTGCATCTAATTACTATCCACAAGGTAATGGTTTGGCTGAGTCTTCCAATAAAAACCTTTTAACAGTCATCCGTAAGCTATTAGTGAAGAATCCCAAGGATTGACACACTCAACTTAGATTTGCTCTGTAGGCAGATCATACCAGACATAAGACTTCCTTAGGGACTTCCCCTTATCACCTTGTATATGGTTTGGAACCTGTATTTCCCATTCAATTGAGGATCCCTACTTTACAGTTCATTAATGAATATTATGATGAAGAGAACAGGCGTGAAGCTTGCTTGCAGGAGCTGTTACACCTTGAAGAAAGAAGAGATGAAGCCTTAGAGAAATTTGTTAAACATCAAGGTGTCGTCAAAATATGGTTTGATAGAAGAGCCAAGGTAAAAGCCTTTAGGATTTCTGACTTGGTTCTCTACTGGGATAAAGCCCATGACTGTAAGGGGGAGCATGGTAAATTTGACAAACTTTGGCTTGGCCCTTACTAGATTTCAGAAATCCTGGGAGATAATGCTTTTCATTTGAAAACTCTCACTGGGGAGGATATCCCACTGCCTGTCAATAGGTAGTATTTGAAGCATTATTTCCAGTCTTGAGTTGTTTTCAACTCTTTTCCTGTACATAGTTAGAGTAGGCCTTCCTTTCTATTTTGCTTTGTTTTGCTTTGGTTAGAGTAGTTTTTCCTTTTTGTTTTCATTTTGTTTGTTTTGGTTAGTATAGGTTTTCTTTCAATTTGGTGTTTTTTCTCTACTTTTGATTTGGAGGTCTTCTTGTTTTCTTCTAGATGTGTTGCACTTGCATAGCAAATATTGTTTTGTCTGGGACTGTTCTGAGTATTTCCTCGATGAACTTTAATCCTGTGTCTTGAAGGGATGGTTGAGGTCTTTGTTATCATCATGCAGTCTAAATGTCTAATTTGAAGAGGATGGGTCACTGGTTTGATTTGAATTTGAAGTATTCTGAAATATTATATCTTTAATACATCTTAAAAATCCCGAGGTTGTGGTAGGGTCCTTGTGAGGTCTTGTCAAGTGAAAAATCTTACTTTTCTTCAGTGCCACTATGGTTCTCATCCCTGAGTGTGAACTTCATTGTTCACAGGTTGAAAAGAAAAAATGAAAAGAAAAGAATATCAAAAGAAAAGAAAAGTGAAATATTGAAAATCAAAAGAATGAATTCAAATTATCAGGAGTATCTAAATATCTCTATCAGGGCTATGAACGCCTGGCTGGAAATAGAGCTATGTTCAAGAGAGTCACAATGATAACCTCATCGAGGCTATAGACGCCTGACTGGCAGTGAGGCTCTATCTAGGTTGCTTTTGTAGTTAGAATCTTTACATAGCCTGTCTTGACTAAACTTGGTTTCTACAACAGCCCAAGGAGGGAAATGAACTCATGTGCACACACTTGGATTCTCATTCTATGGAAGGTTCAGTCTGCTTTTGGTTTTGATTATTTGATCTTGCATTTTGATTTTTTTTTTCTAATAGAGGGATCAAAACTAGAGATTTTAGGTTCACGATTCTTGTTAATCATCAAATACTTTGACGCATTTCCCCAGCAAAGTCGCCATTTGTTGTGCAGTTTTTACACACACGCCCCACTTAAAGTAGGGACCCTCTTTTGCTTTCGCTCTTGTTGTTTTGGCCCTTTGCATTGCCTTGGCATGAGCTTAAAGTTTTCATCTTGCTTTCCTAAGTATTTTACCCAAGTTGCATGTTGAAAATCTCAAGTTTTGGGCCAGGTCTAGGTTTTTGCATTATTTCAGGATAATCCGGTCCAGTTGGATTTTCCTGGATTTCTTTCAAACTTCAGTTTCAACGCAGTGGTTCAGGAATTTTGGGTCTTCACGGAATTCTGCGTGGGCCTGATTTTTCTAGGAGTCCGTTGTCTCGTTGAGTTTCCGAACTTCTCTGGTTTGATGCACCTTGGTACAGTCAAATTTTGCACCATTTTCTCTCATCTTTCATTGTGTATTGCTTTTGCATTTGGGATTGGGTGATTTGGGCATTTGGATTCATTGACTTGCTTGCTTGGAGTTTGAATTCCTGTGTGTTTGGGCATTTCATGGCTTGTTTTGTGTGTTCATGGTCAAAATTTAGGGTCTCAGGCCTAGGGTGTCCCTAGTGCATCTTAGTTTGCTTTCGAATGAATCTAGAATTCAAGGAAGATCTGTAGGAGGTTCAAGTTAAACTGGTTCCATACCCAACTCCTCAAATTTGTGATCATTCGATCAATTTGGGTGAAATCGTGAGAGGATATCAATATTCGGGTTTTCTGTCAACCCCGAGATTTTCCTGTCTGGTCGGATTTCCCTGATTCTCCTACCCCTCTTCATTTTCCCAAAATTTATGGAAAATCTTAAACTTTTCCCTTTTGCAGAATTTTGGTCTAGGCAGATTTTCCTGGATTCTTTGTGATGCTTTGTGAAATGTAAAATCGGGTGAATTGGATGAGTTTAATGGTAAATGTTTATCATTCCTTGCTTTTAATTGATAAATTACACAATGATTATGCATTCTTTATTCATTTTTAATGATCTATGGTTGATTTTGTGCCTTTTTGGGAAAATCCGCCTGGCCCTTATTTTTTTGAATTTCCTTTTTGGCCTTGATTTTGTGGTTGGCTTGAAATCTTGAGCTACGTTGAAAGCGATTTAACGATGTTTCTGGGTTAATTTCAATCTTTGCTTGGATGTTTTTGAATGATGGATATATTATTGATTATGGGCTAAATCCTCATGTTATAATGGGTATTATTAATGGTGGTTTTTGCTGAGTGTAGGCTGAATTTAACTAGGTTGTCAAGGAAGTTCTGGAGATGAAGTTCAATTCATAAATAAATTCAAGATACTCCCCCTTGGACGACTTGGTGAGGTGGGCTCAGGATAAGAATGGAAGGAAGCAATTAATTTAGGGCTGCATTGAAACTTGTGCATTGGTTTGAATTATATTGAAGATCCTAGGCCGACTTGGATTGAGTTCAAGCATTTAATGCTAATTTGTTTTATTTTGAATTCTCCTTGGGCCGACCTATTTTATTGCCTTTTATTATTGTAAGCATTAGTTGGGATGACTTGTTTGAGGCTATTTTTTGATTGTAAACCCTTGCTAGACCAACATGCTTTGGAGGTTCTTATAAATTGGGAGTTTTTCCTCATTTGTAAGATATAGAATAGAGAACATAGAACAGAAAAGCCAAATAGTTCTTAGAGCTAATTAGGTAGTAGAGCAGAGGTAGAAGTTAGTCAATTTCAGAGCAAGTGTTGTAACAAAACATTGGATTTGTTGCTAAAATTTGGTGATTCAATATAATTGAAGACATTGTGATCTTCTGGTGATCTCTTTTGTGTTGACTTATCTTGCATAGTTCTTATGGTTCTATCTTTTAAATTGCTCAAGTTTATTAGATATATGTTAGATCTTATTCAATGGTGTTTATGGTTTGATGCTTGAAGTGTTTGCAGCAATCCCTAGTCCATACTTTTTGCAGCTAGTTGATTGTTAGTTGCTTTGCAAAGTTAGCCTGGACCTTTATATTCATTGTGCTTAGTTCAATTGTGAAATTTATTCATTTCAATTGCAATCGGGTTGTCTTGGATGAATGTTCATAATTTGAAAATCTTAACACCTTAGAAGATTACACTATTTCTATGAGATTGTAGGTTCATCTGGGTTAAGTAGGAATTAGTTTATGAGGGATTAGTCCATTTCAAGTATTTCATCATTTTCATTGTTAATCTTAGGAGTAGTGTTAAACTTAGGAATCTCTCTAAAACCCCAATATTTTGTTATTTCTTTTTCATTTGAGTTAGATTTAGGATTGAAGCATCATCATATTGCAAAATCTAATTCAATATTTGCTTGTAGCAAGGTCCCTTTGTGATTACCAACATTTTCACATTTATCACTAAGTTTTTTATGCATTGTCAAGACCTGACAAGAATATAGTTTTCCAAGTGCTAGAAAAGGAGCTAACATATAATATACTCTTGGGACATCTTTGGATTCATAAAATGCAAGCAGTCCCCTCAACTTATCATCATTTTTTAAAGTTTCCTATTAATGGACAAGAAGTCACTATTTTAGTTGATTACAACAATCCCCAATATTGTAACATGCTTAAAATGGCGCAAGAAAATTTTGTGCCCCATAATAGAGAGGCAAGCACTTTTGTTCATCCAATAGTGAAAAGAAATTACACATTGTATCCAAGTGGGTTAAGAAAAAGGACCAATCAAAATATACAAGTGTTGTTGATTCCACTCTATCAAACAGTGAGGGTCAACTGAATTCTCTATCATAGAAATTTCAAGAAAAGATCTAGTTAATGAACAAAGGCATGGGAGAATATTCCATTGGGAAATATCCATTTCTTTCATAGCTACTACCATCTCCAAGTTCATATGGACAACCATCAACAATAGCACAAAAATCATCACAACCTACCAAAGTTTTTTATATTAGATTTGTGAAGGAAGGTACTTTAGAAGATGAATCTAAAGATATCAATTGGCTCTATAAAGATGAGGAAGCCTCTACATCGACAAATATTAGCATAAAGACATATAAATATGGTAAGGGAAAAACAATATTGGAGAAAATTGGGTATGAAGGACAAGGACCTATTGGTAAAAGAAAAGAAGGAATTGTAGAACCCATCCAACCTCTCACACTTCAGCCAAAGGATAAAATATGACTAGTTTATATAGGGGAAACAAAAGAGGAAACCACTCATGAAGTGGTTGAAAGGATCCTTCAAATGCGGGATAGCTGTGAAATAGATTGTAATGAGTATGAGTGGGATTCTTTATTAGAAATACCATACAAGGACATACAAGTTGATGTTATAAAATATTATGCACCCACACATGAGGAGCGACAAAGTTCAGGGACTAGACCCCTTGTATTTGGATCACAAAAATGATGACTCAAGTGAGGATGGATAGATATCGAGTGAGATAGATGACTTGGAGGAGAGTAATATCATAGACCTTGATATCACCACTGACAATTTTGAAAACATTGCTATAGGAACCCTCACTGTCATTGAGCCTATTCAATCTGATGACTTTTTACCTTTAATACATCCTGAACCCATCGATTGGAACCAACTGAACCTATTGATATTCCTATCTTTGTGAATGATGACGCTATCATAAATTTCCTTTGTTATGACGAACCTACCACAAGCTCTAATCATAATTCTCATAATGAAACTTTGGGTTAGTGATGTAGAGTCAAGGTGGAGAAGACTCAAACAAATCAGAATTCATTAAAACATCAAACTTTGTTATTACATTCAACCATCTTGAATCAACTATCATCAACAAGGTTAAAAAGGCTTCAAACCCAACAAATTGGTGTATCCTTTTAGATAAATCCTCTCAAGGACAATCTCATCATCAATATAGAATCTAATCAGATCCCAAACAACATTCCCAAGCCAAACATACAAGGTTGCTTTGCAATTTCTTGGAGATCCTTCAAACTGCCTTGCAAAAAGGCTACAAAATTAGCCCTGTTTTACAAGAAAACTACTCTTTCAACTTCTTCTAACCCACCAAGCTCTTGGAAAATGATCAAACAGATCACAAAACTCCCAATTCCATAGGTTTTAGACAAGCACTCAACCTCTAAGCCATAATTTCTTAAAACCCTCAATTTCCTAACAAATACCTAGGGTTATCAGCATCTCACAACTCCAAGGCCTTCCAAACCTCACCAAAACATAAAACATGTTTTTTAGGGTTTTCACACACATAATAAACCTTCCCCTAGCCTTTAGACTCAATAGATCTCAAAAACACCACTTTGGTTCCTCCATTTTGTTGCAGGGGCACCCAAGCTCCTTAGGGGTCAGTTGAAGAGTCGGGAGAGTGCAGGGGACATGAAGATTTATCCAACATCTCAGGGAATCAATTATAACATTTTGAAGCCTATAATGGCTTTTGAAATGGATAAAAATATTAAAGGAGTCAAAAGTCCTGAGGGTCCTGATAAGGACCCTAGGACCAAAAAAAATTGTAAGTGGACAAATAGTGTCCTAAGGGTGTAGGTAGGTCTATAATTCTTTAATTATATCAATCAAGGTCAAATATTAAAGGTTAGATGGTTTTTAGTTAATAAAAATCAATAAATGATGAGTTGGAAATTCAAATTTTGAATTCCAACGGTTAGTTGTGCTTTGGGCAAGTAAGTGAGTTTTAGGAGTTTAATCAACAATAATGTAAAAAAATCAATCCAAAAAAGTTTGAGAAGTTGGGGAATTGATCTATAACCTTAGAGGAAGCATTTGTACAGAGGTTGGGTTGGTTGATGTTGCATTGATTGTACGGACTTCTACAGGAGAAAGCAATAAAACATCATTTTTTTGCAATTTCCTTGAGTCTTTTGATGAACTACTACTTTCTATTGAATATTTGTTCAGTTGGATGGTTTAGGGACTTGTATTTACTTGTTTTGAAACCATTTGAATGCTCTAAAAGAAATAGCAATAAATTCTTTGTACATATTATAACTGATTGTCCTTAAGGAAGTGCATATTTTCACTATTTTTTGGGAGTTTCAATAAATGATGGATCCATTTCATGGAGGAATGTGACTAAAACCTATGAAATTGATCACATTTAACATGTATCATACACATCTAGGAAGTTAATGTGCAGGAAGGAAGGAATCTAGGGTGTACACCAAGTCTTCACAATGCAAAGTGCGTGAAAATGGAGGCTAAGGTATAGCAATGGGAGTTATGCCTAAACAAGGGGCATGTTTTTGAGTTTGGATTGATTAATTATGTTGATCTAATGGTTCAAAGTTAAAGAGCAGGTTTTGGAAGTGTCTAGAATGCTAATTTTCAAGAAGCCCTAGTTTTGGAGCAATTTATTAAGGGTTTTGTGTTTAGGAGTATTAAAGGTGTCATAGAAGCCTAAAACCTTGAAAATCCATGGTTTGGAAACATTTCAAGCGACTGTTGAAAGTCTCATGATCTAGAGTTGAGATTGGAATAGGTTTGCTTTGAAAAAGAGGGCTAATTAGGCCTTGATTTTATGGAGACAACAGGTTTTGGGAAGGTTGGTTTGAAACAAGTGCCATCGGGGTTTGGATATGTTGTGTACAATCATAAACCACATCTAAAACAATCATTATATTGAGGATTCCTTTGGAAAAGTTGTGAGAAAAGTTAAAAAAACCATCATTGGAGGCCTGTTGGGCTAGAAGTCTACTCAAGGTGCAATAAGTGAGTTTTTTCTAAGACAGAGGTTTGGGGATTTGAAACCATTCAAGAAAATTTTGCTTGAGTTCCTTGAGATCACTCCAAAGGTTTGGGTCCATTAGGAAAACATCTAAGTTATAAGTGCACTATTGAGGCTTGTCTCCATCAAGGTGCCTAAAAGAGGGTTTGAGATTGCATCATTATGATCCTTGAAATCTTTGTGTTCTACCTAAAGTCCCATACCCTCTGCATCAGAGTGGTATCAGAGCAGTGAGTAGGTCCTTTAGGGATTGAAGAATTAGCAATGGCACCTTAAAATCAGTTAGCAAGAGAGTTGGAGAAGTTGAGGGAAACCTTGGAAAAAGAAAGAAGGGAAAGAAGAGAACAAGAATCAACAAGAGAGCAGGCCAGAGCAAGGGAAGAAAGGAAATGGAGAAGGGAGAGAGAGAATATGCAAGCAAGGATAAACAACTTTGAGAGAAATAGAAGAGAAGAACAAGAAAACCAAGAGGATAATTATGAAGATGAAGAGCATGTGAGGGTAAATCAAGAACAACCTGCAAGTGAGGTAGAAGACCCTGACAAAAGGAGGTTATTAAGATTGTTGAAAGTAGTACAAGGTCATGGAGAAAAGAGTCACATAGATTTTCCTATCTATCAAGGGAAGATGGATAGTGAGGAGGTGTTAGGATGGTTTGATGCCTTAGAGAACTATTTTGAGTTTGAAGAAATGGATGAAGAGAGGAAGGTTAAGTTTTCCAAAACTAAGTTGAGAGGTACAAAACTAGCATGGTGGACTATTTTTCAGAATGATAGGATGGCTAGGGGATTGGAAAAATTTTCTACATGGGCAAGGATGAAGAGTTTGGTTAAGGAAAAATTCCTACCATCTAATTATACCATTCATGTGAAGAGGATGAGGCAGAATTTAAGACAAAAGGACATGGATGTGATGTCCTATACTGAGCAATTTCACAAGCTTAGTATCAGAGGAGGATATGAAGAAGAAGATGAGAAAGTAGCCAGGTATATTAATGGCTTGAGGTATAACTTACAAGATGAGACTGGTTTGTAGATTCCAAGGACATTAGGAGAATGTTTTCAGTTGGCCATTAGAGTAGAAGAAAAGGTGAAAAGGAAGCACGAAAGTTCAAGCAATGGTGGAAGAGGAGGTAGTTTAAACAGAGGCGGAGGTAATAGAGAGCAAGGACAAGGTAGCAATGACAAGAGCAACAATGACAAAGGAAAAGAGGTGTTGTCAAATCAAAGAGGAGGATACAGACAAAGAGGAGGGGGTAGATTTGGACAAGGTAGAGGCCCATTCACAGGTAGGTGTTTCAATTGCAATGAACTAGGGAATCCTTCCTGCAAGTGTCCTAAATGGGAGCAATCAGATAAGGGTAGAGATAGGAGAGCTAATTTGGTACAAGAAGAAGAAGACAAAAAGGAGGAATCAAAGACATTGATGGTATACCCTGTGATTGATGGTGAGTTCCTTATGGTCAAGCAAGGAGAAAGACTTCATCAAGAGCCAAAGGTAACTATCTTCAAGACAAATTGTCTTAGTCATGGTAAGATATGCAGATTACTCATAGATTCAGGATCACATAGCAATTTAGTTTCATTTAATATGGTAGCCAAGTTAGGAATTGACACATTTGATCATCCTACTCCCTACAAGGCCACTTGGGTAACTCAAATGCAGCATGTAGAGATTTGTACAAGGGATTTTTTGGATTTTTCAATTGGATCATATCAGGACAGGATGCTTTGTGATGTCATTCCAATGACTTGTGGTCATATCATCTTAGGGAGACCATGGTAGTATACTAGGTAGACATTGCATGATGGATACCATAACACATATTTGGTGCACAAAGGAGGTAATAGATATAAGTTGGTTCCTTTGCCTTTGGAGTAGTCTAATGAAATTTTTGTGATCTGTTTTGAGAAAATTTTGAATGTGAATATGCAGGGTAGGACAGGGGAAGATACTGATTGGAAGAGAAATGATAGGTTGCAGTAGGGTTATGAAGCACACAGTCCTAAAAATCAGAATCTATGGGACTTGGACAGTATTAAGGTGGGGAATATTGAATTCCTTACAGTTGAGGATAATGGAGATAGTGTCCTTTCACAAAGGAATAAGTGGCATAGAGGTATAAATAAGGCACAAGGACAGACTGAGTTCAAACAACAAAGAGGACAAACACATCCTTGTTTTGATTCTGACAAGAGTGCAGGTTGGTAGAAAAGGAAGAAGGTGACTTTAGGTGATTTCATGTTATGGGATCAAAAGATGCAAACATCCAGGACCAAGGAGTCTTGTGGTGGCAACAAGTGGGATACTTCTTGGGACAAGAAACTTTTCTTTCTTGGGGAGAATGGTGCAGGGGCACCCAAGCTCCTTAGGGGTCAGTTGAAGAGTCAAGAGAGTGTAGGGGACATGAAGATTTATCCAAAATCTCAAGGAATCAATTATAACATTTTAAGCCTATAATGGCTTTTGAAATGGATAAAAATATCAAAGGAGTCAAAAGTCTTGAGGGTCCTGATAAGGACCCTAGGACCAAAAAACATTATAAGTGGACCAATAGTGTCCTAAGGGTGTAGGTAGGTCTATAATGCTTTAATTATATCAATCAAGGTCAAATATTAAAGTTTAGATAGTTTTTAGTTAATACAAATCAATAAATGATGAGTTGGAAATTCAAAATTTGAATTCCAACGGTTAGTTGTGCTTTGGGCAGGTAAGTGAGTTTTAGGAGTTTAATCAACAATAATGTAAACAAATCAATCCAAAAATATTTGAGAAGTTGGGGAATTGATCTATAACCTTAGAGGAAACATTTTTATGGAGGTTGGGTTGGTTGATGTTGCATTGATTGTACAGACTGCTACAGGAGAAAGCAATAAAACATCAATTTTTTGCTATTTCATTGAGTCTTTTGATGAACTACTAATTTCTATTGAAGATTTGTTTAGTTGGATGGTTTAGGGACTTGTATTTACTTGTTTTCAAACCATTTGAATGTTCTGAAAGTAATATCAATCCATTCTTTGTATATTATAACTGACTGTCCTTAAGGAAGTGCAGATTTTCACTATTTTTTGGGAGTTTTAATGAATGATTGATCCATTTCATGGAGGAATGTGACTGAAACCTATGAAATGGATCAAATTTAACATGTATCATACACATATAGCAAGTTAATGTGAAGGAAGGAAGGAATATAGGGTGTACACCAGGTTTTCACAATGCAAAGTGCATGAAAATGGAGGCTAAGGTATAGCAGTGGGAGTTCTGCCTGAACAAGGGGCATGTTTTTGAGTTTGGATTGATTAATTATGTTGATATAATGGTGCAAAGTTAAAGATCAGGTTCTGGAAGTGTCTGGAATGCTAATTTTCAAGAAGCCCTAGTTTTGGAGCAATTTATTAAGGGTTTTGTGTTTAGGAGTATTAAAGGTGTCATAGAAGCCTAAAACCTTAAAAATACTTGGTTTGGAAACATTTCAAGCTACTTTTGAAAGTATCATGATCTAGAGTTGAGATTGGAATAGGGTTGCTTTGAATAAGAGGGCTAATTAGGCCTTGATTTTGTGGAGAAAGCAAGTTTTAGGAAGGTTGGTCTGAAAAAAGTGCCATCAGGGTTTTGATATGTTGTGTAGGATCATAAAACACATCTAAAACAATCATTATATTGAGGGATCCTTTGGAAAATTTGTGAGAAAAGTTAAAAAAACCATCGTTGGAGGCCTAGTTGGGCTAGAAGTCTAGTCAAGGTGCAATAAGTGAGTTTTGTCTAAGATAGAGGTTTGGGGCTTTGAAACCATTCAAGAAAAGTTTGGTTGAGTTCCTTGAGATCACTCCAAAGGTTTGGGTCCATTAGGAAAGCATCTAAGTTATAAGTGCACTATTGAGGCTTGTCTCCATTAGGGTGCCTGAAAGAGGGTTTGAGATTGCATCGTTGTGATCCTTGAAATCTTTATGTTTTTCCTAAAGTTCCATACCCTCTGCATCACATTTCAAGCCAAAATATCACATTCATAGCCTAATATAGCATCACCAGACCTACTAATTCCTTGCCACTAATAAATGAGTTAAGGAAAGTTGAAAACAATACATTATAAGCCTTTCCTCCAAGTCACAAGTTACCATAGTAGGAGGAAAGTCTCCATTACAAAATTGGAATAAAACTCAGACCCTGCTAGTTTGTATAGGCTGATCAGGAAGAAATGAGTTTTCTTTTAATCAAAACAACCAAAAGGAGTCACAAAACCAATGGAAAACCAAGTTAAGACATGCCACTATAATCTTTCATGAATTTCCAAACATGGGAGGCTTGTATTGGGTTGTTCACAGGGAAAATAAATTGAAAAACTCAGAAAATTGTTGATATTCCACAATTTTAGCATTGAGAAAAGCATCAAATATTCAAAATCTATTCATTGAACCCCACATTCAGGCTTGAATGATGTTTTTAATACATTTCAAATTAGAACCAACTCCCTTCAATGCCCATAACCACCAAAAACTAACTTTTGGGAAACACATAACAAATTTGTTGCATTAAGCAACTCACAAATTTGCACTTTTAGACTCCTCTGACCTAATGACTCTAACTAATAACTTTTAGACCATTTAAAACTTACTCCTAATACATAATGTCAACCTTCACCCTTGCACAATTCATATAAATTCATATGTTTTCCATCAAGGTTTACAATTCAATTTTGGACACCATTCATCGCAAGAGTGCACTTTATGAATAGTTGACCACTAACCTACACAAAACCCAACTACATGAAAGAAAATGGTCAAATGGACCTTATTTTAAATAAAAAATATGACTAAACACCTAAACTATTTAATTCAACCAGGATATCTAATGAAAAATTACCACCAAGGTATGATTTGAGAAGTGGTTGTAGGTGCCCTTGCACCAATCAAGAGGGTGTGAAATCTTTCAATTACAAAATTGAAAATAGGAATAATGGATCTAATGGTCAAAACCATTCAATGGCAGCATTAGATCTCAAAAAAGTAAAAATAAAGAACACATCTGATGGTGAAAACCTCACAAAGCCACCAAAAGATGTGAGATTTGACACCCTTCTAGAACATTATCATGAAAGATCATTAGTGTTGGTGGAGCCTACACAGTCTATCAATATCGACACAATAGAAAAGGAAAAGACTCTACATTTGGTAGCATCTATGAATGAATAAGAAAATCCTGAATTCACCAAGTTCTTTGAAGAAAGACACATGAATTTTGCTTGGTCTTACCCTGATATGCCAGGGTTAGATCCAGATCTTCTAATGCATCATTTATCTCTCCCATCTAGGATAAAACCTGTAAAGAAAAAACTAAGGAAAATGTATCCACATATCACCTTGTTGGTAAAGGAAGAGTTGAAAAAGTTGTTAGATGCAGGATTCATCAGATCTATTGATTACGTTGAGTGGATTTCTAATATTGTACATGTTTTTAAACTAGATAACAGTATCTGAATATGTACTGATTTCAGAGATCTGAACAAGGCATGATTTTCCTTTACCAAACATTGACATTATTGTAGACTTAAAAGATGGACATGCCATGTTATCACTAATGGATAGCTTCTTAGGGTACAACCAAATCAAGATAGCACCCAAAGATCAAGAAATGACAGCATTCACATGTCCGTGGGGCACATTATATTGGAATGTCATTCCCTTTGGGTTGAAAAGTGCAGGGGCCACATATCAACAAGCAATGACCACCATCTTACATGACATGATGCATACCTTTATGGAGGATTACGTGAATGATATATTAGCAAAATCATATACTAGAGAAGGACATTTGGAGATCCTAGGAAAAATCTTTACTAGACTAGAGAAGTTCAATGTTAGATTAAACCCTAAGAAATGTGTGTTTTGGGTTACATCAGCAAAGCTCCTAGGATACATAGTGTCAGAAAAGGGTATCAAAGTGGATCCTACTAAGGTCAAGGCCATAATGGAAATGCCACCACCAAATAATATCAATCAACTATGGTCTCTACAGGGTAGGCTACAATCAATCAGGAGATTTATCTCCCAATTCACAGACAAAAGTCATCTATTCAATCATTTGCAACATAAGAATGTCTCATTCAAATGGGATCAAGAGTGTGAAAAAAATTTCAATCAAATAAAGCAATATCTAATGTCACCTCCCATACTAATGCCACCTATAGAAGATAGACCATTATTACTATACATTGCAACAACTAAGATTTCTCTAGGTGCTTTATTAGCATAGGAAGATCCCGCAGGAAAGGAACAAGCTATTTATTATATCAACAGGACTCTAAATGGTTATGAAATAAATTACACCTTCATTGAGAAAGCTTGTTTGGTGATGGTATTTTCTATCCAATAGTTGTGACATTACATGTTGACTCACATAGTTACGCTCATAGCAAAGATTGATCCGTTAAAATATCTACTCAGCAAAGCTTCCCTCACAACAAGACTGGCCAAGTGGATCATGATCTTAAGTGAAATTTTCATTCAGTATGTAGATCAAAGATCCATCAAGGATTAGGTAATAGAAGATAAGTTAGTTGAGGCTCCATTATCAAATTATTTTCCAACAAACATTGAGTTTCTTGATGCAGAAATTCTTACTATGACCACACAACCATGGTAACTTTATTTTGATGGGTCATTCACGCAATGTGGATTAGGTGTAGGAATTATATTTGTTACACCTCAAGGATATACCATCCCAAAGTCATATAGACTCGTGTTTCCATGCAAAAATCATGTGGCAGAATATGAGGAATTAATCATTGGCATCAAGGTTGTAGTTGAATGGAATATCATAGAACTACAAGTATATGGAGATTCACAACTAGTCATTTATCAAGTAAATGATGAATATCAAACCAAAGATGAGAAGTTGATGTTGTATAATAACATGGTGGATGATCTCAAAAAGTACTTTCTAGAGATCAAATTTGAACAGATTCCAAGGGCAGAAAACAAAGTTGTTGATGCGATGGCAACAATTGCTTCTCTATTGCAGATTCCAGAAAAACAAGGTCATTATAAGCTTATGGTAGAACAAGTGTCTAATCTTACATATGATAATCTAAAATCTCAAACCATATTCCATATAGTTGGCATTGAATCCTCAATCTATGAAAAGACCTATGCTTACCTTAAAGACAATATCCTTCCTCTTGATCTTTCCAGAAACTAGAAATGCAACTTCATTCACCAAACCGCACGACATACCTTAATTGCCAACATACTTTACTGTCGAGGTCTAGATGGTACTCTTCTCTAGTGTCTAGAACATAATGAATCTGAGATGGCCTTACGTGAAGTTCATGAAGTTATTTGTGGAACTCATTCAACCGAACTAACTCTAGTGAAGAAACTCCTCCGTTTGGGGTATTATTGGTCAAATATGGGAAGGATTCTTATTAGTTTGTTAAGAAATGTCAGAAATGTCAGATCCATGGTAACTTAAACCATGTACTATCACAAGAATTGCAACCATTTAATTCAACATGGACCTTTTTTCAATGGGGACTAGACCTAGTAGGAAAAATTAATTCGTCTTCATCCAATGGACACAAATTCATAATCACAACAAAAAAATATTTTACAAAATGGATAGAAGTGGTTCCCTTAACAACAATCACTAGAAAACACATTTCTTCTTTCATTATGAATTACCCCATTTGTCAGTATGGCATACCTTAGTCCATTGTAACAGTCAATGATGTTGGATGTGATTGGAACAGTCAATTAAACCCTACTCTCTGGGCATACTGAACTAGCATTAGAACACCTATAGGAGTTACACCATATGCCTTTGTATATGGATCAGAGGCCATCCTACCTATTGAGGTGGAAATACTATCACTTTTTGTATCACTGAAGGGTATTATTATAGATGAGGACTATAGAGTCTCTCAACTTCAAGAACTAGAATTGTTGGATGAACATCTTCAACAAGCTACAAACCATCTAAAGGCATACCAAAGAATGTCCAGAAGCTACAATCATAAGGTAAAACCTAGAATCTTTCAAGTTGGTGACTTGATCCTGAAGGAAAACCTTAGAAATCAACACGATAGGGAAAAGAAAGGAAAATTTGAACCTAACTAGCTAGGTCCCTATGTTGTCACATCAGTTTATGGATATGGGATCTATCAACTGTCTACACCTGAAGGGGATCTGTTCAATGAACCTATCAATCATATCCATTTCAGAAAGTTCTACACTTGAATCACCTAGTGCATGGTTCAAGTCCTGGATAAATGGTTGCCTTGATGAAAACCTAGCAAAACAAGCGTCTTGATGACAAAAAAATACAAAAAAAATCATAAAGTCTAAAAAAGTGCAATAAAAACATGTGAAAACTTCGAAATAGGCGTTATTTTTCATTTAAACTAGCAGTTCTATCTATTAGAGGCATGTCATGGTCATCCACTTTCACCATTATTTCCATCCAATATCATATCATTACAACGTGGTCATGTCTCACCCTACCTTGGGGGAAAAATCCTGAACTCATTGGGGAAATAAACTTTGAGCTTAATCAAATAGAAAAACATCAGTACAAGAAATGTGTCAAAAAAAACCAAAACACAATAAAAAGACAACATTTTGAAATCAATCATACATGATCAAAGCACTCATCGGAAGGCATAAAACTAGGTTTTTCAAATCAAAATGGATGATCTAATCTAAATAATGATTGAAATAATTTAAGCAGAGGTTGAATCGTTGTACTTTGATCTTTGTTATCATTTCTTTGGAGCAACTCGATGATGTATTGAACTAGAGAAGCTAGGAAGAAGAATGATATTTTCTTTGTCTACTATTTGTGAATTAATTATTTATTGTCTCAATTGTCACAAGACATGCTCTACAAAGTATCACTGATGACATTCCTAATTCACACACTATAATGATTAATTCTTGTTTTTTTACACAAGAAATGCTCAGGTCATCTCAGTTTAATTGTACATGAATTCTTGTGTTCACTTGCAATATCAAAAATCATGAAAGTAGTACTCAGGTCATTGTGGTCTAAATTATACCATCGATGCTTGTACTCACTTTCAACATTTTAAAAGCTTCATGATGATAAACAGAAAAATAAATGGACTATTAAGGTGCCAATGTTTGCATGTAGATTTGCATGATAAAATTATATTGCATTTATGTTAGTCTTACATTTGTAGAGTATTTGTTACAAAAGCTAGTATAGGATTCAAAAACAATGTTATCTTTTCTCATAAATGGATTGAGTATACTTGACATTAACAAAAACATCATCATTATCATGTAGTTGCATAATCATTTACATTGCATACATTAGAAAACATTATTATATTATTTAATCATTCAAGCATTTGATCATATAATTTGCATTAATCATGTCATTTCTTCATTTGTGCATCACATCACAAAATTGCATGAGAAAAACTATAAAAAAAAAATCTCTATGTAGTTGCATTTTTATTCATCCATTCATCATATCATAAAACATACATTAAAAGTACCATTATATTCATCATTCATTCATCCATTTCTTATATAATATATTTGCATTTAAAATACCAAAAAAATAAAAGTACACATATATCCTATTTACATCATTACTCATTTATCATTGAAACATCACATACATAATTATGCATATGGTTACATTATCATGTAATTTAGATATACACATCATCATACATCTATTATCCATTATCATCCAACACACATCATGCATTCATACATCATCATTATTCACATATCACATTTTAACATCATAGATAGAACATCATAAATCACAGCATATCATCATGATCATTAAATGCATCCATAACAATATCATATAGATCATGACATGACATATAGAATAGGGAAATTAAATGCATCCATTAGAGAACCATATAGAACACATATAGATCAATCAATCCACAACATATAATATAGATCTCAAAATCATAATGTCAAGTATACAATGATGTCTGAAATATAAGGAGATGTAACATCAAATATGGCTGTAAATAAAAAAAAATGGAGTATACATCATATCTCAATATGCATCAAAAAGTACAATCATATGGCTATGTGTTGCTAGCTTTGGATGGTGCAAGAATATTTGGACCAGTCCCTTCACCACCAGATGTAATAGGATCTCTTAGGTCTCTTGAAAGAGGTTGCATAACACCCCTACTCATGGTCCTAGACTTGCTCCTACTAGATCAAGACTAGGAATAACTCACTCTCTACTCAGAGGGAACTACATCATGGTACCTCCCTTTGTCGCACTCCTCCTCCCAACCTAAACGAAGAGCCTCTCTCATATAATCTTCTACAGATGTACCATCAACCAATCTTTGTAACCTCTTGGCTATCAATTGTGCCTACTCTATAGCCCATTTGGTTGCATCTCTCTCGACTGTCAATGAGGCAATCTATGCCTGAGTAGCTATCACCTTTCCCTATACTTGAGCAAGACTTTGTGCATGTGAGTGGGCCTATGTCTACATTTGGGTCTATTTTTGAACCAATAAACCTCGTTCTTGTATCAACTACCCCTATAAGGTCCATACTTGCACCTGTAAACTCACAATCTACATCTGCAAATGTTGTGAAGGTACCCCAATCTGAACACGCTACTTTACAGGAGCTACCAATGATCGCCTCTTACAAGGAACCATATAATCCTACACATCTACAGCTAGATCCAACCCACCTACACCTGATCCACCTACCCCACCACCTCCTCCATCATCATCACCATCATCATCTCCCTCCTAATCTCCATCTCCCTCATCATCACTATTACTCTCCTCCTCACCAAGTAATGGCATTGGCTCATCAAGAATGATAATCCATGGAAAGGGATGTAGAGCTAGATACTTTGCATAATCAATTGTAATAGGTTCCTTGGTAATACTAGGATGAATCTCCCAGACTAAAGGTTGTAGACCCTAGAACTCTTGAACGACAACATCATATGAAAGATAGGGTCCCCACTCTATAGAATCTATCTGATGACAACCATAATGGGAAACACCCTGGGGCATTCCCTGTACAATACCATACTGCTTGAGCACCCTCCAGAACAAAAATATCTCCAAAACACAATGATTCTGACCAATCAATAACATCAACTAAGAAAGGTATGGCAACTAAATATCGTCATCATCCCAGTGCTCACAATCTAGAGAAGGTCACCATGTGATAGCCTCAACATCATCCAACACTCTCCTCCAATGCTCCAACTTACCCAATCTAGGCTAAGTAAGATGACCTATGTAAATATACACATATGGCCTCATGGCGGTCCGTTGTCTCACCATCACTAGATGCATAACAACTATGTACTCCCACACCCACACATGTAGTAATGTAACTCTTGAGGATAAACTATGACCTCATAGGTAGACAACTGAATGCAAATCATGATAAAGATGAGCAGGCATACACATGCCCCATGCATATCTGGTACCGTGTACAATCACACTCTCCAAAACATGGCCCCAACCAACAGAAAGTCCCTTTAACCTATGATCGAGACAAAGGAACCCTCCAATAAAACTAGCAAGAATAGAAGGAAAGGTGGCATAGACATCCACCATATCATGCCATGGAATCTCTTATCCACAAATAGTATCATCCTAAAACACTCTGAATAGAGCATCAGTCCTACCCTACTTTGAAGAATCATAAACTACAATATCACCAACAATGGGTATCCTCAAAATCTACCAAACAACTCAAGAGTGACTATCATCTCACCAATAGGAAGGTGGAAGGTATTATGCTCACTATGCCAACTCTCTGCTAGGGCTTTCAGAAACTCTGATTAATCCTAATCTGGGGTATATCTAATAGAATAGACAAACCACAACGTGTAGTGACTACTATCTCAGGTTGCACTAGCTGCGGTATCAAATCAAATGTCCTAGGGAACCACTCTCAAATCTACAGGTTCGTTAATGACTCCTATCATCACAAAATATTCAAAGTCAGTACTCTTTGTCAAATCATTAAACATCAATCAGCCTATCAAATCTAATTAGCTCTGGTGAGATTTTGATCAAATCTCATGAGCAACCATCAATGAACCTCACCTATCATGAGGTCAATTAATCAAATCAACCTCGCTTATCATGATGTTTATCAATCAAACTATAATTATTCCTCACATATCATGAGGATAATTATCATCAATCAATCATCAGATCTCGACTATCATGAGGTTGAACATCATCTACTCTATTGAGATCATCAATCATATCAAATCAATAGCTAACACAATAAAAATCAACAAAATCAAGAACAAATTTGACAAAATACATCACTCTAACTTAAATGTGCTAAAACAATGTTTTTATGCTCCACAATATCGAATGTGCCATTAAAACACCTCGATGCACTAAAACAGGCGATAAAAGCGCTATTTCATCAGATGCGCTATTTCAGGAGACAAATGCGCAACTTCAAGTAGTCAATGCGCTATATCATCGAATGTGCTACTTCACCCTACAGACACACCATTATAGCCTATGCGTGCTACTTTAACATATGTATGCGCTAAATAATATATCCTAAGTTATAAAGAAATAGATGCACTATTTCACCTAACGTATGCGCTACAAAAAATGACCTATGTGCTAATCTAGTGTATGCACTAGAACAGTAAGCATATGCGCTACATCAGGCGATGTATGTTCTAAAAGAATTCAAAAATTTCAAACTGAATAAAATGTGTGAAAAATAAGAAAACACAAAAAATGAGGAGGTTCCTAGGTACGTACTAGAGGTCTATAAGTGGCCAGGTGGTTGTGTCGATGAATGTGCTCAAAATGGTGAGTGTGGTAAGGGATTGACATTTTTCTCCATAAAGCTCCAAATCACTCTCTCTCAAATTTCAAAACTCAAAATTGCACAAATGAATTCTAAATCACCCTTTTCAGCCTTTTAATAGAGTGATTAAAGGTGATTTTTATGGGATTTATTTAATTTATTTACTGGAGGCTTAATTCAAAATTCACCATAGGGGCATCTTTCAAACTGTTTTTCGAGAGATAAATTATTTCATATCATATCTTTATCAAATCATGAGAAATCATCATAAAATCATTGAAAATTTTGAAAAATTCCAAAAAATAAATAGAAAATTCACCAATTTATCTCTCGAGGGGGCTTATATCCATCATCACAGCAAAATCAACATCTAGGGCATATCTAAAAAAAAAAATCATTGGTACTAGGAGCAGCGGAAAAAATTTCTTTGAACAATGTGTAAACACATCACTTCAAAGAGGGGAAAAATGTATACACCTAAAAATGGTCTAGATAATCTAATTAATTAAATACAATTTATTTGATTAATTAACCTTAAATTCATCTACTATTGAATAAATAGAAATATTTATTTATATAGTTCACATTTATATTCTTCTAATTATTCTCTCTTAATTAAATAATCAAAACTTCAATAGTTTTTATTTAATTATCATTATCTCTCTTTTATTAAATAAACAATATCAAAAACATTTGTTTATTTTAATAATTGTTATTTCTTCCTAAATTTGAAACAAATCCAAATATTCAAATTAATGCACATATTTGTACAACTCATCATATTTCACCTAACAAATAAGATATGATATGTCTAATTTAATTCATCTCAATCTTGATGGGAAAATTTGGAGACAAATTGGAGACAAATTTACAGGTGAACTTCTTCATCTTCTTCCATTGATCATTCCTATCTTTTGGCTGAGTATTTTTGTGGGGAGGAACAATCTCCATAATCAGTTTAGGCTTCTTCATCCTTCACCATTCAATTCTTTAGATCAAATCCAGACCTTTGCTTTGTTGCCCCTTCACAAATATGTTGTCGGGAATCTATAAATACAACTTCTTATTACAGGAAATGTATCCCAACTTTGTGCAAACTTACTCTACAAAAATATCAATTGCTCGCAATCAAGCATCTTAGCAATAGCAGTCATAGCATTTTAGAATCAATATCATGGCTGCATCATAGTTTATTGTAGCTTCTTTTATAAAGTTTTAGGTCAATTTAGATTACAGTAGCTTCATCATATCATTTAGGCATCATCATATAGGATTAGATTATTGCATTTAGTAGCATCTCTTTTTCTAGATTGGAATTTTAACAGTCACAATGCTTACAAAATCTGAGAGCCCAATGACTTAATAAATCTTTGAACATGGAGAATAATATGGCGTGTTCAAGAGTTAGATTGTGTTAATTAGATTAATTATTGTTGATTCTCTTGATATAATGTCTTATTAAGAAGTTTTGTTTGTTATTTTACTCATTATTTATTCTGCACTTACAGAACCCATAAAAATTGGAAGTACATCTAAGTTGTTAGTTCAGCATTGACCTATTTCTTACAAGGCATTCAAATACACACTTTTTTGAACCGATCAACTACTACATTCAGATAATCATGTCCCTTCCTAGACATCGCTAACCCCCTAACAAAATCCATTGCCACACTTTCCCATAGACGGGATGGTATAGGTAGAGGTATGTACAACCCCAATTTCATGTTACTAGGTTTACTAGTTGCACACATGACACAACCTCTAATATACTTGGATACAATTTCTTGCATATGAGGCCAGTAACAATATTGCTACAACTGAGTGATAGTCTTGCTTACCCCAAAGTGTCTTGCAATCAATGAGATGTTTACTTCTTTAATAACCTATGCTTGTTCATCCCTTGGAATGCATAACTTTCCCAAGTGATACAACAGTTTATCCTGCACATAGTAATATTTCTCTTCTACATGTTTACTTTGGATTAAATCTGCATAGATATCCTTAAAGCTCTCATCATTAGCATATTGTTCATGAAAACTTTCATGAACCATAGAAATATTATGAAGGATTATCAAAGATTTCATAACATAAGGCCTAGAGAGCATGTCTGCTACTTTGTTATGGGTACCTTTCTTATAATTAATTACCAAGTGAAACTATTGCAAAAAACTCATCCATTGAAAGTGCCTACTTTGTTGCAATTTAAACTGTGAGTGTAAATACTGAAGTGGCTAGTGATCAGTGTGGATTACAATTTCTTTCCCCATTATGTAATGTTTCCATTTTTTAATAGTTTGAACTAAAGCATAAAGTTCCTTATCATAAGTGGGATAGTTACTTACTAGTCTTGAAAATTTTTCAAAGTGGTAGCAGACTAGTTTACCTCCTTGCATTAGAACAACTCCCATGGAAAATTCATTCGCATTTGTCTCGATCTCAAATGGTTGATGTAGATCTGGTAAGGCCAGAACTGGTGTGGTGCTCAACTTTTCCTTCATAGTGTTGAAAGCCTTCTATTGTGGACCTCCCCACTGAAAATTTTTCCTCGTATTGGTTAATGCGTGCAATGGTGATGTAATATAAAAAAAGTTTGCAATGAAATTTCTCCAGTACTAAATTGCAACTAGAAAACTTCTAACTTCTATGACTACACATGGATTAGGCCAATTTATAGTAGCTTTGACCTTCACAAGGTCTAATTTCAATTGACCACTTCCTATGACATAGCCTAAGTACACTAAGGATGTATTGGCAAATTTGCATTTAGACATTTTTACATAAAAAAATTATTTTCTCAATACATCAAAAAAATTCTTTACATGACTTACATGATCTTCCCAAGTTTGAATGAAGATAATAATATCATCTAGATAGACTATGACAAAATCATCAATGAAAGGATGAAATACATCATTTATGACTCTCATAAAGGTAGCTGGCACATTACAAAGCCCAAAGGGCATGACCATCCACTCAAATAGTCCTTGTTTTTTCTTAAATGCAATTTTCCAAATATCATAGTCTGCAATTCTTATCTGATGATATCCACTATCCAAGTCTAACTTAGTGAAATAAAATGCATGCTTCAACTGATCAAGTAAATCATCTATCGAGGAAGAGGATGTTCTTTACTATTATCTTGTTTAGGGCTCTATAGTCGATGCACATTCTCCAAGTCCCATCTTTCTTTGGAACCAACACAATTCGAGAAACACAAGGAGATGTACTAGGACAAATGAATCCTTTTTCCACCAACTCCTGAACCTACTTTTTGATTTCCTTATTTTGTATAATAGATAAATGGTACATGTTGATGTTAGGCAATGAAACATCTTGTTGTAATTGGATTTCGTGCTATATGACTCTCTTGGGTGGAAAACCCTTTGGTTCTTGAAACAAGTCATCATAAGTGGAAACAAATTTTTCCATTTCAACCTTATGTTTTGGGTGACACCCCTTGAATGCCTCAGATTTATCTTCTTATTTGGATTTTACAAGCATTAACACAAAGTCCTTAATAGAGTTTACCAACATTTTCATTTGACCAACATTACCTAGTGTAAGATTAGTCTTCACCTTATGTGCACATACAGTGTACTCTATCCAATATTTAAAAATATGATACTTTTCTCCCCCCTATAAAAGATTGTTTTTCTATCATACAAATAAGGACTCCCTAACACAAGCCCACAAATATCTAAAGGAACTACATCTACCTCTACCTCATCAACAAAGTTTGCAATGATAGCAAATCTCAATTTACATTTTTTTGTTACCTATAGTTGAGCATCATTACAAACCCATCCAAGTGGATATGGCTTAGGATGAGGTTTTGTATCCAGATTAAGCATCTTTACCACTTCTTTAGATATTAAGTTAGCTTGGGAACCCGTATCAAACAGTGTATCAACCTTAGTATGCTTTGTTGCAACCTGAATGTGAAACAATTCATTTCTTTTCTTATCAACCTTAGGAGAATATTATTTACTTGTACTTGCACTTGCATTGGAAAAAATTGTATTAGAAGAAAGAGGTATACCTTTCCCTTTACCTTGGATCTTGGAAGCAACAATCTTCGTCTCGTCTCTAGAGTCAGATCCAAGATCCTGTTGAATCATTGTAGCAGTCTTTTGCTTTCCTTTATTGCCTCTATATCTTTTTAGCCTTAATTATAGATGCATCTTCCAACACTTTGAATCATCATGCCCCTCTTTCTTGCAATGAGTGCATGTGGGCTTCATGCCCTCTTTCTTGTTTTTAGTTGTCTTCTTCCCTTTGTATTTGTCTTTGTCTTTACCCATAGGCTTAGATTGCTTCTTATTAGACTTATCAATGAAGGAACCCTTACCTCATGACTAAGTGTGTGGCTTGGACACAAAATTCAACCAAATTACTGGGATTCAAAAACCAAATGGAATTCCTTAGGTAAGAGTGAAGACCACCTATATGTACTTCAAAAATGTATCCTAGGTGTATAATGGAACATTCAATGTAATATCCCATTTACAGAACTCATGGGTGTAATCTTGAACAGACTGACCTTTCCCTTGCAAAAAAATTTTCTAGTTCATCATTAACTGTTGCATATGGCCTAAAGGATAGAATTTCTTTCTAAGAGCATTAACAAATTTTTCCGAAGTTAAACTAACTCTACCATGCTATGAAATTTATGCCCGAGTCCTACTCTCCCACCAAGTGAGAGTTGAACCTCCCAACCAAAGAGTAGCTAACTAGATCCTATCAACATCATCTAAGAGATTTTGGACTCTACAATAGACTTCAACTTGTTGAACCCAGTCATCTAATTTTTCAACATTCAATTCCCCACAATACTTTGGTAAGTCAAATTTTACATCCAATTTGATCCTAGGCTTATGTGCACCCTTGAAAGGATTAGAAGACATAGAATGAGTAGAATAAGGAGAAGAAGGAGTTGGGGAAATTTTTGGAGGCTCATGATCACCTCCTGATCTTTTCCCTTTGTCCTCACAAGCTTCATGTCTCTGCATTCGTGCTTGCCTCTCCTGGAATAGAAGTTCTACAATGGCCTTCATGTCTAAACAATCCTTCTCGAAACTCTTCTCATCAAGCTTTGAACTTTTTCCACCACCTATTTCTTCCATCTGTGAAAGTGGATCAACTCTTCGTCGTCCAATCTCAAGACTATATTCTTCAAGCTTGCCTTTTCCTTGTCGAATCTTGGATCTTGTTAGCATTCACTTCTGCAATACTAGTCACACAAAGCTCTGATACCAAACTTGATCTGATTTAGGATCTATGATGATTTCTTAAAGAATGCTTTTACAATGATTGATTAAACTTAAACATATGAAATAATGTATCAAAATGCTTAAATGAACATAGCATAATAAAGATGATGAACTGAAAGAAAGAGAGTAAAGAGATAGAAGAAAAAACATAATTGATAATAGAGTTCACCAAAAGGCTACATCTTCAGGTCCCTTTCCAACAAAGTGACTGATCCGATTATGCTCCAAAAATCAGAATTACAATTGCAAGACCATTCCCTTCCAGCACAGCAACATAACATTCCCTTTTTCGTACAAGAATGGATCCAACATCTTCAAAGTGTTCTCTCCTTCACATCACCTGATTACCTCCCAAAGAGCCTACAATCCTCCTTTTATACATAAAATATGCCTTAATAAGGCTTAACAAATAAAACAAATAATTAACCTCTTAACCCTTTCTATGCTCATCCTCAACCCCCTTTTGGTATTTTGTGTTTTTTTTTATTTTCTTAAGGGGGTTGATTTTTACTAATGGAGGCTCATTTAGTTAAGGCATCGGTCCACAACATTCAAAAAAATGAATTAGTCTCTATATGTAGTTACATGTCACACAGCGGCATAGCGGTCACTAATAATTTTGGGAGTGGGGTGGTTGTGAGTTCAACCCCCTGCCGGTTCATTTTTAAAAGCTATATAAACATACTTAGTGGACAAAAGGAACCTGCCATTAATATATATTAAGGAATAGCGTGTTGCTTAGCGGTTAAGGTGGTTGGTGGTAATTGATAGGTGGTGGGTTCGACCCCCACCGATAGAAATTTTTTTTATACCATTCAACGGCCGTAGGAGTGCACTAATGGGGTAACATGTGGCACCTCCTGATTTGTCCACATGTCACTTTGTCATTCACTGTTGGAGACACGTCACGACCACACCGATGCCTATACCTACTGACTGGACTGCCACCTATGTTGGATGATTGGATGTACAGATGCCATGTTTCACTTCCTAATTGGGCCAACTCAACATCTATACTGTATGACCTGCTACATCAGCATGCTGATATCATGCTAATGTCATCAGTTGTACCACTTTTTCCATAATTATCAATGACAACTTTGACCTATGATATCTCAAGCGTACAAACTCATATTTAATTGAAATGAACATCATTGGGTTCATTTCGTGGAGCTCTTTGATTTGATGCCATTTTTGAAAAATTTTGAGGTGACCATTTTTTTCACCTTTCTGATGGCCTTAGGCACTAGTTTGACTAAACTTTGATGGGTCATAACTTGAGCATATGAGCTCCTTTTGACTGCATTCAAGTTGTGTCAAAATCAAGATTCTGAGCTCTTTCTGATGGTGCTAAATTCTAGAGTGTTGGGGATACTTCAATTTTTAGTGAAAAATATCACCCAGATCACAACCACTTTAAAAAGTTCATATTTCTACAGGTTATACCTTGATTTCTAACATTTAGTATTAGAGCTAATGGTTTTGTTAAGAGAGAGACATCTTTAGTAAAGACTTCATTTAATTATCAACCAAGGCTAACATAAGCTTGTGATGATTCTAGAACTATATGTGCATCTAGAAATTCTAGACTGCCCATATCGTCTTAGTATAGGTGTTCACACATGTGAAAAAACATAAATTGCATAACAATGAAAAGAATTAAATCTATAACTATTGCTATGGGTACTTGCAACTTAAGACTATGACTAGTTCATTAGTAAAACTAAACTATGTAACTAACTAATACTATTAGTTGACCCACTTTTGATAATAATGCATTGAGGAAAACAAAACATGAAACATAAGACAAGATCTTAATCATGATTTTATTTGCATTCACAACATGAAGAATCTGATTAGGATAAATGCAATAATGAAAATAACTACTATAACAACATACATTAATACGTAGAAATTAAAGTGGGGAATATTTACCTTGAGTGGCCCTTTCTCAAGTTATTATATCCATAAAATAAGCTCAATTCTAACCTCTCAAATCTACTGATCATAATAATAAACTAAAAATATCTTCATTACATAAGGGTGATCTCACATAAGTGGGTTACAATTGCATTGACAAAAAAAAATGCTTGGGAACTTCAAAAAAAGCTGGGGGGTTCGCTAGAGGGGGATTTTCTAGAAGAGGGGGATTTTTTCACCCCATGTCAGCCATTTTTTGAATAAAAAATGGTTTTTTCTTTTTTTTCTTTAATTATTTTTAGGGTGTTCTAGCAAACCCCCCTTCTAGCAAAGGGAGGTTTGCTAGAACCTCCCATTTTTTCCCTTACCCCCCTCCATCTGCAATTTTATGCAGAATTTTGGGTTTCAAAGCTCAAGTTGAGGATCGAAAATGGAATCAACTTGAAAAACCTAGATGGAGGATTATATTCCTTGAGACCCAACTAGATTCAGGGATGGAAAAGAAGAAGAGCAGCAAGAACCCCATAATCCTACCATGAGAAGATCTATAATATCTTTCTATAATAAATTATATATCCATGCTCATTAGATTAATAATGGCTAACACGATATGCCTTAATTAATATTATAGTCTCTCAAGGACTCAAGATTCTAGGATCAATATATCCTTCCATAAGAGAGAAAAGAAAGAGCATAAATTTTCAATAATGGATGAAAATTAATATTAGATCAAATATGATCAATGCACAATACAATTATAATGTACAAATGAGATCTTTTTGGTTGAGAGGTGGGACTATAAAAGATCGTGAAGTGTCTTAATCCTATGGCATGAGACAACTAATAGTAAATGGCCTAGGACATAAGAATTAAATGAAATGAGATAAGATAAGATTACATGCCTGTGAACCATTTGAATCTATACCTTGCACAAACACAATAAACATGCAAACAATTAGATCAAACACAAGATTAGAAACCAATGATTCCTCAAGAAATCCATTTGAAATTTGCAAAAGATAAGAAATGAAAATGAAGAACACAAATGAAACAATTAAATCCTATCTAATGCAAGCAAACTCTTGATCTCTTGAGGGAGTTGGTGCAAATAGGTGTGTGGAGATTTGCCCTTTCCCAACTCCTTGAATGCAAATGTTGATTGAAGATGATTGATCCACTTGATGAAGACTTTGAATGTATGCTCCAAGCTAAAATCTGCAAAAAACCTAGCTATGATTCAATGAGATGAATGAGAATTGCTAAGTATTTTAGCATGGTAACTTTGCTTGAGATGTGGATGATGAAATAAGGATATAAGCTCTTTATTTATAGATTGATAAGTTGAAGAGATGTCCAAATTTGATCAATGTGGGACAAAGATTCAACCAATGATATAATGCCACTTGTCAACATGTGAGAGGATGAAGGTTGAGCAAGTTTTGAGGATTGTGCAAGTTTGAAATTTGAATTTGATGAGATGACATGTTTAGGGGGGATGAAAAATGAGTTAAATGCCAAGTGGGAGACATGTAAGAGACAATGTAAGAGCTTTAAATGCTTTGTTGGATGGACAAGTCCTTTTGGGGGGAGATTTCAAATTTGAGGAATATTCCATCTTAGATGCCTTTTTTGAATGAAAATAGGGAATTAATAAATCAAATAAATGATTTAATTGTGCAAGTTGCAAAATCTAGAGGATTTGAATGATTAGGATTAAATTAATCAGGATTTGATTAATTTAAGGGGATATTTAGCTGATTTGACAATTTGATTTAGATTTTTGGATTAATTTAAATCAAAAAGAGAGGAATATGATAAGAGGCTAATTAAATAAAGATTTTGATTTATTTAATCAAAAGGATGTGTTAGATTAAATCAAATAAGGTTTTAATTTATTTAATTTAACAGATAGACTTTAGAGATTTAATCAAATAAATTGATTATTTAATTAAATAGGGATAATTAGATTAGATGAATTGATTTAATTAACAAGGGAAAGTGACTTAATTAGACAAAATAATTTATTTAATTAAGAGATGAATATTGATGAATTTAATCAGATAAGGGAATTTGATTAAACAGTTAGACCGAGGGATGATTTAGGAAGAAATGATGTTAGTAGATCAGAGTGTGATATCAAACTGTATATTTTCGATGTCTACAATGCCAACTAAGACTTCTAGAAATATTCTTAGGACGTAGGTAAAATTCACATGTGAATTGGACCTACTAGGTTAACTAGTTATGTAAAACACCTTATTCACACTATTTTTTTTTTTAAAAATAGGTTTTGAAATGTATGGGAAAGAGATCCTTAAATAATAAGGGGGTATTGTTGATTGCGATTTTGGCACCACAACAATGCAAACAAAATATTGCTATTTTGCTTTTCCTAAAAGAGAAAGGCAACACATGGATGCCTTAGCTCCCAAGGTCCTTGTACTTGGGTCTCAATTGTACTGATGTTACTTAGTGGTCAATGCAAAAGTAACATTCAAGGGGCCTGCTGGTGTTGAGCTTCTGGACTGTTATTAGATCAAGCATGAAATAAAACTTACTCTAACAGGGGTTTTTAAAGAAATATAAAAAGATAAGTCAGAGTTTTGAAATAGAAAAGAACAATAGTTCATCCAACCTTAACTAGAATTGTTAACTTCAATGAATTTTTAAACCAAAACTGCAGAACAAGATAAGCTTGTGATTGACACACACAACCTCTTTCATTCACAGTGCTAATTTGCATAACAGATTTTTAATTACCATTTAAATAAAACACAAAATAATATTTCATTCCTTGAAGACTTCACAAATCAAATGATCAATTTAATACAAATATCATTCAAGAACACAACATTTAGTAGATTGAACTCCGATTGCTTCTACTGTTATTAAAATAGATATACAATATTTACAAAGCTGGCACAATCACCAGTGTATAGAGAATCTAAGGCTCCAGATTGTTTCCAACTATACTAAGAGAACTCAAGAAATACATTACAGTCTATACTAAAATATTACTACTAACCAAGGAGATAAAAGAAGCTCTCATTACTCATAATCAAGATGCAGCTCTGTCTCCTTCTATTAACTGACTAACTCCTAGTAGTTCTTAGTCTAAGAGTTCTCTAATCCTAGAAATTCTAATCTAGAAGTGCTAACACTAAAAGTTATAACTTTTTGAAGATCTCCTTTACAAAGAGGAAAGAATGCCTTTTATACAAAATGCATCAAAAGGATGCACTGTCCCCTGCACTAGGGTTTACAAAATATCTACCTCTAGGAGAGTCGGTTCTCAAATCTTTCTGAGGAAAGTCAAAATTGCATTCAATGTGAATCCTTGTTGTGCATGTTGATGAAGGATTCCCACCCACAAGAGAAGTCTTTTTAGATATTTTGACAACTGTAGCATGTGTGTCCATCTTCAAACTCTATTGGGGTGCCTTGAATGCTCAAAATATCCTCATCAATGTTGATCTACCTCTTTGCCAGTAGTCGCCACAGTTGTCCCATTGAGTCACAATTTCTTCCCTCCTTCGGCCTTTATTTCTATTTTGGAACTTCTCTATAGGTTGACCATTCTTCTGGAAATGCCATCAGGCCTTCTTGTAGATCTAAACATTTCACCCTAGCTAAACCATCACCACCTGTTTCTCAAAAAGAGTCCATCTGGTTTGCATTTTGTTGGCCTTCTTTCCTAGAAATAGTCAATCGGTCAAAGGGACCGATGAATCACTCTTTGGGCTTCTTCTGATTGGTCGGGCATACGTCAAGTGAGCTCCTTAGGTGGTCAAAGGTGGTCAACAAGATAGCCACTCATCAGTAAGACATCACAGCGATGATATCCCTCTCTCTGGCTTGGAGTTTGTTTTCCTTTCGGCAAGACTTCTTAATCGGCCCAAGGTCATAGTGATCCCTCATGATTATACCGATATCTATTTTTTCATTTGTGAATATACCACTATCAGCAATACTTTCATAGTCGCTAAGACCTCCTAGCAAAGATGCAAACCCTTCAGTGAGCTTCTTCATGTTGGCGAGACTATAATGTTTTGGGGAGACCTTTCTCCGAACTTCTTTCTTCTTACCAAGCCCACTTCCTTCGCTGAGACACCCTGGAGTCGCCCAGAAATTTCACTGAGTTCCCTTTATTCTTCTAGAGTCTCCCCAATTTCCTTTTCTTCAGTGTAACCTCCATGAGTTGGTGAGACATTACACCAAGTCCCATATCCTTCAGCGATTTTGTTTTATTTTGGCCAGACCCTATTGAATCGGCAAGAGATTATACCAATATTACTTCACATCGGCGAGACCTTTCCTCTTCACCAATACCTTATATCGAGGTCTTCTTCTTTCTCTGAGTTGCTCACTATTCGGCCCATGTTGTCGCTGTAACATCACCTCTTCAGCCGGACATTATGCCGAAGGGATCACCTTTGGCAATCCTTTCATTTCATTGAGACCTTTCTGCAGTCATGCCGACATGGGATCTTTCATTTCACACACGTCACTGTAGTGTTCTCTTGTCAGGGAGATGTCTTATAGAAACCTTATGTCTCAGCGAGAACCTCTGCATGTTGTTTCTTTGGTCATCGAGACTTATTAATTCTCTTGCCGAAGACCACTAATAGAATCCCCTTCATGGCATGTCGGTGCAACTTTGTGAATTCGCCCAAACCATACGTCGATGAAGATGACTCTCGCCAAAGGGAAAACTCATTGTGCGGCAATCAGGGAAACCTCGTGAACTCGCCAAAACATCTTGGCAGGGATAACACCTTATTCTGATATAGTTATCTTCCAGTCACCGAGACCATGAATGATGTCTTGGTGATAGATGCCTGTATATGATTTATGATCATCATGGCATCTCTGGGGTTGTACCGATAGGCAACACAGACGTATGTTGATTAGAATGCACCAGTAGTCGGCAAGACATCTGTAAGGTCTTGCCGACTTTCTCCTTAGATGATTTTTATGAAAAAATAAACTAGGGAAAGCATTCCAGCTGAGCCCCCCTTGATAAATACCATCATGTATGTGATTCAGTCCTGCATTCAATAAAGAAAACCATAATGAAGATCACAAGGATAGAAGTTAAATAATCAAAAAACCATTGCAATGAATCCCATGCCAGCAGGGTGCAGTTAAATTTTCAAACAAAATGATCATACAATAGTTTGGGTTTCAGGCCAACCCATGGAATCCAAGCCAAGGAAGAATTTCAGAGAATTCTGAGTCAGGTAGATTCCAGCAGAATAAGCATGAAACCACACATTAGAAACTCAATCTAATCATTATCAAACCTGGAACAGCTCATGAGACCTTAAAAAAAAAGCATAAATGAAACATAAAATGCATCATTATTTGGTAACTAGCCTTACTACTCGAAACTTCTCCACACTTCCTCAGATTCTGGGGAAATCCATGCGAGACAGATTTCCGTGAAAGAGAAAGCATTCCCACAAACTCGGAAAAGACAGGGGACAACAGATTTTGCGAAAATTTGGTCTGGGAGAAAATCCGTGAAAAAACAACACCCAGTTAGAGTTTGAGTGGGATCCGGGAAAATCTAGATGGAGTGGAAAATCCTGAACCTAGGAGAAAACCCGAATTCCAACTAAGGAAAAACCAAAAACCAAAGGCAAAGAAAGGGAAAGAAAGGGGGACCCGTTTTGTTCCAACTCAAAATGGGGTGGTTATGCAAGGCATAATAGGTATTAGATTGACTTTCAACCTAAATGGTGAGTCAATCGGACATGGATCTTAGTCCTTAGGATAATAGGTAAGATCTAAAACCAAATTAAAATGATTTGCAATACTCAAAATAAATGAATTATAACACCTAATACCTAAAATGAAAATTCCTAAAAGTACAAAAACTAAATTCATAGTTTGTAGGTGGATCTAAGAAGGTTTTGGACACATGCACCTATCACTGAAAATCAGTTTTAAGACCTGTTGAATGACTAGTTTTCCCTAGGGCGAATGGGTCCTGGTTAGGGCTCCTAAAAACAATTTTGGTAGTCATTCAATGATGTATTTTAGCTTCTATTTTGCATAGGTTCCACTGTCAGAAAGTCAAAAATAAAGTCTGCAACCTAGCTTTTGTGGCTTGACAACAATGATGACAACTTATGAAACAATACAAAATTTCTCCTTAGGGTCTTCAATCCTTCTTCAACCAGTAATTTGCACATACATAAAGAGAAAAAAATAAATTTAATGGGGATTTTCCTTAGTCAAACCCAAAGTTCAGTAATTAAACTTTGATAGAAAGATAATGACAATGGAGAAGGAAATTATGAATGAACACTTACTTGCTACAACTCACCAAACCTTCAATGGCTTCCCTTAGAGGACTAGAGACAAACACATCTCTCCAAGGAATCTAATCTTTCTTTGCTTGATAGATTTGAACATTTAAAAATTCTTGGATGCTTTAGGATCAACAATGCATATTGGCCTTCACAAGATGACATGGACACACATAATCTTGAACATGTTGTTAGGATCTTGACTGCTACGACAAATGACTGATAAATATACTCTTGAAAGCTCAATTATGCTCTTGAAAATAATATTTTCTCATGAAAGTTTCTTATTAAGTGTGTTAGATTTAAGTTGATAAAAAGACTATGTATTTATAGGTGTTTGTCTAATTTCCAAAAAATTAGATTCTAAAAGCTAATAATTGCAAATTGAATTTGAATCAATAAAATGTCACCAAAAACATATCTAAAAATGGGTCTAATGACTTAAAGGGGACCCATTCGTCCTTGGGTGAATGGGTCCTAGCCTGTGAGTCTAGGACACACACATGCTCTAATGTGTTTTAATTATTGATTGCATTAATTAAATGTTGGTTTCCCTTTTGAAAAATGAGAAAAATAAGGCTTTGGAATGCATAATTTGGAAAATTATTAAGGAACCCAAACTTAGTGTGAAATTGCAAAGGTATACAATTTCCTACACTACATTTAGCCCCCACTTTAATGAGAGTACGAACTTATGCTCAGACTCACACTAAAGTAGATAAATATACATCAAGATGGGTCCAAGTGTACAAATGTTAGAAATATAGGATAGAAAATATCAAGGAGAATGATCAAGCCCTAAGGATCGAAGATCCCATGGTAAACAAACATAAGGACAAAGGGACACATAGGATGTGTAAGATACATGTAGTAAGACAAGATACACAAGCATACAATGTCAAAGACAATGCAAAAAGGAAAAGGAAAAGGGATGGACTAGCAAGTTATGTTATGCCACATCCATAAAATATGCTCACAAGGGCTAGTGCAGTTTGGTATACACTAGGTGATCCCTAAAGGAAAAATGAGAAATGCACACTAGGTTTACAAATTTTGTACCCATAAAAGGGGTGGTAGATGGGACAGGTGCACCAAGTCTACAGGTGTGTCCCCATACGTCAATCATACCAAAATTTATACTTCCTAATAACTTTGATAAGGTGCCACAAAATGGTCAATGTGTTATGCCAATGCTACACAAAGTCCAACTTCTATGAACAAAAGTGTCCAAAATACCAAAATGTCAAAGCCAAAATGAAACAATGTTAATGTATGCCCCCACTTTAAAGGAATTGCTAAATACCATACTATGAGAAATTACTCTAAAGTAAAAATAATAAATGCCAATTGATAAAAAGGTCCATGAGAGCTTATTTGGAAATCCCTATGCCAATGATATGTTTCTAAAGAAACTTATGTCATAAAAAAGAAGGTTTCTGCCACATGGAATCCAAAAATATAACACATAACAGATCCACAAATTCGTAGTTAGTGCATGTCTTTTCTATAGTGATATATTAGAGCTTAGAAGCTTCATCATTCCCCAAATACTTCATGGAACAATGAACACAAAGGAGGAATGACACATAGAGAGAGAAAACGAGAAAAAAAATTGGGTCAACATGGAAGATACTTGGATGTCTTGATGCCTTGCACCATCCCCAAAAGGAAAACACAAGACAAAATAGAAGAAAATGTTTATGAAAAATCTATAATAATGTAGATACAAATAGAAGAATTTCATGATAGGTTCATTTCCTTTATATCCTTGCACCAACAAAGTAGCAAGGGTCATCCAAAGAAAACTCATAGACATAAAGACATGCCAAGCCACATGATATATGGGATCACATTACATACATGCAATCATAAAGAACATAGAAAGAAAAGAAAGAAAGTGTGTCACATGCGATCCAACCTATGGTAGGTCGTCTACATCCCAATCTTGTTCATCATATATGAAAGGCGAATAACTAGCCAAAGGGGAAATGACAAGTGTCACACTAGGATAGGCTATCAAACCCCTTGGCCCCCCAAATATAGGGCAAGGATGAGCCAACATAAATGATGATATGATGCTCCTTGCAATATGGAAAAATTTACATAAAGTGCAATATATGTAATAGTGAGTATGCTATGATTCTACAACTATCACATGGAAAGGAGAAAAGTGTGTGAATGCAAGCTAATTATTGTTGGGATGTGGTGTTGTACACCATTGCATAATTTTATCATTATAATGTTGTAAATAAATAATTATTTAGTTTTGATGCACCTAGTTGGTGTGGTTAATCACACTAGGTAATTATTTTGGGACCACTTTATGTTGTATTTTAACACTGTATTATTATTTAATATGTGGGAGACATGTGATAATAATTTAATATTGGGAAAATATTTAAAAAGTGAAAAATTAGTACCCAATATTAAATAAGGGGTTTGTGTTGGAAAATGTGCCTCAATCTCATAGCCTAAATCCTCTAAGAAAGCATGGTCGATGTGACATTTATGTTGTTTGGCCGACTGACAGTTTAGTAATCTTGTGTTTTGCTCATGTCACTGTGACTTTGTTTAAGTATTTATGAATAGACCTATCGTTGTTACTTGGTGCATTCATTGTAACTCTTTTCCGAGTGGGAACGTCTCGGCAATAGAAGGGTTTGTCACCAGGTTCCTAGCAGATGTCGGGGAGACTCATGGTGACTGGATCATCGGGGTAACTCATATGTGTCGAAATGATGTCTCAGCAATGATAGGAAGTCTTGTCGATATTGGCAGGACCTTTAGTTTGTCTGGCCAATGTGGAAATCAGCATGACTTGCTCCTATTGGCATGTAGTCTTGGTGACCAAGAGATGTCTCGGTGAATGGAGTCATCGGTATGACTTGAAGGCTTCGCTATGAAGTCTTGACAACGAGCATCTGTCTCACTGATGGTGTGGGATGTGTTCGGCATGACTCCTAGTGAAAGATAGGCTCGAGGTAACCTGGAGACTTTGGCATGAAGTCTTGGCGACAGGTGTTGGTCTCGCCGACGTGGATGCAACTGAAGTCATCGGTGTAGCTCTTGGTTCCCAGTGAAAGGTCTTGGCGAATTCAAATGTCTTGCCAACTCGGCAAGACATGAGCGCTTGATATGTGGTCTCGACGAAAGACATAAGTCTTACCGACTGGTGAATGTAGCGCTCGAGGTGACTTAACACATTGGTATAAGGTCTTGGTGAAGACGATAAGTCTTGCCGACTCTTTGATGCTTCGGTATGACATGTTCACTAGGTGTGATGTCTTGGTGAAAGATGAATGTCTTACTGACTGTCGAGCACTACAGTATAACTTGAAGGCATCAGTATGATCTCCTTGTGAAGAGACATTGTCTTGCCGATGGGAATCCTAATGTTGGTATAACTCTTGGTGAATGTTCCAGAGTTTGGCATAACATGAATCTCGGTGTGATGTGTTGGAGAAAGACAAATGTCTTGACAACTCGGTATGACATGTTTTCTTGATGAGAGGTCTTGGCAAAAGACGAATGTCTTGCTGACTATAGGGTGCTTCGGTGAAACTTCAAGAGACTGGATGAGAACTCTTGGCGAATGGTAATGTCTTGTCAATGGAAAAGCTGAAATCAATATGACTTGTGAGCATTGGTAAAATGTCTTGCCAATGGAGGAATCTCTTGCCGATGGAAACAAAATGGATATTGGTAGATTCGGTATGACTCATAGCCTTCGATATAACCTCTTGCCGACTATTGGAACCTATGCCGATATCGTCTATGAATCCGTTGAGCATCAGGGAGAGACTTCTCGTGTCTCACCGACATGCAAACTCAGTGGATTGTTCCTTGACCATTTCACTTGGCTCGTGGACCAATCGGAGGAAGCGAAATTCAAATGGTTGGCGGTTGGATTTTTTGCAGCAGTTGTGATGGAACTAAATGATCTACAAGGAAAAATCTACACATGAATGGAAAAATCTACATTTTGATAAGGATGTTGAGTTGGAGATTGTTGTTGTGTGATCTTGAACCGATTCACAGAGATCCTGTTGAGAAAAAATGCATACATGAATGCATTGGATGTTCTATAGCATGTAGAAGCTAACGGGCTGATAAGCCAAGGAGCTGAAGAGCCGAGAGCCAAAGAGAACGAAGCATAGGAAGAGAAAGGAAGTGTTATGCTGGAATCTCTCCTGATCTCTCAGGGATAGTTTGCTACCAGTTGTATCCAGAATGATCAAGATGTAATCTCCGAAAGGCTAAGAGCCTAAAATTGTATTGTAACTGATTTATTGCTGAAAAATACAATGGCTTGATCTTTGGAATGTGGGGTTTTTTATCCGAAAGGATTTTCCCCATGTAAATCTTTGTGTTCTGGTTTTCTATTTTATCTTTCATCTGTGTTGTTGATTGATGTTGAATTCACATATTTTTTTCTTAGAAGGATCAATGTGGGAAATAATTGTGTCTGTTTCCACTTTAGGACATAGTTGAATGTGTCTTTGAGGTAACCTAATCTTAATGAAAGTTACTCAAGGCACTACTGTATGGATTTTTCACTAGATACACTCCCAAATTTCCTTACAATTGGTATCAGAGCCTTCTTTTGGCCGTTGGTTCTAGATGTTTCTCCTATGATGATTTTTTAGCTTGAATGGGCTGGAAGAAATCTGGAGGAATGGACTGATGGATTGATCCTTTGATGAGTGGAAGCCTTGTGGTATTCTGAGATAGCATGCAGCTTGAAGGATGGTCAAGATGGAAAAAGGAGTTGATCATGTTGTGATCTGTGTCTCCTAGCTGGTAGAGGTTTAACCTTCAAGTATGAGGTGGATTTTCCTACTCTGTGGCTGTGTAGCAGTAAAGCTTTCATATTGGTGTCTGTGTGATACACTCCTGGGTGATATGGAGAAGCCTAGATTGTTTCTCAGTCATGGAAGAGAGTGCTTATGCTAGGTGGTGGTTCCTAGTGTTGGAAGGCACTATTTCCTATTAACCTCGAATGCTTGAAGGCTATGAAGTTAATCATTAGATGATTTGCAAGCTTTTGAAATAGCCTTTCTCTCTTTCTCAGATGCATGTACATGTTGGTGGTTTAGAGTTGGCCTAAAAGGGGTCTAGATTCTCTTGGACTGTTGTTTCCTTTCTAAGGATGTTTTGTACTTGCATGGCTCTGTGGTTTTGCAAGTTTTAAGGTTAAGAAAAAACTTGTGACCATGTGGAGTTGTTTTTAAGCTATTGTCTAGAAATTGGCCTTTTGGGGTGTTGTTGGATGAGATAGTTGTAAGCCTGCATGCATGCTTGGTGCATGGTTTGAGGAGTGATGCAGTTTCCAATGCAATGATGGGTTTGCACATTTCTGTTGAATGGATCTATGGGTTGTGCAATGTTGTGGGCTGTCTTTACCTACATGTTTTCTATGAGACAACTCAGATGTGGACTGTCTATATCCACGAGGTTGATTCATTGTTGGTACAAACTTGTTAGCTGGCCTTGTTTGTGGTCACTTGTGCATTGGTGTGATTTCTTTGAGATGAGAGGATGGATACTATTGAGTACCTGAATAGTTGGTTATGGGAACCTGTAGCAGGTGGTCATGATGCTTGGAGAGCTTGGATGTCACGGTTCAGTGGGAGCTCTAGCAGTGATTGTGGGTTCATCACATGGTGGTGAATGGTCTTCTTTAGTGTTGCAGAAGGGTTCTTTCTCTTTTGCTTGGACATTACTTGAAGATGTGAAACATCTTGGAACCATGGAGGACGTTTGGAGTCTTTGGCTAAGGTGTTGGTGGTGCTTGACAGGTGATGTTGGTTTTAAGTTTATTTGCTTTATGTCATGGTATACTCCTGGTGCACTAGAGTTTTGGCATTGTGCATTGTACTTGAGACAATGGTGAAGTCACTTGGAGCATGGTATCTCCTAAGGGGATGTGTAGATCATGATGTCATGATAAGTTCCTAATTCAGATGATTGGAGCTTTGACAATGATCTGGTAATTCTTTGTGTATTGAGTGCTTTTATTATTTGCTTGATACTTCATGATGTTGCAGTAATGCAGTTGAAGTTTAGCATGAGATGATCGGTTGCTAGTACTCATGGATACATGAAGAATAAGGTGAGGTTGTTTGTTCTCTTATGAGAGATGTGTTGCTGCTTGTTACTTTTGTTAAAGTTGTTTAGAAGAAAGTTCGAGAAGCCTTCACCTTGGTTGAACGTGAGTTCAATAAGAGACCTATGAGGAGATTGCTCTTGGATTAGTCATGATGACTTGCATATCCTGAAAGGATTATTCTCGTTCCCACTCTTGGTCTACTCGACAGCTTATCTGAAAGGTATTTGGCCCATTATATTTTTCAAATGTGTTTTATTAAGTTTACTTTCATGATATGGATCCTGAATTACTGTTTAATGATTCTGGAAGATTCATAGTGGAAGTTGTATAGTTTCTTTTATCTCCTTGTTACTAATGAGAATTGGTAGGAGATGTTGTATGGGCTGATTTCCTGAAATGGGGAATGAACTAGCTTGATCTTCTTAGAGATGCTTACATCCATGTTGTTTGTTAAATTGGTTTGATCTTGGTGATTGAACGAATGGATGTTGTTAAGGCTTTCTTTTGGGATATGAAGAAGATCAATCTTGTCACAGTTGGCTATTAGAAGTGTATGTAGGAGGATGTTCTATAGGCAGATGATGTGTAGAGTTTCTCTTTGAGGCTATGAAGGTTTGTGGTAAGGGAAATGTTTCTTGTGGGAGGTTGTTGTAGGTTGTGCATATCATTATGGATTTTTCCTTGGTACTACAGGGTTACATTTTCTATGTGCTAGTATTGGTAGACTTGCGATGCTTTTGATCTTTCAGATCTGGATTACTTAGGCAGTGGGAGTTCATGTATGTGTCTTGTCTTCTTCGAATGGTTGACACTAGAACTTGTTTTTGTTGTTAATGAGTTAATTATGGTTTGGCATAAGTTTACTAATGTTGATACCTGTGAGGTATGTGTGATTGGATGGTATAGCATGAGCTGTGGGTGCTATTTTCAATCATGTAGGTTTATCAGTTGGATGGGAGCAATCTTTCTGATTGTTGTTCTAACTAGTATTATTTATCTTATTTCTGGAGAATGACTTGACTATTGTGTTCTGTTTGAAGCTTTGAAGTTGATATTGCTTCTGTATAGCGTTTGAACATAGTGAAGTGGTAGCAGTATCTTGTTGGTGAGATCACTGGGATATTTTGCTTGTGTTCGTTGGAATGGTGCTTATTCACCTTGGCTTGTATCTTTCTTCCACATGTGCCATGTTGGAAGATGACAAGATTGTTGCCTGGATGGTGGACATCTTGGAAGTTAGAGCTGATTTCTTGATGGAGCATGAGAGCATGTTTTGAGGTCTATGTGGTTTCCTAGATGGTTGTCATCGGTTGCTTTGTTGGTCAGTGAGTTGTAGTTGGATGCCTGTTCTTTGTTGCAGATTGTCTTGTGGACTATTATTTGTTGAATCATGTTGATTGGGTGTCTTGAGTATTGTGGGGTTTGAATTGGTGGAGCTAGTGTGATCTTAGTTATTGGTTGCTTTGGAGGTGCTTGTGTGTCTTCGTCAAGTGGGAGATTGTTGGAAAATGTGCCTCAATCTCACAGGCTGAATCCTCTAAGAAAGCATGGTCGTTGTGACATTTATGTTGTCTGGCTGACTGATAGTTCAGTAATCTTGTGTTTTTCTCATGTCGTTGTGACTTTGTTTAAGTCTTGCCGAATAGACCTATTGTTGTGACTTGGTGCATTTGTTGTAACTCTTTGCCAAGTGGGAATGTCTCAGTGACAAAAGGGTTTGTTATCAGGTGCCTAGCGGATGTCAGGGAGACTCATGGCGACTGGATCATCGAGGTAACTCATATGTGTCAGAATGATGTCTTGGTGATGATACAAAGTCTTGCCGATATCGACATGACCTTTGGTCTGTCTGGCCGATGTGGAAATTGGCATGACTTGCTCCTATCGGCATGTAGTCTTGGTGACCGGGAGATGTCTCGATGAATGGAGTCATCGGTATGACTTGAAGGCTTCGCTATGAAGTCTTGGTGAAGGGCATCTATCTCACCAATGGTGTGGGATGCATTCAGCATGACTCTTGGCGAAAGATAGGCTCAGGGTAACCTGGAGACTTCGGTATGAAGTCTTGGCGACAAGTGTTGGTCTTGCCGACAAGGATGCAACTGAAGTCATTGGTGTAGCTCTCAATGCCTGGTGAAAGGTCTTGGTGAAGTCAAATGTCTTGCCAACTCAGCAAGACATGAGTGCTCAGTATGTGGTCTCAGTGAAAGACATAAATCTTACCGACTGGTGAATGCAGTACTCGGGGTGACTTAAGACCTCGGTATAAGGTCTTGGTGAAGATGATAAGTCATGCTGACTCTTTGATGCTTCGGTATGACATGTTCACTCAGTGTGATGTTTTGGAAAAAGATGAATGTCTTGCTAACTATCGAGCCTACAGTATAACTTGAAGGCATCGGTATGATGTCTTGGTGAAGAGAGATTGTCTTGCCGATGGGAATCTTGATGTCGGTATAACTCTTGGTGATTGTTTCGGAGTTCGGCATAACATGAAGCTCAGTGTGATGTGTTGGTGAAAGACAAATGTCTTGACGACTTGGTATGACATGTTTGCTCGATGAGAGGTCTTGGCAAAAGACGAATGTCTTGCTAACTGTCAGGTGCTTCGGTGAAACTTCAGGAGACTAGATGAGAACTCTTGGCGAATGGTAATGTCTTGCTGATGGAAAAGCTGAAATCAATATGACTTGTGAGCATCGGTTAAACGTCTTGCCGATGGAAATGAAATGGATATCGGTAGATTCGGTATGACTCATGGAGTTCAATATAACCTCTTGCCGACTATTGGAACCTATGTCGATATCGTTTGTGAATCCATTGAGCATTGGGGAGACACTTCTCGTGTCTCACTGACATGCAAACTTAGTGGATTGTTCCTTGACTGTTTGACTTGGCTCGTGGACCAATCAGAGGAAGCAAAATTCAAACAGTTGGTGGTTGGATTTTTTGCAGCAATTGCAATGGAAATAAATGGTCTGCAAGGAAAAATCTACAAAAGAATCGAAACATCAACATTTCAATAAGGATGCTGAGTTGGAGATTGTTGTTGTGTGATCTTGAACCGATTCATAGAGATCCTGTTGAGAACAAATGCATACATGAATGCATTGGACGTTCTGTAGTGTGTAGAAGTTGACGAGCCAATAAGCCAAGGAGCTAAAGAGCCGAGAGCTAGAGAGAGAATGATAGAGTGAGGATCGAGTGGCTAGCTAAAAGGCTGAAGCCATGAGGTTGAAGTAGAGGAAGAGAAAGGAAATGTTATGCTGGAATATCTCCTAATCTCTCAGGGATATTTTTCTACCAATTGTATCCAGAATGATCAAGATGTAATCTCTAAAAGGCTAAGAGCCTGAAATTGTATTGTAACCAATTTGTTGCTGAATAATACAATGGCTCGATCTTTGGAGTATGAGGTTTTTTATCTGAAAGGATTTTCCCCACATAAATCTTTGTGTTCTGGTTTTCTGTTTTATCTTTCATCTATGTTGTTGATTGTTGTTGAATTCACATATGTTTTTCTCAGAAGGATCAATGTGGGAAATAACTGTGTTTGTTTCCACTTTAGGACATAGTTGAATGTGTCTTTGAGGTAACCTAATCAAAATGAAAGTTACCGAAGGCACTACTGTATGGATTTTTCACTACATACGCTCCCAAATTTTGTTACAGTTTGTGGTTTTTTCTTCACATGGTTTTGTGGCACATGGTTTTATCTTACCACTTAGTTGTATTTGTGTGAGCTAGTGTTTATAAAAGCAAGCACATGTTTAGTGGTTAAGGTTGGCTAGGTGAGTGAGCTATCATTATTGATTCTTTATGAGGAGCACATATGTGGAGCATGGCATGGGATGTGTGGATCCATGCTTTCACACAAGAGATACATGGAGAGGCTTGATGCTTCAAAGGTATTCATTGGAACTCTTGCATAGTTTATTGCTAAATAATAGATGGAGTATATGGTAGAAAAGTGTTTGAGGTAGGGTGGTGTTGAGAGATTGAAACATTAAAAAAGGGGATGAGTGTGGACACCAAAATGAAATGATGGAAAGTGTTCTAGGGCACTCACTCTTTCCCTAATTTCATTAGAAAAAGAGACCTCCCAAGGATAGGATTGACTTTCAACCTTGAGCTGAGTCAACCCTATTAGGAGGATTTGTTGTTCTCTTATGACAAAAAAATGAAAAAAATGACTAATTATTTGTTTTGGGAGACAAATTAAATGCCTTAATAAACTCAATTGTGAGACCTAATACTTGAAATGCATAATTTTATGATAGTAGAAACATAAATAGTAACTTTCAGACAAATCTAAGAAGGGTGGAATAGTATGTACGAGGCACCAAAAGTGGGTTTTGAACACTATTAAAGGATAAGTTCCCCCTAGGGTGAATGGCTCTCTATATACAAGGGTCCAAAATTTTCTTTTAGAATCTTTTAATCCTAGATCTTAGCTTCTGATTTCTCTAAGTTCCACTATCAGAAAGCCAAATATAAATTCTAAATCTAATTTTTTGTGGCATGACAACATTGTTGACAACTTTGACAACTTTGCAAAATTTCTCTTTTGATCAATCTTCAATCCTTCTTCACCTATAAACTTTTACATACAAAGAGAGGGAAAAATGTTTATTTTTGGTGAATGGGGGTTTACCTTAGTCAAACCCCATGTTGGTAATTAAACGTTGATTATAATGAAGTAATGATAAATGAAAGGAATTGATGAATGAACAAAGCTATGTCACAACTCACCAAACCCTTAATGGATTCCCTTAGAGGATTGGAGTCTAACCGATCTCTCTAAGGTTTGAATATTTCATCAATTTTCTTGATTAGATGCTTAATTTGATGCTTGATTCAATGCTTGAATGCTTGAAACCTACATCACAATGTTAGCTCCAAAATATGACATGAACAGACATGAACTTTCACATGATGATATGATCTTAATTGCTATTGTAGATGACTGATAAATATTCTCTTCAATACTCTTGACAATTATTTTTTCTCTTGTAAAGTTCACCTCTTGCTTGCTCCTTTCTTAAACTTGAATTGATAAAATAACTATATTTATAGGTGTTTATCTCATTTCTCAAAAATTAGATTCCACGAGCTAACATTTGAAACTTGAATTTGAATCATTAAAAGGCTGCCAAAAACATAATAAAATTTTTTATCTTGGCACTTACGGAGGACTAATTCGCCCTTGGTGAATGGGCTCCAAGGCTTAAATCTAGGGGACACAATTTCCAAGATTTTTTAATTAATGTTTTATATCATTTAATATAGTTTTCCCTTTCAAAAAAGGAGAATAATAAGGCTTTGAAATACATAATTTGATCTAATAAGTCAAGAGAGGTCTAATTTGGAATACATTTAGCCCACACTTTAGTGAGAGTATGAGCCCACACTCAAACTCACACTAAAGTAGACAAATAAGTCAAGAGAGGTCTAATTGTGCAATTGTTGGAAAGAAAAGATGACAAGGATCAAGGAGGATGATCAATCCCCCAAGATCTAAGATCCCATGGAAAACCAGCAAAGGCACAAAGAGACACACAAATGTAGTAGCAACACAAGATACATCATACAATGTCAAAATTAATGAAAAAGGGATGGACTACCAAGTCATATTATGCCACATACATCAAACACATTCACATGGAACCACTGGAAGAAAGTTGTGTTATGTTATGTGGAAATGAAAAAAACAATCACAAGGACTACTGCAATCCTATATACATTAGGTGAGCCCCCAAGGAATTAAAAGGTGAGAAACACACACTAGGTCTACAAGGTGTGAACCCACAAAAATGTGGAAGATGGGAAAGTCATGCTAGTTCAATAGGCTCCCATATGTCAACCATACCAAAATTTATTCTCCTTGATAACTTTGATAAGGTGCCACACTAAATGGTCAAAGGATTTCACAATGCTAGCAAGTTGCATTATGCTAGACACTCATGATATAAAGGCACAACAAGGAAAGTTTTGTTATGCTTAATGGCCATGAATTTGGTTTTAGGATAGTCAAAGGGGTTTTCTTAGTACATGAAAGGTCTCACCTTAGGGAACATCACACTTGGCATCACCAACAAGAGAGGACTAGTCAAGGGATAAAAGATCCACACCTTAGGGAATGAAATCCATAGCATTACCACTAATGGAATGTCATATGCCACTTGAAAGGTCACACTCTTGGAGGAAATCAAACCCAATGTCACTACCAAGAAGACACGTCACTTGAATTAAGAAGACCACACTTTGAACAAGGTCATGCAAGAAAAAAAGTGTGGTGTTGAATGCCCCCCACTTTAAAGAAATTGGTTAAGACCATGTTGTGAGAAATTACGTTAAAGTAGAGAATGATAAAGGCCAATGCATGAGAGCTTATTTGGAAATCCCTATGCCAAACATATGTTTCCAAGTAGAGCTACGTCATGGAAAGGAGGTTTCCACCATATGTAATCATAAGATAACACATAAGGGATCCACAAATCTAGAGTTAGCATATGTCTTTGGTACAGCGACATAATAGAGCTTGGAACCAACATCATTCCCCAAATATTCATAGAACAAAAAACATAAAGGAGGAATGACACATAGAGAACAAAAACAAAGAAAACCCTTTTGGGTCAACATGGAAGAGACCTAAATGTCTCAATGCCTTGTGTCATCCCTAAAAGAAAAACACAAGACAAATGAAAAGACAATGGTTATGACAAATAGAAGAATATAGATACAAATAGAAGAATGTTGCAACATATTCACTTCTTTTGTATCATTGCACCAATGAAGTGACAAGGATAGTCCAAAGTAGGATCACACACATAAAGACATGTCAAGCAACACAGTATGAGGGATCACATTACATAAATTTCATCACACAAAGAGCAAGAAAGAAGAAAAGTAGTATGACACATTTGAGCCAACCTAAAGCAAGTTGTATGCATCCCAATCTTGTTCATCATATGTGGAAGGTGGATAACTAGCCAAAAGGACAATGACGAGTGGTGTACTAGGACAATCACCAGGCTCAACACATGGTGATGTAATCCTTCCAGGAGGATCATCATGATCATGCTCGTCGAAGCTCATGGAAGAGGAAAATAATAATTTCAGCTCATTATGCACTTCCTCATCAATATTATCAATATCATTAGCATCATCCAAGTTTATCACAACAAAAAGGTATAATGACAATATCCATAGAGGTTTCATGTTATTGTTGTGGTGAAGGTGGAGAATCATCATACTTTGTTTGAGTTATATATTGATCTTAATTTTTTGTTTTTTCTATTCTTCTAGCTTATGAGTAATAGCATGATGTCTACACCTATGCTCCTTAGCATTTTGGTTTCTTCTTACACGATTGTCAAGTTGTGATTGTGTAGGAGCAGGTTTATCAAACATTGATTTATTTTCTTCTTGCAAGGGAGGAACGAAAGGAACCAAGGAAGGTTTTTCAATCACTTTCTCTTTAGGTTTATAAACTTGTTTTATCTTGAGAGGAACCATAGGAATTATATGGTTATATCTCTTGGTATCTTGTAGGAAATAGGTGGGGGAAGGATGGTGGATTTTTCTAGGTTACTTGGAAGAGCTTTTGGTTCAATCATAGTTTCAGCAATCATAGGAGGTTCAATCATGGGTTGAGGCATGTTGTTAAGAGATAATTTTGTGATACTCTTTGCCTTGAGCTTTTGGTAAGATTTGAAAAATAATTCCTCACAAGGCTTAATAGGTTCCATGGGTTCTGACCAAAAGAAATCCAATGAGAAATTTCTATGAGAAGACAAAGGATTAAAACTGCTATGATGCACATTGAATATGTCATTTCCAAATGAAAATTTTAACCATGTGTGCACTATCGAGGGGAAAACATCCATGGAGCATAGCCATGGATAGCCTAGCTTCACATGGAATTGGTCTAATGACAGTATGATGGAGAATGAGACATCTGATTGTTTTAGTCCAACCTTTAATGGGAGAGTGATTGAACCTATTGTAGGGAAAGAAAAACCATTATGTGTTTTGATCCATTCTCTCGATTGTTCATAAGAATCTTGATAAAGTTATTGCACAAAAAATAATTCCTTGGGTAATAAAATTCTTTAAACAAGCGGGAGCAATTAATATCCCATTAGTAGGCTTGTCATTGATTCTTTCAGCTATGTAAAGAGGACCATCGGGTGCATTTTTAATTATTTCATTTTGTGAGAAAGAAATGTCAAGAGACAAGCTGGTTTGGCCCTTATGGGGTTAAACGTCAATGAGGTTGATCATAGTTTGTATATCATCCCCATAATCACTTTTTTTTTATTAGTCATGTCGTGTATATTGTCAACATTCATCACATCATTCTTGGTGTCACTAGCTTTTTACAAATGAGATGTTATGATTTGGCATTGGATTGGTAAAGATTTACAAATTTTGGTTGGGTAGGGAAACAAACTTATTTCCTTCATCATTAACACCACCAATATGGATGTGATTAGAATCAATGAGGTCTTGCATAATATTTTTAAGATGCATACATCATTCAGTATTGTGTCCATTTTTTCGGTGATAATGGAAAAAAGCATTTGAATTATAGTTTGGAGGTAAAGGATTAGTAGGATCAGTGGTTCTAATGGTATGTAAGGTATTTAGGTTCTTACCCAAGAGTTGCAACATGATAGAATGAGGGGTATCAGGTAACAAGGTAAATTGTCTATTTTTTCCTTGAATTGATATGGATTTGTTGTTTTCATAATAGCCACTTGAGACACAACAATGGTTTCAACATCATTAGGATTGTAAAGTGTTCCCAAAATGGAAAAAAGGCACTAAGCAAGTGTAGCAAACATTCAAAAATAGGAAGCACAATGCAAGTATGTAAAAGTTGTTACAATTTTTAGATATGACATACAAGGATTTTTTGATTTTAGAGAGAAAAAACTTGAAAATGATATATTTTGAATGAAAAATTGTAATTTTAAACAATGCACTTGTTTTGACCAGTTGACTTGAATGCAAACAATTTCAGAAAACTATGATTTCATAAACTAAAATTGAGATCTAAAAATAGAAATATATAAAGAATATAGAGAGATTTATGCCCAAAAATTTGGAAAATGGCCTATATAAGGACAAATTCGCCGTAGGACGAATGGGTCCTTGCACAAGTGTTGAAAAAATTAAAGTTTGAGTTTTTGAGTTGATATTTAAGGTTTTTATTTTAGGTTGTAGAAAAACATTTTCAATTATAGATTTCTAGAAATTTATGATGAAATGCAAGTGCAATTTGATGACAAGCAACAAGAAAAATGACAACTTTTTAGATACAATTTTGTTTAAATTTTTCTTATGCAAATGATTGAAAAGCACTAAGATGTAGACTATTATGTAAAATGAATGCAATATGTATGCAATATTTTTTGGATCTTTGAGATTTTAAACAATGAAAAATGCAATTTTAAAACTCGGCTAAAAGAAATGCAAACTAATATAATTTTGAAACCTTAAATGAGATGCAATGCAAACTAATGCAAATCCTAGATCTAGGGTTTGAAGGCCTACCAATTTCAAAAAGCTTATAGTGTAATAATGTCGAGTTCACTAAAATAAAACATAGAAAAATGGGATGAGAGTGGACACCAAAATGAAATGATGGAAAATGGTCTAGGACACTCACTTTTTCCTTAGTTTCATTAGAAAAAGAGATCTCCCAATGATAGGATTGACTTTCAACCTTGAGGTGAGTCAACCCTATTAGGAGGATCTATTGATTTCTTATGACATAAAATGAAAAAAATGACTGATTAGCTATTTTGGGAGATAAAAATAAAATGCCTTAATAAACTCAATTATGAGACCTAATACTTAAAATGCATAATTTTATGATAGCAGAAACAGAAAAAGTAACTTTTAAGCAGATCTGAGAAGGGTAGAATTGTATGTACCAAGCACCAAGCACCAAAAGTGGTTTCTAAACACTATTGAAGGATATAGTCACCCTAGGGTGAATGGGTCTGTGTACATGGGTTAAAAATATGATTTTACAATCCTTTGATCTCAAATCTTAGCTTTTGATTTCTATAGGTTCCACTATCAGAAAGTTGAAAATAAATTTTGAATCTAAGTTTTTGTGGCTTGACAACAATTGACAACTTTGACAACTTTGAAAAATTACTCTTTTGATCAATCCTCAATCTTTCTTCACTTGTAAATCTGCACATACAAAGAGAGGTAATTTTTTTGGCTTTTGGTGAATGGGGGTTTGCTTTAGTCAAACCCCATGTTGGTAATTAAACCTTGATTATAATGGAATAATGATAAATGGAAGGAATTGATGAATGAACAATTCTATTTCACAACTCACCAAACTCTTAATGGCTGCCCTTAAAGGACTAAGTATAACACATCTCTCTAAGGTATGGATCTTGCATGAATTGGCTTGACTAGATGCTTGATTTGATATTTGATTTGATTATTGAATGCTTGAAACCTAAATCATAATGTTAGGTCCAAAACATGACATGAACACATATGAAATTTGATCTGATGATATGATCATGATTGCTACTATAGATGATTGATAAATCTACTCTCCAATGCTCTTGACAATAATTTTTCCTCTTGTAAAATTCACCTCTTGCTTGTTCATTTCTTAGACTTGAATTGATAAAATAACTATGTATTTATAGGTGTTTATCTAATTTTCCAAAAATTATATTCCATAAGACGACATTTGAAACTTGAATTTGAATCATTAAAAGGCCACCAAAAACATATTTAAAATTGGGTTCTAGCACTTAAGGACCCATTCACCCTTGGGTGAATGGATCCTAGGGCCTAAATCTAGCACACACAATTTCCAAGGTGTTTTATTTAATATTTGCAATCATTTAATATAGTTTTCCCTTTCAGAAAATGAGAATAATAAGGCTTTGGAATGCATAATTTCGTCAATTAGAAGCTTATTTAAGTCCAATTAATTAAGGACCTAAACATAGCATGAAATCATAAAGGTATATAATTTTCTACATTACAAAGACATTGTTTAGGACTTTACTAGGTAAATATTTTTCTCCTTCGAGGTTAAACCCCTAGGAAAGCTAATTTAACAACAATGAATACTTATCTAAGACAATAAAAAAAATTTAATAGATCCAAGATGATGTAAGCAAGTGATGTAATATGATGTTATAGTTATGCTCTCAATGGGTGCATCATGAATGCTATTGAATTTAAGTTTAATTACACTAGGAGGTGTTTATCAATGACAAAATAAGGTATGGAAGTTTGTGTACATAAAATTAAAAAATGAGAATAACATAATTAAGATAATATAATAAGATTTGATAATATAATAATGGATGATCCCACAATAGTGGTTTACAATTTTTGGCCAAACTGGACACTGATTTTATTTTTTTTAACTAAATCTTCACATTCGGGCACCTATAGCGGTTAAACCATGAGGAATTAGAAGATGATGCAAACTAAAGTCTTGTCACATTTTTTCTGTAGATTCTAAAAATATTTTTTTCAAAATTTTTGGAATCAAATTGCACTTCTTTTTCCATCTCCCACGAAAATTGGTTTTTTTCAAAAAACAACATTTTTAAAAAGTGACACACACCATATAACGCATAACTTTTTTTCCTTGAAAGATAAAATTAGAATTATTTCAAATTTATATTTGTAACTCAAATATCTAGTTCTTCCACTTGGTTAGTTTTTTTATTGAATATTTTTTCATTAATCAAGTTTCAAAGTCAAATCAATTACAATTCAGACATAACATGACCGTATAACGCATAACTTTTATTGTATGTATCAAAATTCTTTTTCTTTTTTTTTTGTTGGATCAAGGACTCCAATATCTGGTGCACTCATATTTAAAAAAAATTGATAATCTTCTATTTTCCACATGTGCAGAACAGAGAGTTTTGTTTTCGCTGAAAAACCTATATTTAATAAAACTTAAAAAAAAAGATAATATAATCAAAACATATTAAAATTATATTCGTTGGATAGCTCATTTTGAGGGGAACCTGATACTAGTTGGGTTTTTGAGATCTTCTCCATTTTCATTCTCAAATTGAGCTTCGAAGTGCAAAATTCTTAGCAATTTTGGTGCCTCAAGGGATGAGGGTGAAAATAAATGGGTTCAGTTGAACAAAAAAAAAAGTTTGGTCGAATAGGGGTTCGATCGAACCAATGTTTGACTGAACCAATGTTTGAACGAACTCATTCAACATAGAATAAAAAAATAGATTTAAATAGGGTTTGGTCAAACATTCTAAAGATGTTCAGTCGAACCCCCTCTATTAAAAATTAATTTTTAATATTAATATAAATATAAATTATATTCTTTTTAAATTATGACTTGAGAGAGAGATATGGAGGGAGTGGGAGAGAAAGGGAGAGTGGGGGTAGGAGGCAGGGCTTAAATTTGATGGCTGTATGACTGTATTTAGAGATTTTTTCCATAGAATACAATTAAAATTTTAAGAAGATTGTATCAAATAAAAGGAGATATTTTGGATAGATTGTCAAAAATTTTATATATAGAATTATAATGATATATATGTTTGATTTATATATAATTTACATAAAATAAGGTATATCATAATGTTTTAAGGGAACCCTTGAATAGATAACCGTCATTAAAAAATTTGTTGATAGGAAAAGTCGACCATCAAATTTAATCGTTGGTAGGAGGGAGATACTTGAGAGAGAGGGGGGGGAGTGGGAGAGAGATAAAGGGTAGGGGGTCCTAGGGTTTAAGGGTTAAGGGTAGAGGAGCTCGAGAGGGAGTGGGTAGGAGGGATAGACTTTCAAAGAGGAGTGGGAGAGAGAGATAGAAATTACTTGGGGAGTAGAAGGGTTTAGGGTTATAGGGTTAAGGGTAGAGGGGAGAGGAGAGGGTAGGAGGAGAGACTTGAGAGAGAGAGAGTGGGAGAGATAAAGGGAGTAGGATTTAAGGGTTAAGGAGGTGAAGTGGAGAGTAGGAGGAGAGACTTGAGAGAGAAGGGAGTGGGAGAGAGATAAGGGTAGAGGTGTACAAAGGGTTTTAGAGGGTTTAAGGGTTAAGAGGTAGAGAGGGGAGAGAATGGAAGTGGGAGGAGGGAGGGCTTGAGAGAGAAGAGAGAGAGTCCAGAAGAGAGATAAAGAGGTAGGGAGTTTAAGGGTTAAGTGTGAAGGAGCTTGAGAGGAGAGTGGCTAGGAGGAGAACTCTCAAGAGAGAGAGAGGGGGAGTAGGAGAGAGATAAAGGGTAGGGGGTACAAGGGTTTAAGGGTTTAATGGTTAAGGGTAGAGGGGAGAGAGGGAGAAGAGGTAGGAGGGAGAGACTTGAGAGAGAGAGGGGGGGAGTGGGAGAGAGATAAAGGGTAGGGGTACAAGGGTTTAGGTTTTAAGGGTTAAGAGGGTAGAGAGGAGAGGGTGGTTGGGAGAGACTTGAGAGAGGGGAAGTGGGAGAGAGATAAAGAGTAGGGGTTGTACAAGGGTTTAGGGTTTAAGGGTTAAGGGTAGAGGGGAGAGGGGGAGAGAGGGTAGGAGGGAGAGACTTGAGAGAGAGGGGGAGTGGGAGAGATATAAAGGGTAGGGGGTGTACAAGTGTTTAGGGTTTAAGGGTGGGGGAGAGAGGGAGAGTGAGAGAGAGAGATAAAGGGTAGGGGGTATACAAGGGGTTTAGGGTTTACAGGGTTAAGGGTGGGAGCTTGAGGAGGGAAGTGGGTGGGAGGGAGAGACTTTCAAGAGAGAGAGAGAGTGGGAGAGAGAGATAGGGTAGGGAGTAGAAGGGTTTGGGGTTATGGGGTTAAGGTGGGGGAGGTGGGAGGGAGGAGCTTGAGGGAGTGGGAGAGATACTAAGGAGCCAGGGGTGTACAAGGGTTTAGGGTTTAAGGAGGTTAAGGGGTAGAGGGGAGAGAGGGAGAGACTTGAGAGAGAGGAGGGGAGTGGGAGAGGAATGTCAAAGGGTAGGGGGTGTACAAAGGGCTTAGGGTTTAAGAGATTTAAAAAATTTGGGGAGGAGAGAGGAGAGTGGGTGGGGAGGGAGATACTCAGAGAGAGGGAGTGGGAGAAAGATAGAGGGTAGGGGGTACAAGGGTTTAGGGTTATAGGGTTAAGGGTTTAAGGGTTAGGGTTTTTTTTTTATTTGTATTCATTTATGTTTTATTAATGTGTACAATAATTTTATAATTATATAATACTTAGTTTTAAAATTTACATAGTTTCCCATGGAACAATTCGATGGAACAAATTATATAAGTTGTATATAAGATTCTTGAACTTAAGAATTCCATGAAACAAATATAAGTTGTATATAATTGTAATTTAGGAAAAATGATTTTTCAAAATCACTACGTTTCAAATAAGGATTGAAAGCATATATATGGGTTTACATGCAACCAAAAGAAGTGAGAGATGATGCTATCAAAGATTCTTGAACTTAAGAATTTTCCATGGAACAAATATGTACATATAATTGTAATTTACACAAAATGATTTACAACTATGTACAAGTTACTATAAGTTCTCATTTGAACATGTATAGGGTTACAAGTGAACTTGAAAACCATGGATATAATCTAAGTCAAAGATTTTGGTTCAGCCCGCTCTTCAATAACATGTAGAATTTTTTTGATGATAATCACTATCTAGTCTCCATTTTCTTTGACCATGTGCATGTGGAACTGCATGAAGATGTAGAGTGGTAGAAATTATTAAGTGACTATATTGATATACCTTGTTATTAGGTCGATAGTCAACAAAATTAATCCCATGTTGAACAACTTGACTTGTTTTAGATATGTCCCTTGCACTACAATGGAACCTACATGGTAAACATGAACCTAAGGTAAGACATATGAACGTGTGCAACATTTTCGTGCTCAAGGTTTTTACAATATATATTTAATGTTTATAATGTAATGTGCACATGTGAATACAATGTATATAAAATTTTATATATTCAAACTCACTTGTGGGAAATAACATTCCATCACTTGTTTCAGGTTCTGTTAGCCTATTCCTCTCTTCTGTGCAATGCAATAAATAATAGCTAACACCTTTGATGTTTTTAGGCTCTGCTATGGCTACAAAAACATCTCCTATACACCAAATTTACACAAAAAAATTCTAAAAAAATTAGAAACGTCTCTAAGATCATTAAATAAATATGTATAATATTTAAATTATTGAAAACTTACACATGTACCTTTTCTAACCAATCCTGAAATTTGGTCATAATCAATTGAAATCAAAGGAATGTCTTCAAATCTTTCTTCCTCATCTTCATCATATGTTTCTGAAACAACTAGTGGCATTGTATCCCATTTACCAACATATCCAAGTTCTTGATTGTTGCATGCATAATCAAAGTTTCCCTCAATGCACTTAGTGCAAAAACAAGAGTAATCCCTTGTGTCTAATATACATCCATGGTGACTATCTGAACTCCTAACACAATGCAAAGATCTTGTTTTTTCTACCCTCTTGCATCCATGCATCGATCTTCTATCCACACCTAGATACATATGTACAACAAAAAACTTATGTGAACAAATATGTATATATATATATATATTAAATTTAAATAAATTCGAATTTTTGATTTAATGTAATTGATACATACCTGATATCTCCCAAAACACTCTATGTGCAATGTGTTGATTTGTTCTTGAAGATGCATCAACCACATTTGATGCAAAGTGTTTCTTGCACCATTCAACAACATCATGTGCATTGTCTAGATGATCTTCTGGATAACTCATTTGATGCTTTCTTAAAGCTCGTTTGATGCAAGCTCCTGCTCCATCATGCTCACCCTTTCCATGCCCACTCTCAAAAAATCTCCAAACATGTGGTATTTTGTAGATTTTATGATATCTAAAAAGTGCATAGAGTGGTCGTGAAGATTTGAATTGTGCCGCACATCCATCTGACCATACAAAATGATTTTCAAATTTTACACCCTTGCTTCTCAAATTCTCAAAAAATATTGTAAAGCAATGTTGGACAAAAAGTGTTTCATGCTCTTTATCATCACTAATATAAAAGTGGTATTCTTTCTTAATGGCTCGTTCTTCATCTGTACTCTCAACACCATCCAATTTTGATTGTGCATGTCAATAACACACATGAACCATAATAATGATCTTCTTTGAAAAGTAATACTATGATTGAATCTCCTTTTGATGTAGAAAGGAGTAATTTTCTACAAATTCAACTACTGATAGAACTATTCCATGTGGGAAATTATATCGTAATGTTTGGAATTGTTGTGTTTTCCACTTAGCAAAAAAAGGAATGATTTATGTATGGTCGTATCAATTTTTGAAAATCTTCCATAAATTTTCCAATGGGAATCTCCTCTTCTACATAGTTCAACCTTGTGGATTCTTTCCCAAAATTTGTTTGCAACTTTACATACTTGTACCTATGTCAGTAAAATATGTGAATAACTAATAAACCACACTTGATCAATGAAACATTACATCAAAGAGAATCCAAATAACTTGATCTATGAGAAATTGAAACAAATAAACTCTCTAAAAATAGTACTTACCTCTTGCAATTTACTGTCTTTGTTAGGTTAGTATCCTCAATTCTTGAAGGAAATTTAGCCAAATTTCCACATGTCTCACAAATTCCTTTTATGCAGTTTATTTGAGGTCCATTTTCATGATCACATAATATAGACTTTATGAACAAACTTTCATGTTTAGGAGGTGCATTTTGAAACCCACATCTTTCTTCTCTCATCTTTCAAAACACCTGATAGTAGAGATCAAATTCAATATGATAATGACAACAAGTTTCAAAAAACTTGTTTATCTTCACATAATATGGCTTTAACCTTTGAAACATTGTTTTCCCAATCTTTATATGAGGATATGCATTAAAAAAGTTCATATACATCTCAATTTGTGTTATTTCTAGCCAATGTTTGATATGATTTTCATAAATACTAGGTCCAATCTTGTGTCTCATAACATCTCTAGTATTTGATGATGGACGAGTCTGATCATGCCAAAAACTTGAGACCAAGTTCCTAACAACACCTTCAACCCTGTTAGAATGGGGAGCTCTACACATAATTTCCCAATTGCCTTCTAAACTGTCATCCAAAAACTTTCTCTTTTTCTCATATTTTATCAGTGTGGTTCTACTATAACCAATTTCAGTTGAAAGTGCAGACATTTTTCTTTTTCTTTCTATATCTTGATGTACAATAGATGTCAACATCACCCTTCTTGTAGTGGCATTATCCACTGATCGAGATCCTTTCCCAATGGAATCTAAACCCTTTTTAACATTTTGAACAATATCCTTTTGTAATCCCATGTTTTTCTTCTTATTTGATGTTGAATGAACACCCAACAATTGTAATGACTCTTTGAGCTCATCATGAAGAAGTAAACGTGATAACAATTGGGTTTTTTCAAGTGTATCAAGATGATTGAAATGATGATTGATCATTCCATTTATAGATTTAGTCATTGACCTCTTTCTCTTATTATAAGGCTGGTTGGCATAATCTTTCAATTTCTCCATATCCATTTCAAGTAAATGATCTAAATTTCTATGAGAAATTTCTTTCCCCACCTTCTTAGTTAGTTTTATATGCTCATCCATACTAGTAGGAGGAAGTGATCCTGACCCCTCTCCAACATGCATTGTTTGAACTTGTGCCTCCTCCCTATCTTCAAGGACCATGCATTCTTGAGCGGATTCATTTGATCCAATATCTAGATTTGGCTCGACTTGAGCATGAAAAATTCCTGCTTGTTGAGCCCTTCCTACACATGTGTCACAAAATATTTTGCAAACAAAAGTGAGAGATGATGTTAAATATAAGTGAATTTTATGTATGTAAGCAAACAAACTGATAAAACATGATGAGCTATAAGTGAGACAAGTTTGTGCTAGTTTTATATGCTCATTCATTCCAGTAGAAGGAAGTGATCTTGACCCCTCCAACAAGCAATTTTTGAACTTGGGTCTCCTCCCTAACTTCAAGGTCCATGTGTTCTTCAATGGATTTGTTTGATCCAATATCTAGATTTGGCTCGACTCTAGCTTGAGGAATCCCTAGAGCATAAAACATAAAAATAATTTGAGAACATTGAAGTGATGAAAATAAAAGACCAAAGACACAAAACAAAAATATTGAAACACAAAGAATTGGTTTAAGGAATTGGATTCAAGGATCATATAAACATTGCAACTTGCATGAACAAGATGACTTGAGGACATTTAAAAGTATTTATAGTCATTCAAGTGCAATGATGGTTAGAAACCTTCAAAGTAAAAGTACTAAACACACACTTGAGAATGAGAGAGAGAAGAAACAAGCATGTACCTTGTTTCTTTCTATGATAATTTTCCAAGTTTTGGTCACGCCTTTTTTGTTCTTCTTTTGACAATTTTCATTGAGACGCATTTTTTCTTTTTCTTTGTTGTCCCTGTAGGACCCTAAATATGCATTGGATCAAAAAAAAAACCATTAGTATTGTTAGTAAACCAAAGCAAACCAAAAGATCCCCTATAAGATTCATTTAATCACAAGAATGATGCCAAAGAAACAAGCAAACATAGAAGGGCATCATTCTAATGAATCAAACTAGCATCTTATAGTGGATTGGTGTCACATGTGCTAGTGACCCTTTCCCAACCCTTGATCAAATCTTAAATTATGTAAATGATGGAGATGATGGAGTGAAATGGAAAAGATCAAATCTCAAATGAAGAGAGTAACCTTGCATAAAATTGTGAAGGATTTTCTCAAAGATGAAACTTGTATTTAAATATTTTCAAATGCTAAGTGTTGAAGAGGGACCAATGTGGGACTAAAGATCAAGCCAATGAGTTGAGGACACTTGTCATCATGTGAGTGGTTGATGCATGTGCAAGATTTGGGAAGAGTGCCCATGAGAGGGAGAATTTGAATTCAAATTTTCCAATAAATGTTGAGTTTGACTTTGGAAGGGGACATGTAAGAGACATGTAAGGCCTCATAAATGATCTGTTGGGTGTACATGTCCACTTGGGGGGAAATTCAAACTTGGAGAATATTCTTCCTTTATGCCAAGTTGAAAATAAATAATTTTGATAAATCAATTAAATGTAATTTCATGTGCAAGTGGCCAAATCTAGAGAATGCAAGTGGGTGAGTATTTAATCAGGGTTAGATTAAATAGGTGATGATTATGCTGATTTAATGCTGATTAGATGATTTTGACTTTTAAGACTTAAATATTTGTTTTATTTAAATCAGAAAAGGATGGAAGATGCGTGTTTGAGATTTTAATTAAATAAAGCTTAATTTATTTAATTAAACTATGATTGAGCTTTTGATGATAAGAACCTGATTTACTAGGTGAATGGATGTGATGCATTTGATTTATTTATTGAGCGGATGAATATGCATAATGCTAATTTGACGTGTCTACATTTTTCCCCTCTTTGAAGCAATGTATTTGTTGCATTGGTTCAAAGAATAAACTTGTCGCGATCAAAATAAAAAAAAATCTGATTTTTCGAATGCCCCAGCGGAAAGAAGTACACTGGTACATTGCCCCCTCAAGAGATCAAGCGAAAAGATTCGATTTGAGGGTCGATCTCGTGATAAAGAGGTTCAAAATGGATGGTTATGGATGACGATGCAAATGAGATGATTTTAAGATGCTTAGAATAAAAAATCTATATTATCCTAAACAACTTAAATGATGATATGATATAAGATGGATGAGATTGATGATGTGATATGTTGTGATTATGTAATGGATGATTTATGAGATGCTTAGACTAACAGATCTATATTATGATGATGATGCAAATGCAATGCATGTGAAATGATCGATGTTTCCTATTATGTATGATATCGATGATATGTGATATGCTGACAGTTTGTAGATGTAGGATGGATGCATGATGGATGCATGACAGATGCATGATGTTAGCATGGAAATCAGATATGACAAGAGGATCCCACAAGTCCATGATTGGTCGAGACTTTATTAGAGATGATGATGATAGATGATGATGATGATAAATGATGATGATTTTCTTATCAAGGATTGGGATTTTTAAAGGGTCACTTACTTTATGTTTGATAACATGCCTAAGCACGATGCATCAAGGTATGAAGGACTAGGATGGTGTTATACTTAGTGTGATGGACTTTGACTCGATAAGAAGATATGAGTATTCTTGTTCACACTTGACATATGGAAACCTTGCTAGGGTGTACCTAACAAAGCAAGTATTCACCAAGTTATATTACAAGAGCGTCCAACAAGCACAGCAAACAAAATAATAATGATCGTTGCCCCTTTCCTATCTCTCTAAATCCTTCATTCGGATATCAACGAGAGGTCCTTGGAATGAGTGCAATAAGATAAATCAAAAGAAAAGATCAAGTACGCAAATAAGCCAATGTTCTTCATACCTTCATCCAAAGGGATTTGTTTTGATAGGATAAGAATCCAAGGTGATATCCAAAATGATGCCCATTGTCGGAACGATATATCCTAGGACATGCATTGTGGAGGATGATGATGGTTTGATAAGTTGATTGATAGGCTGTTGATATAAGGTTGACTGACATGTTTGTGATTGATCAAGAGTTTGATTTTGTGTTCAATGGTTCATTGTTTCAATTTTGATTTTATGATTGAAGCTTGATTTTGTTGCTTGCTATGATTGTTTCTGTTTGCATTGCCAAAGGATGAAGGTGATGATCAGTTTATTATGGATGATTGATTATTTCGGGTGAAAGAAAAATGGGATGGGTGGATTTTTCAAATATTTGGATGTTTTTTACGTTTTTGGAATGTTTTGAGGCTGTTTTTGAGATTTTTTACAAATGTTTTGATTTTTTGAATTTTGCGATGTTTTTGAATTTTGATGTTTTTCAAATGTTTTTGGATTTTGATGTTTTTCGAATTTTTTTGGATTTTGATGTCTCGGGGGCTGATCAAAGATTAGCCTTGCCTACGTTTAAGCTCAGAGATGATGTAGTTCAGATTTCAATGTTTTTGATGTTTTCTATTTTCGATTGTTTTTGGATTATGATATGATTTAGATGTTTTTGGATTTTCGCATGATTTTGACAATTTCGATATGGATGTGTGTGATGATATCAATGCTCTGTTTAGGATTTTGCTAAAAACCAAGCTAAGGTTGATTGATTGGATCAATGGATGGATGATGATGATAACATTGTTGAGGATACACAACAATGCAGGGACAGTGTTAAGCAACACAAGGATTAGGAATGATGTCCCAATATGATGATGCATTTTTGGATAGGATTTGATTAATCATGATTGATGAAGCTTGATTTGGAACAAAAGTTGTTTGAATGATTTGATGTGATGTTTGAAGGGTGTGTTAGATGTGACTAATATTGATTGTTTGAATCGATGTTCGATTGAAGATGAAATTTGATAAGGACATGTTTTCGTCAAAATATGCCATGGGCTAATGATTTGGATTTTTTCTCACAAGTAGTTTGACCAATTTTATTTCATGTTTTCCAATGTTCAGATCACCACATAAGTCAGAGGACACATATCAAGATTTATTCTCGAAGCAAGATGTACATATCTGCCCCCAATGTCTAGCAATGTATGGAGTGCGATGGGATGGATGCTTGGATAGGTGTATGGATGGATGGATAAGGTAAGTACGCAAAGGATGCCAAGGATTATCTTGTGATAAGATGAGGTGCTTGGATAAAGAGTACTCATTTGGATAATGCTTCATAGCTCAAATAACATAGGATAGCATAGGATCAATGAAAATGACCCATGTCAAGATGTTTACCGTAAGCAAGCATAAAGTGTGCTCCAAAATTTCATCAAGATCAAGATAACTAAGATGATGGATGTAGATATATGCGAATGGATTGGATCAATGGTTTATGGATGGATTGATTTATTATGGATAAGATGGATGGAATGCTTGATTTATCATGGATGGGATGAGATGCTTTCAACTGAAGTGGCACATGTAGATGCTCGATTCCACACATGACACCTGTTTGCCAGGTTTTCATCATGGTCTTGCCCAAAGCGCCGCCCATGCAGTTTTCACTATAGGACGATTTTTTATCTTTACTATTTTCAATCCTTTTTCTAATTTTTTTGGATTTTTTGCTTTTTTGCTTTTATTTTTTTTAATATTTTTTTTTTTGAAAAATTTTAAGCTCATGCTGAATCACAAGGTGTTGCTGATGTAGATGCCCCTGTCATAATGTGCCATCGATATCCTGCTTGAAGGAGCTTCTTTGCTAAGATACATGCACTTGAATGTAGCTTTTGGCATTCTTGATCTGCTTCGTCAATACCGGAGTTAACTCTGTCTTGGTGCACACATCGTGATAGATTGCCTTCTGAATCCTTATGATGAAGGGTTGTTACCAATACATGGTCAATGTGAGAATTGGATATTATGTGTGGAGGCATGGATGGAGTGTGCTTAGGGATAAGAGATGGATTGGTTGATAGTTTGGAACCTTTGACTCTCCAAACTTAGGAAGATGAGCAATGATGGATGGATACGGAAGTGTACGTGGAATTAGGACCAACTGCTTGATACACTTTGTACGTCACTTGAAAAGCCTTCTTTTTCTTTTGTGGACATTCTTGATGGATACTTTGCCCTTTTTTATTTTGCCCCATAGTTTCTTTGACTAATGGAGTTTGATAGGGATGATCTTTCTTTGTATTCTTTGGTATCCATTTGTATTTGATTTGTCCATTATGCTTATCGACTTCTTTTGCTTCGATAATGTTCTTCGTACTTTGATTCAAATATTTCCTTTGATGTTGGTCCCAATTCATGGATGGGGTGATGGGTGGATGAAGATTCATGGCATGGCTGGTTGTAGTATTGAAACTAGTTTCATCATAAGGATTCTTCGTGCTCCCTATGTTGACGTTTGCTTGAGACGAAGTTTCCCCCAGTATGTTGGTGGTAGTACCTTCATGCTTTGATTTCACCTGTTCTGAGATCGCTTGTATAGAATACACTCACTGATAAATGACCACCGTAGGTAACATTGTTTCAATTTGCTGCTCTGCTAACTCTGGATGTTCTATCTGACTTGTTTCCTTAGGCGGATAATGTTTGATATCTTTATTCATGGTGTCCTCAATCTGACTTTGGGACATATTTGATCTTGATGTTGACCATGCTGTTTGATTATAGGAATTAGTAATCTGCTCTTTTTGTGTAGCAAGATCTTGTTCTAGATGAAGATCATCTACGTGTCCATCCATAGAAAGCATCTCATAGGTAGATGGAGGAGTATGTGCTACATGGATATTATTGTCTTGCAGAGATAAGAGACTATCCATTAGATTATTGTAGTATCTTGAAGATACAAATTCTTGATTTTGAATGATTTTAGAGTTGCTTTCGACATGCTTTGGATCAAGTTCTTGACATGGGTTAGTTTCAAAGGATGGACTGCTTACAAATGGCTCTTGGATATCTTCATTATGCATGGGAAGTGGCTTAATATCTTCATGATCTTTGAGTGGACTTGGATCAGGTGTCGAGTTGAAGATTCCTTCAATATCAACAATCATGAGGTCAAAGGATGTCAATATGTCTTGGAAAGGGCCATTGCTATACTTTGGTGAAAGACGTTGATCATACTTTAGAATAAATTCTTGAGATATGTCCTCTACCTCATTAGGTGATGTAGATACATTTTCAACATGATCACTGGTTGATGCCTCATTGGATGAATCAAAAATATCTTTATTGATGGATAGATCTTGAACATTGTTTTCAACAATTGTGGTAGAGAGATTTCTAAGGTCTTCAACCATAGGGTCAAATGATGTTGACCTTTGTTGAATTTGATCATTTTTGGGTATTGTTGGTGTATTTTGATCATGATTGAGAAGTGACTCTCGACATATATTCATTTGATCATTGGATGGAGTAGAAACAACTTCAAGGTGTTCAATGGTGGAGTGATCTTGATCTTTGTTCTCAACAGTTGTTTTTTGTTGGGTAGCTCGAGAGGCTTGGGCAGCTTGAGAGGCTTGTTGAGTTTTTCTTGCTTTTTTTGTGGCTAGATATTGTCGGATAGCCTTTTGGTAGGCTTGGTGAGCCTTTAGCGCAATGTCATATTGTTTTGCTAAGTTTTCTTTTGGTGGTAGTGGTGGCGGATTTGGAATCGTGTTGGATGCGATGACAGGTGGTTGAGATATGATGGGTGTGATAGGGGTGGATGAGACTGGTGGAAATGATGCCTCCACTATGGTACTTGTTGATGGTGTTTTCTGCATAGCAACTCAGACAAAATGTAATATTCTATCTCTCTTGAAAGGTTATTTTCAATAATAAGTCACTGAAAATCACCCCAAGGTCTCTCGGGTGTTAGATCATAACAATGCATAAACAACTCAGATAAAATGTGAAATGATGGTAATCACAATCGGACCTTACTACAAGAAAACTGTATCTTTCAACCCATCAGATCTTGCAAGATGATGATCTTCAATCCTAAATCTAGCCAAATGATAAAGAAATAGCAAAAGACAAGGGTGCAAGGATATAATAGAATCTAAACTACTCCTAGAATGAACAATGTAGATAATAAATATTTGGAATGGACCTATCTCAAATAACCAGTTCTTGATCAACCCACAATGCGATCTTACAAGAACGGTGCAATCTTCTGAGGAATACTGATCTTCAAATCATAGACATTCATCTACAATCGAACTTAAGCACATTGAATATATGGTCCACGTTGACTTTTCCAGCCTACTACAATCGGATAGTTACTAGGAGTATAGACCAGAGATAGCTACAAACATTCCAAATATGAAATCATAAACATCATGTATCCAACTGAAACTGATTTATTTTTGAATACTAAACCCTAAGTCTTCAAGAAATTTGAAAGATAGAACAAAGGAACCATGCAAGATGAAATAACACCAGAGATTTCACCAGGAAAACCACAATGTCTTCAATTGTATTAATCATCAAAATGCTGCAACAATTCAACTGTTCTGATACAGTATTTGCTTCAAGAAATCAAACACTACTCCTATTACAAAATACTCTAGTTCTTGCTCTTTAATTTCTAATGTCTTCTAGCTAATGTCTAACCCTTCACAATGAGGCAAGAATGCCCATTTATAGAAAATCCCAAGATATGTCAGCCCAGCCAAACATTTTTACAAAATAATAAAAACTGCCAAAACAGGTCGGCTTAGGAAGGAAATCAAACAAAGGCACACATTAAATGTCCTCCACCATCAAGGTCGGCCTTGACACAGTCCCCAATGAAGTCTGGTCCAATGCATGCCCTATGATAATAGGGAAGCACAAATCTTGAAATGAGCATTAACTGCCACTTCCCTTACCCTTTTTCTGAACCGATGACCCTTGGACCCTCAAAAATACTCTGTCCAACTCGATGACAGGTGGCAAAGGAAAAACCTTGAGCTGACATTTAATAGAGTCAATTTCTTCCTTGGACTGTTCAACAGTTTTACTCCAATCTTCCTTGCTAGACAGATATCTATCCATTACCGCCAAGTAGGTGGCTGCATCATCCAACTGATGGCCCGTTATAACTCCTTCAGAATCCGGGGCATAAACTTCATGCCACCACTGCTTCAGTTGCTCCAAGCTCAGATATTTAGGAGCTATCTTCTTCCTACTAGTCATTACCTCGAAGAAGGCAATGCATCCATCATATACTACAGTGAGATCCCCATCAATTGATTTCTTCCGCTTCTGGAACTTCTTTATGACCTTCTACCTAATCTGCAGAGCTTCAAACCATTCCCAAGGTTCATCCAATCTGGAAGAAGGAAGGATTCCATCCTTAGCCAGTAGTTCTTTGCCATGCCCCAAGATAACCCTTGATTTCTACAGCAAGAGATCCATATCCTCTTTATCCTGGGACAGTACATGCTCTAATAACTCTCTAGCTCTGACTGCATCTTTTCCAACTGAAAGAATGTCCCTGATGGTATCATCTCCTTTCGTTTGCACACTCATCAGCCAATCTATGGCAGCTTGAGTTGAGGCTTTCAATTTCTCAATTCTGGAGATGGTTTCCTTGGGCAGAAATCTAGGAGCAGCAGATGAAGAAGGATGGAGGGACTGCAAGGGTTTCATCACCTCCTCCAAGCATTTTCTTAGTCTCTCATTTTCTTTCTTTAGTTCATGCTTGGTTTGGGTCTCTTTCCTCAATCTTCCAATGATTACAGCACTGGACCCTTCATACTCCTCTATATCTTGCTCCATGGAGGTTGGCCCGAGGTTGATAGTCTAAACATGGTAGTCCTGACCGGTGACTTCCTCTCTTGTTTTGTCTGCAGTAGGGGTGGCAATATGTATAACCCTGTTGTTTGTTTCATCTCTTTCCACCCTTGAGATTACCCTAGCTATCTTCTTTTTCTTTCCTTTACCGATCCTTGACAGCATTTCATCCCAGTCCAAGGGAGTATCCTCAACAATCACTTGTTTTTTCCTTGCAAGTTCTTTTTCTAACCTGTCCGGGGCTGCAGGGTCTACCCAAATTTCTTCAGTTCTGATTCTTTCCAATTGTTCTATCACTTTCTCTTCTTCCTCTATAGCTACTTTATTATCCTCCTTCCTAGGAAGCTATTTGCCTTGATCGCCGTCATCAAGCTCCACCTCTGGTTGCACTGGTGATGGGGTTTTAACAGGAGTATCTTCTTTCTACTCAGGGAATCTGTCACCCCTACCATTCTCCGGAGAATCCTCATACATCACCAAAGGGGAAGGATGCTTCTGAATCTCCTCTGCCTCGAGCTCCGCTACCTCACCAAAGAGTGTCCCTTCCTCAAAGGGCTCCACCTCTCCGCTAATTTCATGTTCCTCCGGAATTTCCTCTTCATGTGCGCTTGGTGGAGGAGAAACTGCCTTAGATGGTTCTGCGGTTGGTGATTTTGGCGGAGGATCTGTCTTAGGAATAGCGTCCTTTGGAGATCGACTCCTAGATCTCCTTGTGTAGACTTTAGCTTTCTCCCCTCCTGAGCTTTCCACATCAACAATTGGAGGCTCATCTTTTGATGTATCCTGACTCTTCTTTGAAGTCCTGGTTGTTCTTGTCTTCTTCGGAGGTGGAGGAGCATCTTCCTCTTCTGCTTTTCGTGACTCTTCCTCATCAAAGGACTTACTAAGCGCTAGAGTCTTCCATCTTCTCTTTCCTTTCAGCTTCCTCTTTGCTTTGGGTTCACCCTCTTTGGGGCCTCTGATCTTGATCTTAAAAGGGGAGCTCTTGGTAGCTTTCCCTTTGGGGTCATCTTCCCTAGATTCTTCTGAGGTGGACATGGGATTGAGATTGCCCATCAAATTGAAAGTGCAGGTTACCTTCTCATTTTCCAGCTCCCAAACTTTGTGTTTTAACCAAGAGAGAGTGAATTTCATCACCGGGGCCATTAGATCTTCCAATTCTATAACCTCGTCCTCATTCCAATTGATATCTCCAACCAGCCAATCCTTCACTGCTTCATAGGCGTGGTCTTGTACCAGGTTTCTGTCATCTTCCAACTGATCCGAGATCAGCTTGACATGGTATTGTCTGACTGCCTCCACAAGGAGCCTAGAATATCTCTTCTTTCTGGCCTCAAGGTCGTCTTTGATATTGACCCAATAATCTTCCAGATCATCCTTATGTCTGTACTCCCTAGTAGCTTTCTTCTGCGCTTCTCTTGTTATGTAAAAGTTCATCCTTTTGGAATGGAAAGAGAAACCATATGCTGCCAATTCCTCTCCTGTAGTGTGGGCTGATTGGATAGAAGGGCACATTTCTACCACACCAATTCCAAGAGGGAAGTCCCCACCAAAGCCTATCTTGTGCTTCTCTCTCTTTACCACAGCATCAAATTCACAAATTTTCCTCACAACCTCCAACAAAACAAGGTGATCAGTGGGATACTGATGCAACCTGTATGGAGCAACCAGGAATCCATCAATTCTGAGGTAGGTGAAGGTGGGGAATTGGATGAACAAAGCTCCATAGTTCTTTATCAATCCTTTGGCCCCATCCGACAGCCTCATGTGTTCAGCATTTTGTAGCATCCGGGTGATATGCATTGTGAATGCATCGTTAGCCCTTCTGTAATCTTTATGCCCAAGACGCAATTCTGGATAGACCTTGTATATAATATTTTGTCCCAATGTCCCTCGTGGATTCAAACCCTTGTACGGGTAGAATCTGGCTAGTACATACATGATATAAGAAGACATAGTAAATTTCTTGGTCTCTAGGACACTCCTTAATTGCTTGTCAATTTCTGCACTGATAAGCCCTGCCCAGTGGTAGTTAGTTCCCTGTTCAATCTTGGTGATCACATGGACCATCCAGCTCTCTAATACCCTGGCAGTCTTCAAACCAGCTACCCTGCTCAGGAATGTAATGGCATCATAGATATCTGATCTGAATTTGATCCTATGCAATTTCTTGGGCAGCTTGGAGTGATGGGACTTTGGTTTCTCTAACCATGAGTTGATCATTTGTTGAGCCTTGATGGGCTCATTCTCATAATATGTTCTGGCAAAGTCTATACTCAGAGCACACACTGAAGGTAGATCAGGCATGCTGAAAGCTTGTGCAATGGAAACAGGGGTGAAATTCACCAGAACTCTTCCCTCGGTACTAACCACCCTTTGTGTATCAAAATCATACTACCTGGCACACTCAAGAATTAGTTCATAGCATTGAATTGTCAGAGGGAAGCCTGCCACATGTACTAGTTTGGATTTCATCATTCCTTGCCTCAGAGCTGACAGATCCTTCTCCGCCGCCCTTTGCTTAAATTCTTCATATCTCCAGGCCCCAACATTAGTGTCAGATACTTCGGCCCACACAGAAGATACCTTGCTCTCTGGAAGCTGACTCTTCATATCTAGTCGTAACCATTCTGCCTCAGAGATGGATGACCCTTTCGTGCCACCCTTAGATTTTCCGGTTGCAGCCCTACTTGATTCGGCCTGCACCCAAAAAAGACATCATTAGTACTCAATCATGAGGCATAATCTGACCAAAGGTTAGCATAAGATCATATAAAACCATTAAAATTCATCACAATTGCCAATCCTTTGAAGATCCAGAAAAACAAAGCAGTCCAAGAAAATATCGCAATCCAGGAAAATCCAGTCGGGGTAGAATTTTGGAGAAATCCGACCCAGATGGATTACTGTCGCCAAAGCATCATTAGTCAAATGGATCGTTAGTACGGATGAAAGATCAAAATATAATCATGGAATTCACTCATTAGCAACAAGAAATAAGCATTTAACAATCATTCCATTAGTCCTATCATCGAAACATTAAAAAAGGACAAAATCAGGCAGGAAATCCAGAAAAATCAGGATGGAATGGATTTTCGCGGACAACCCGAAATGTTCCAGAAATTACCCCAGCCCACGGAATAAGCCCAAACTGGGAAAATCCAAAAGTGGAGGAATTCTGCGAGGACCTCAGAAACCCGATAAATGACAAAATGCGAACCAAAAGCTAGATGATCACGGGATCTCCTCTACCTGAGTTCTAATGGTCTCGAAACTGACAATAATCAACAAAACTCAGGACGCAAAGGATTTCAACTTCTCAAAAGCTCTCAAAGGACGAATCCCTATGTCAAAACAGTGATGCCCTAATTTGAATAACCAGACCTCTGCCATTAAAACTAGGGGAAACTTTAAGGTTTAAAATATCAGCTAAGGATTTACCTAAAGCACCTGAATCTTCACAGGACGGGGGGGTCAGCATGATACCAGGACAAGATTGCTCAATCACAACGAATTTTCCATTCTAGGCCAAACATCGAAGATAACCCTAACTTCGCACAATATGGCAGATCTCGTACTAAGAATACAAAATCTAACCCAGAACCCCATCTAAAGGATGCACACGCCATCTAATGGATAAATGCAAGCTCATAGGGCATGGAAATAGAAATTCTTGAAGAAACGAATCTAACCCCAATTCTATAAATACGGAATCAAAATCAAGCAAGGGCCGACCCAAAATTATCATCACCCAATGCAGAAACACTCAATCATCATGCAAAATAAAAGGAGGGCCAATGATGACCTACCATGGATCAATGTGGATGAAATTCGAGCTCGAGGAAGAAACCAAACGCGTCCTTAGCAATGAAAAATTTAATCAACAGTGCTCCAATCAATTCACACACAAGCAATCCAAATCAATCCTCTAAGCACAAGTAAGAATTTCTAATCGCCAGAGCAGAAACGAGTGAGCAATGAAATTAGAATGATGCTTAAAATGCCCTAAATCTGCCCATATACCCGTCTGAGCAAAGGTACCTCAGCCATTAATGTGCAACAAGACACTTCTGACAAATCTGGAAACCCGAGCTCAAAATAGAATTCTAGAAAATCCCAAGATACGTCAAAACACAAATTTCGCAGAAATATAGAAACCGGGGAAATGACGAAGATCGGGATTTTAGCAGAGTCCGTAAAAATCTGCCAAGACCGAAAAATTCTGAATCCAAGCAGAAACCCAGAATCGGAGAATCCGGCCACGAATGGACAAAGAGCCAGGGCCTGGGAAAATCCGCTGGAGCTAGAAAATCCCAGATCTAGGTGAAAACCCGAATTTGGCTTAAAATTCAATTTCAATCAATTCCAGCCTTAAGGAAAGGTCAAAGCCAGCAAAACCAACATGTCAAGACCCTAAGATGATGAGTTCAATAAAACCAAAGGTCAAAAGACATCTGAAAAGAGGGTCCCTACTCCAAGTGGGGCGTGTGTGCAAAAACTGCACAACAAATGGCGACTCTACTGGAGAAATGCTCCTGAGCATTTAGATGACAAACTAGAATCAAGAACCCATAACTCATTATTTCAACTCAGATATCCGGTCCCCACCCTAGGTTAAAACAAAGAAACTCCCAGCCCTTAAAACATTCCTATACCAGGGTCTAAGTGTGTGCACATGCATTCATTACCTACCCGCAGTTGCAACAAGAACCAGACTTGGTATGAATAGGCTACGTAAAAATTCTTACTCTAAAAGTAACCTGGATAGAGCCTCGCTGCCAGTCAGATGTCCATAGCCCCAATGAAGTTATCGCTGTGATCCTCCTGAATATAGCTCTACTGCCAGCCGGGCGTCTGTAGCCCTGGTAGAGATATTCAAACTCCCCTGATAAGTTGAATTCCAACGTCTCGATTTTTATTTTTTTTTCTCTTTTTCTTCTTCTTTTTTTTTTTCTTATATTTCTTTTATTTTCACTCATTTCCTTCAACCTGTGAACAGTGAAATTCGCACTCAGGGCTGAGAACCATAGTGGCACTAGAGCAGAAAAGGATTTCTCACCTGTTCAGACCTTATAAGGACCTCTTACAACTTCAGGTATATTAAGGATTAAAAGTGTAAGACCCCAATATATTCCAGTTAAAACTGACTAGAGCACCTTTGCCTCAGCATAAGGATAAATGACATAGGATAAAGAGTTCGTATCATGGTGTCCTGGAAGGATGATTAGAGTTTGTAAAGGAGATACCAAGAACATTAGACCTACTTTGTCATCATTACCATATACATGCACCCACAATCTCCAAAAGAGAAAGGACCAAAAGCAAGAGCAACGCAAACCAAAACAAACAAACCAAAGCAAACCTACTCTAACTAAACAAACAAACAAAGCAACCTAAACTAACTATTTACAGAACAGGGAGCTGAAAACAGCTCAGGACTGGAAATAATGTTTCAAATACTACCCATTGACAGGCAGTGGGATATCCTCTCCTGTGAGAGTCCTCAGAAGGAAGGCATTATCTCCAAGTATTTCAGCAATCTGATATGGACCCAGCCACAATTTATCAAATTTTCCATGGTTCCCTTTCTGATCATGAGGCTTATCCTAGTATAGGACCAGGTCTAAAATCTTGAAGGCTTTGACTTTAGCCCTCCTATCAAACCATCTCTTTACTACCCCCTGATGTTTGGCAAAATTCTCTAGGGCATTGTCTCGTTTCTCCTCAAGGTGCAGTAATTCTATTAACCTAGCCTCCCGTCTGTCCCTGTTATTATAAAGCTGATTTATAAACTGTAGAGTTGGGATCTTGAGTTGGATAGGGAAAAATGGTTCCAAACCATACACTAAGTGATAAGGAGATGCCCCAATGGAGGACTTGAGTCTAGTACGATCTGCCCAAAGGGAAAACCGAAGCTAGGTGTGCCAGTCTTTTAGGTTCCTCTCTAACAACTTAAGAATGACAGTCAACAGGTTCTTATTAGAGGATTCTGCTAAGCCATTTCCCTGGGGGTAATAATTAGAAGCAAACTTCACAATAATGCCATGATCAAAAGCCCAGTTTGAGAATTTCAAAGATGCAAACGCGGGACCATTATCACAAACAACAGCAATAGGATATCCAAACCAATTAAGAATGGCTGATTCTAAGAAATCAATCACTACATCTAATGTACATTGTTTACAAGAAAAATCTTTAGTCCATCTTGTAAAGTAGTCAGTAATGGTGAGAATTTACCTGTGTCCTGCAGAGGATGGTGGGTTCATGGGGCCTATGAAATCCATACCCCATTGAGCAAAAGGTTTTACCTCAGTGACAGATTGGAGCGGTAGTGCCGCACACCTTTCTCTTGTTGCTGTAGTCTGGCAAGTGTGACAGGTCCGTACATGATGGTGAACATCCTTGAACAATGTAGGCCAGCAATATCCTGCCCTCAAAATCTGATTCACAGTAGCAATTGCAGAACCATGACCAGTACCATATTTCTCATGGAACTCGTTCATCACTCTCTCAGCTTCCTGCCTCCCCAGGCACCTCAAATAAATGCCTTCATGATTTTTCTTGTATAGAACAGCTCCTTTTAACATGAATCCATCGCTCTTTAACCTTAAAGCTCACCTCTGGACTACATTAAGATGACCTGGAGGTCGTTGATTCAACAAATAATACACTATATCGTCATACCAACCATCTAGGGAAACCTCTTCAATATTATAATTCTGAACGGTCAACTCAGGGCCTATATCTGCCATAGTTTGAGTGAGTCCTTGCCCTCTTACCAGCTTCATGGGCTAGATCTCAATGTCATACTCTTGAAGCATGGTCACCTATTTGGCTCTGCGCTCACCTAATTCATTCTACATTAGAAGTAACTTAACTGCAGAATCAGGAACAATTGCATACACCTTATTTTTAAGGATATAATGCCTGAATTTCTTTACTGCTCTAACCAAGGCATATGCTTGCTTTTCCACACTTGGATATTTCAACTCAGCATCCTTTAATGGTGCACTCATGAAAGCAATGGGATACTCATTCCCCTCATCAGACTTTTGCATCAGCATTCTAGCACATGAGTGGTCTGAAGAAAACGAATAGATATAAAAGGGCTTGTTGTAGTTGGGGCTTACCAACACTGGAGCATCAGCGATGGCTCTTTTGATTTCTGCAAAGGCTTCCTTTGCTTTTGTAATCCATTCTATTTTGGCATCTTGTTTCAACATTGCATTCAATGGCTTAACAATTTCAGCAAATCCAGTGATAAATTTTCTGACGAAGTTAATCTTACCAAAGGACTTCATCTCCTTTTTACTGGAAAGTTGCTGGATCTTCAATATGGCCTCCACTCTCTTAGGATCTATAGCAATTCCTTTTTCTGATTTGGCATGCCCTAACAGTTTGCCTTCTGTAACTCCGAAAATACACTTCTTAGGATTCAAGGATATGCTGAATTCTCTGCACTTTTGAAATACTTTACGTAAATCTGAGATGTGATCCCCTCTGTTCTTCAAAAAAATAGTCAGGTCGTCCATATAAATGATGATACATTTGCCTATAATATCCTTAAAGGAAATGTCCATAGCCCTTTGGAATGTGGCTCCGGCATTAATGAATCTGAATGGCATCCTCCTGTAGGCGAAGGTACCCCACTTGGTTGTAAAAGCAATCTTGTGTTTGTCCTCATATTGGACCATCACTTGATTGTATCCTGAATAACCATCTAGAAAGGACATCATCTGAGAAACATTGACCACTGAAGCACCTCGTCCAAAGAGGGAACTTGATAGTTCTCTTTTTCTGACGATCTGTTCAGATTTCTGAAATCAACGCAGAGCCTAATTTCTCCATTCTTTTTTCTTACTGGAACCAAGTTTGCCACCCATGTTGAATGCCTGACAGGAAATATGATTCTAGCAGACAACAATTTCTGAACTTCCTTCTATATGAGTGGTTCCAACAGTGTGTTGATTGGTCTCTGTCTCTGTCTGAAAGGTTTGGCACCTGGCTTAAGGGGTATAGTATGAGTTATGATGGATGTATCATAAGTCTTTAAGTCTTCATAACCCCAGGCTATTATATCGGGAAAACTGTGTAAGGCTTCAATAATCCCTCTTCTTTCTTCTGGAGTACATACCTTACCAATAAAAATGTTCTTGGCATTATCCTCAGTTCCCAAATTGTGAGTGTCACACTGTCCACTAATTGATTCTTTCTTCGACTCTTGTTCCTGGTCTCTGATCATGTCCATATCGAAAATTCGTTCCAATTGCACCATTCCTCTTGGAATAGTATTGGACTTCAGATTCAACACACCTTCTAGATCCAATTCTGCTTCCTGAGGTTCTATTTTATCAATGATCTGTGAAGCAAAAATATCTATATTTGTGATGAAGTCAAGAATATGTTTATCATCCTCAATCACCTAAAAGTTGTCACATTGTCTGGGACTGATGGCACAAGAGTTAATTCAACAGTAAACTTCTTCAATCCTGACAGCGATAGGAGCTGCAGAGTGCTTGCTGCTTGAGCCAGAGAATCGGCAGTTTGATTCCTCTTACGTGGGATCATTTGGATATTAAAAGCGTTGAATCCCTCAATGAGGTCCCACACTCTATGTCTGTAGTTAGTCATTCTCCTATCATGGCATGAATATTGTTTCCTCACTTGCTTGACTACTAGTTCTGAATCTCCAAAAACTTGCAGAATCTTAACCTTTTTCTTAAGGGCCATGAGAAGTCCATGAATTAGTGCTTCGTACTCTGCCACATTATTTGTGCAATGAAATTGGAGCCTATGGGCTGCAAAGAAGTTTTTACCTTTTGGACTGATCAGCTCAAACCCTACTCCAACAACTCCATGCATGGATTTGGATCCATCAAATTTGAGAGTCCAGTATTCTGCAGGGGTATTTTTCTTTGTCATATCTTTTAGCTTCCCAGTATTAGAAGACTCTTTAGTTGCTATAGGAGGTTTATCTTCTTGATATTTATCTTGAGGGTTATACACCTTTGGCTCCAGGGCTTGGGTTAGATTTAAGCATTTTTGTACTTGCTCTACTGCTGTCTGGCATAAACAACACTCCAACTCCGAATGGGAAGCATTATGGACTCTACACCAATTTGGTAAGAGTAATTCCTTAAAGCTTGTCCTTCTTTCCAGGTGAGTTTGATTCTCCATACACTGCTTATTGAATTCCTGGAAACTGCTTAATAGGCTGATCTGACTGTTTTCAGGTTCTTTTTCCTGAACTGATTCTGTCACAATTTCAACATGACTTGACCCTGTCTCCGCCTCAATAGGCATTGTATGCAACATCAAGATCTCTTCTATGTCTGACTCTTCATACTGGGTTGATAGCATGTAATTTCCCATTCCAACTTCTAATATCAAAACTTCTGTCGAAGTCTTTTGATATTCTGTAATCATGTACTTCATTCTGGGCTCCCTCTCAATTCTGATCTGGTTAGGCACTCCCTTCCATGGAAGCCACATGTGAGAATGATTAGTGGACACATACCCATTCAGAGCCTTCATAAAATCTCTTCCTAGAATCAAACCATATGCATCAGGGATATCAACTACCTGAATATTGATAACCTGCTGAATTCTGGGATCTGAAGCTATCTGCATATGAATCATGTTCAATTCTCCCACCACATTTACTTCAGTCCTGTCCAACTAGGTCACCTTCTTCTGAGAGTCGGCAGGTGTAATTCCTAGAGCCTTACAAACTCCAAATGGCATTGCATTGGTGGAAGCACCAGAATCTAGTAAACAATTGTGCAGATTCTTACCAAAGATGCGAACAGAGATCAGGAATGGTGGAGTTTCTATCTTCCCTTGAAACAAAGTAGGATGAGTATCTACCTGGGCCACTTGAGTCCTATCCTTTTCTTTTCCTTTGTCTCCAGGAGGTAAGTTAGTCCTATTTTGTGCCTGGTTTTGTGTCCTCACAGGCTGAGAACTGGAAGTCTGGCTTATACTCTCACTAGAAGGCTTGCCCAAAGATGTTGACTGTGCATCATAGGTACCTAAAACAGCCTTTCAAATTGTAGGGAATCTTAATAATTCAAATGTTGAAAGATTTACCTTTAATTTCTTGAATTCTTCAGCAACATATGAGGCCATTTTCTCCTCACTCATATCAGTAGAGACTTCCTTAGATGGTTCCTCCACCTTATCCTTGCCAGCTTGGACAGCCTTTTCCTTCTGTGGGTCGGTTTGAGCCTGTCTCTCCTTTGAGAGATACTGCTTGGAGACATGTGGATAAGACAGGTTGTTACTAGCATTAGGATCTGGAGGAGTACTGAAGTTGTTAGGAGGAATGGAAGTGGTCAAAGGTCCTCCAGGCTATGGACGTCTATGAGGCATATCTCTCAATCCTTGTCTCTGAAACATCTGTACTTCTTCAACATAAGCTTCCTCCTGATTGAGGGGGCCATTTTCATTCATTGTATCTTCATTAAACAACTGAGCTACTTCATCTCCATTACAAATCTGATCTGTCTCAACTTCCCAGGAATCAGGTTCTTCTGGTACATTTTCCTTGCTAGCTAGAAAAGGAGCATGATTTAATACCAGCTTAGGAGAATCATAGGAATTGGAAGGAACAATCTCCTATCCATTCACATTGTTCTCTACCTCATACTGAAAAATAGAGGCAGCAATTTGGAACTCAAGACATTCCAATTCTGAATGCTGACTTGTCTTATGGAGCCTGCACCATCCTGATAGGGCTGCTTCAGCCGGATACACACCAGTAGGAGGTTTGTCTTGACTGACTGGCTAGTTTGAAAATTGATTGACAATTTGGTTAGTAGGCTGATCCAATGGGTTGGGAACTCCTCCATTATTGGGCCCTGTATTCCAAGTTCTATTCTACCCTTGTGATGGCCTTTAATCAAATCCTGATCCACTTCCTTGGCCTCTATCAAAATTCTACCTTCTATCATTATTGAAACCTCTATCATTGTTGTAACCCCTATCTTGGTTATATCCCTTGTCATTATAGAATCCTCTGTCATTACGCTGTCCCCTATCAAAATTCTACCCTTGTGAAAACTCTGTTCTGATTAGATTGCATACCCTTCTGAGCAGCTTGCAATTGGCTATTCTGATTTCTTAGGTAAGTCACCTCTAGATTTAGCTTCTTTATTTGTTCAGCCATTTCATCAATCCTCTCCCTATTTGGATATCAATAAGGAAGCTGATTCGGGTTACTCTGAGGAGGGACATGCATTGTGGCAGATCCCAAAGACTGATGCAACACCTCAAAATTTTGCAGATAAGCAGGGAAGCTATTCTGCTGCGACTGGTACATGGGCTGATTAACCTGCTGTTGAGGGAAGTTTGTCATAGGGGAGATCTGGCTCATGGGGTGACTAGGGTGTGGTACCATAGGTAATTGGGGAATTGGATTCATGATTGGAGTATGATTAGCAAGTGCATGGTTTACTGCCTGAACCTGATTGGGATGTGCAACTGGTTCTAGAGAAGGCAATGGTCCAGTCAGGTGTTGTCTCAAATCTGTACTGAGCTTAACAGCCTCTGTGTAAGCATCAGTTAGGGTACCTGGGAGATTAGGTCTCCACTTCATGAATGTTGTTGTTAGGTTATCTAAGGGTTCATAATAGACCCCTAGGGCTGTATCATCATCTAAAACATATGGGTCTTGAAGTCTGGTAAATGCACTATGGAACCTATTATTGAAATTGGATATGGGTTCATTAACCTCTCTCTTAACTTTGATGAACTGCAGGTATAACTCATTGGCACTGATGGGTATTCTAAATTTCTGTAGAAAGGCCTTTTCAAGATCATTCCAATTGAGAATTGAACTAGCAGGGAGATGGTTGTACCAGTAAAAAGCCTCTTCTCCTAGGGAATAAGGAAACAACCTACAGGTAACATCCTCATGAATGATTCCTATGTCTTTGAGGCAAGTTTGGAAAATCCTTATGTGTTCTTCTGCAGTCCTGTTTGGGTCATTAACATGGAACTTTGAACAGAAATGCTCAGGGTTTTTGGGCATAACATTGTAAGCATGGAAGAACAAGGGTGATGGATTATTAGCAAGGAAGGCCATTGGTAAGAGTGGGGGTGGCGGTGGTGGTTGATTAGTGATAGGCTGAGGTTGTTGAACAGGAACGGCCTCAGGAATGGGTATAGCCTCAACCTCTGGATGTGAAGATATGGATGATGCTGGTGAAGGGATGGCTGATGATGATTCTCCCCCTTCTCAAGTCCTTCTTGACCTAGTAGGGAACTGTAGCTCCTCTAAATCTTCCTCTCCTGTGGTAGATCTGGTATTTCTCCTATATCTCTCTGGAGAGATGGCGTTCAAAAAGCGATCCAGTCTGCTCATTCAGGCCCTCCTTCTAGCGCCAATCTGTTGAAGGTGTTTTCTGCACAGCAACAACTCAGACAGAATGCAATATTCTATCTCTTTTGAAAGGTTATTTTCAATAATAAGTCACTGAAAATCACCCCAAGGTCTCTCGGGTGTTAGGTCATAACAATGCATAAACAACTCAGATAAAATGTGAAATGCTGGTAATCACAATCGGACCTTACTACAAGCAAACTGTATCTTTCAACCCATCAGATCTTGTAAGATGATGATCTTCAATCCTAAATCTAGCCAAATGATAAAGAAATAGCAAAAGACAAGGGTGCAAGGATATAATAGAATCTAAACTACTCCTAGAATGAACAATGTAGATAATAAATATTTGGAATGGACCTATCTCAAATAACCAGTTCTTGATCAACCCACAATGCAATCTTACAAGAACGGTGCAATCTTCTGAGGAATACAGATCTTCAAATCATAGACATTCATCTACAATCAAACTTAAGCACATTGAATATATGGTCCAGGTTGACTTTGCTAGCCTACTACAATCAGATAGTTACTAGGAATATAGACCATAGATAGCTAAAAACATTCCAAATATGAAATCATAAACATCATGCATCCAACTGAAACTAATTTATTTCTGAATACTAAACCCTAAGTCTTCAAGCAATTTGAAAGATAGAACAAAGGAACCATGCAAGATGAAATAACACAAGATATTTCACCAGGAAAATCAAATGTCTTCAATTGTATTAATCACCAAAATGCTACAACAATTCAACTGTTCTGATACAATATTTGCTTCAAGAAATCAAACACTACTCCTATTACAAAATACTCTGGTTCTTTCTCTTTAATTTCTAATGTCTTCTAGCTAATGTCTAACCCTTCACAATGAGGCAAGAATGCCCATTTATAGCAAATCCCAAGATATGTCGGCCCAGCCAAACATTTTTACAAAATAATAAAAACTGCCAAAACAGGTCGGCTCAGGAAGGAAATCAAACAAAGGCACACATTAAATGTCCTCCACCATCAAGGTCAGCCTTGACATAGTCCCTAATGAAGTCCGGTCCAATGCATGCCCTATGATAATAGGGAAGCACAAATCTTGAAATGAGCATTAACTGCCGCTTCCCTTACCCTTTTTCTGAACCGATGACCCTTGGACCCTCAAAAATACTCCGTCCAACTCGATGACAGGTGGCAAAGGAAAAACCTTGATCCGACATTTAATAAAGTCAATTTCTTCCTTGGAATGTTCAATAGTTTTACTCCAATCTTCCTTGCTGGACATATATCTATCCATTACCGCCAAGTAGGTGGCTGCATCATCCAACTGATGGCCTGTTATAACTCCTTCAGAATCCGGGGCATAAACTTCATGCCACCACTCCTTCAGTTGCTCCAAGCTCAGATATTTAGGAGCTATCTTCCCTACCAGTCATTACCTCGAAGAAGGCAATGCATCCATCATATACTGTAGTGAGATCCCCATCAATTGATTTCTTCCGCTACTGGATCTTCTTTATGACCTTCTGCCTAATCTGCAGAGCTTCAAACCATTCCCAAGGTTCATCCAATCTGGAAGAAGGAAGTATGCCATCGTTAGCCAGTTGTTCTTTTCCATGCCCCAAGATAACCCTTGATTTCTGCAGCAAGAGATCCATATCCTCTTTATCCTGGGACAGTACATGCTCTAATAACTCTCTAGCTCTGACTGCATCTTTTTCAACTGAAAGAATGTCCCTGATGGTATCATCTCCTTTCGTTTGCACACTCATCAGCCAATCTATGGCAGCTTGAGTTGAGGCTTTCAATTTCTCAATTCTGGAGATGGTTTCCTTGGGTAGAAATCCAGGAGCAGCAGATGAAGAAGGAAGGAGGGACTGCAAGGGTTTCATCACCTCCTCCAAGCATTTTCTTAGTCTCTCATTTTCTTTCTTCAGTTCATGCTTGGTTTGGGTCTCTTTCCTCAATCTTCCAATGATTACAGCACTAGACCCTTCATACTCCTCTATATCTTGCTCCATGGAGGCCAGCCTGAGGTTGATAGTCTGAACATGGTAGTCCTGACCGGTGACTTCCTCTCTTGTTTTGTCTGCAGCAGGGGTGGCAATATGGATAACCCTATTGTTTGTTTCATCTCTTTCCACCCTTGAGATTACCCTAGCTATCTTCTTTTTCTTTCCTTTACCAATCCTTGACAACATTTCATCCTAGTCCAAGGGAGTATCCTCAACAATCACTTGTTTTTTCCTTGCAAGTTCTTTTTCTAACCAATCCGGGGCTGCAGGGTCTACCCGGATTTCTTCAGTTCTGATTCCTTTCGATTGTTCTATCACTTTCTCTTCTTCCTCTACAGCTACTTTATCATCCTCCTTCATGGAAGCTATTCACCTTGATCGCCTTCATCAAGCTCCACCTCTGGTTGCACTGGTGATGGGGTTTTAATAGGAGTATCTTCTTTCTGCTCAGGGAATCTGTCACCCCTGCCATTCTCCGGAGAATCCTCATACATCACCAAAGGGGAAGGATGCTTCTCAATCTCCTCTGCCTTGAGCTCTGCTGCCTCACCAAAGAGTGTCCCTTCCTCAAAGGGCTCTGCCTCTCCGCTAATTTCATGTTCCTTCGGAATTTCCTCTTCATGTGCGCTTGGTGGAGGAGAAACAACCTTAGATGGTTCTACGATTGGTGATTTTGGTGGAGGATATGTCTTAGGCATAGCGTCCTTTGGAGATGGAGTCCTAGATCTCCTTGTGTAGACTTTAGCTTTCTCCCCTCCTGAGCTTTCCACATCAACAATTGGAGGCTCATCTTTTGATGTATCCTGACTCTTCTTCTTTGAAGTCCTGGTTGTTCTTGTCTTCTTCAGAGGTGGAGGAGCATCTTCCTCTTCTGCTTTTCCTGACTCTTCCTCATCAAAGGACTTACTAAGCGCCAGAGTCTTCCATCTTCTCTTTCCTTTCGACTTCCTCTTTGCTTCGGGTTCACCCTCTTTGGGGCCTCTGATCTTCATCTTAAAAGGGGATATCTTGGTAGCTTTCCCTTTGGGGTCATCTTCCCCAGATTCTTTTGAGGTGGACATGGGATTGAAATTGCCCATCAAATTGAAAGTGCAGGTTACCTTCTCATTTTCCAGCTCCCAAACTTTGTGTTTTAACCAAGAGAGAGTGAATTTCATCACCGGGGCCATTAGATCTTCCAATTCTGTAACCTCATCCTCATTCCAATTGATATCTCCAACCGGCCAATCCTTCACTGCTTCATAGGCGTCGTCTTGTACCAGGTTTCCGTCATCTTCCAACTGATCCGGGATCAGCTTGACATGGTATTGTCTGACTGCTCCATAAGGAGCCTAGAATATCTCTTCTTTCTAGCCTCAAGGTCATCTTTGATATTGACCCAATAATCTTCTAGGTCATCCTTATGCCTGTACTCCCTAGTAGCTTTCTTCTACGCTTCTCCTGTTATGTCAAAGTTCATCCTTTTGGAATGGAAAGAGAAACCATACGCTGCCAATTCCTCTCCCGTAGTGTGGGATGATTAGATAGAAGGGCACATTTCTGCCACACCAATTCCAAGAGGGAAGTCCCCACCAAAGCCTGTCTTGTGCTTCTCTCTCTTTACCACAACATCAAATTCACAAATTTGCCTCACAACCTCCAAAAAAATAAGGTGATCAGTGGGATACCGAGGCAACTTGTATGGAGCAACCGGGTATCCATCAATTCTGAGGTAGGTGAAGGTGGGGAATTGGATGAACCAAGCTCCATAGTTCTTTATCAATCCTTTGGCCCCATCCGACAGCCTCATGTGTTCAGCATTCTGTAGCATCCAGGTGATATGCATTGTGAATGCATCATTAGCCCTTATGTAATCTTTATGCCCAAGATGCAATTCTGGATAGACCTCATAGATAATATTCTGTCCCAATGTCCCTCATGGATTCAGACCCTTGTCAGGTAGAATCTGGCTAGTACATACATGATATAAGAAGACATAGTAAATTTCTTGGTCTCTAGGACACTCCTTAATTGCTTGTCAATTTCTGCACTGATAAGCCCTGCCCAGTGGTAGTTAGTTCCCTGTTCAATCTTGGTGATCACATGGACCATCCAACTCTCTAATACCCTGGCAGTCTTCAAACCAGCTACTCTGCTCAGGAATGTAATGGCATCATAGATATCTGATCTGAATTTGATCCTATGCAATTGCTTGGGCAGCTTGGAGTGATGGGACTTTGGTTTCTCTAACCATGAGTTGATCATTTGTTGAGCCTTGATGGGCTCATTCTCATAATATGTTCTGGTAGAGTCTATACTCAGAGCACACATTGAAGGTAGATCAGGCATGCTGAAAGCTTGTGCAATGGAAACAGGGCTGAAATTCGCTAGAACTCTTCCCTCGGTACTAACCACCCTTTGTGTATCAAAATCATACTACCTGCCACACTCAAGAATCAGCTCATAGCATTGAATTTCTGGAGGGAAGCCTGCCACATGTACTAGTCCGGATTTCATCATTCCTTGCCTCAGAGCTGACAGATCCTTCTCCGCCGCCCTTTGCTTAAATTCTTCATATCTCCATGCCCCAACATTAGTGTCAGATACTTCGGCCCACACAGAAGATACCTTGCTCTCTGGAAGTTGACTCTTCATATCTAGTTGTAACCGTTCTGCCTCAGAGATGGATGACCCTTCCGCGCCACCCTTAGATTTTTCGATAGCAGCCCTGCTTGATTCGGCCTGCACCCAAAAAAGACATCATTAGTACTCAATCATGAGGCATAATCTGACCAAAGGTTAGCATAATATCATATAAAACCATTAAAATTCATCACAACTGCCAATCCTTTGAAGATCCTAAAAAACAAAGCAGTCCGGGAAAATATCGCAATCCGGAAAAATCCAGTCGGGGCGGAATTTCAAAGAAATCTGACCTAGACGGATTCCTGTCGCCAAAGCATCATTAGTCAAATGGATCATTAGTATGGATTAAAGATCAAAATATAATCATGGAATTCACTCATTGGCAACAAGAAATAAGCATTTAACAATCATTCCATTAGTCCTATCATCGAAACATTAAAAAAGGACAAAGCTGGGCAGGAAATCTAGAAAAATCCAGATGGAATAGATTTTCGCGGACAACCCAAAATGTTCCAGAAATTACCCCAGCCCGCGGAATAAGCCCAAACCGGGAAAATCCAAAAGTGGAGGAATTCTGCGAGGACCTCGGAAACCCGATAAATGACAAAACGCGAACCAAAAGCCAGATGATCATGGGATCTCCTCTACCTGAGTTCTAATGGTCTCGAAACTGACAATAATCAACAAAACTCAGGATGCAAAGGATTTCAACTTCTCAAAATCTCTCAAAGGACGAATCCCTATGTCAAAACAGTGATGCCCTAATTTGAATAACCAGACCTCTGCCATTAAAACCAAGGGAAACTTTAAGGTTTAAAATATCAGCTAAGGATTTACCTAAAGCACTTGAATCTTCACAGGACAGGGGGGTTAGCGTGATATCAGGACAAGATCGCTCAATCATAATGAATTTTCTGTTCCGGGCCAAACACCGAAGAGAACCCTAACTTCACACAATATGGCAGATCTCGTACTAAGAAGACAAAGAATCTAACCCAGAACCCCGTCTAAAGGATGCACACGCCATCTAATGGATAAATGCAAGCTCATAGGGCATGAAAATAGAAATTCTTGAAGAAACGAATCTAACCCCAACTCTATAAATATGGAATCAAAATCAAGCAAGGGCTGACCCAAAATTATCATCACCCAATGCAGAAACACTCAATCATCATGCAAAATAAAAGGAGGGGCAATGATGACCTACCATGGATCAATGCGGATGAAATTCGAGCTCGAGGAGGAAACCAAACATGTCCTTAGCAATGAAAACTTTAATCAGCAGCGCTCCAATCAATTCACACACAAGCAATCCAAATCAATCCTCTAAGCACAAGTGAGAATTTCTAATCGCCATAGCAGAATCAAGTGAGCAATGAAATCATAATGATGCTTAAAATTCCCTAAATCTGCCCATATACCCATCTAAGCAAAGGTACCTCGGTCATTAATGTGCAACAAGACACTTCTGACAAATCCAGAAACCCAAGCTCAAAATAGAATTCCAGAAAATCCCAAGATATGCGGAAACACAGATTTCGCGAAAATGCAGAAACCGGGGAAATGACGAAGATCAGGATTTTAGCAGAGTCCGGGAAAATCTGCCAGGACCGGAAAATCCCGGATCCAAGCAGAAACCCAGAATCGGAGAATCCGGCCAGGAACGGACAAAGAGCCAGGGCCCGGGAAAATCTGTCAGAGCTGGAAAATCCCGGATCCAGGTGAAAACCCGAATTTGGCTTAAAACTCAATTTCAATCAATTCCAGCCTGAAGGAAAGGTCAAAGCCAGCAAGACCAACATGTCAAGACCCTAAGATGATGAGTTCAATAAAACCAAAGGTCAAAAGACATCCGAAAAGAGGGTCCCTACACCAAGTGGGGCGTGTGTGCAAAAACTACACAACAGTACTCACATCAAAATCCGTAGGCAACTTGGCCCCTTGCTTTGCTAGTTCAAGCATGTATAACGAAGGGTTAAGTCTCATCATGATGTTGATGATTCTATGGTTATCTGGATTTTGGAGCATTTTAGCTATTTCTTCACGAGACTTTCCAAAGGTGAGATCCTCCCCTTGATTTTCTTCTTGTGGGTTTTGTGATGATGAGGGGATCAATGGATTGCTTGATTCTACAAGATTCATTTCTGTGTTTTTTTGGCTAAGGTCACTTGAAGCGGGAGTTTCTTTGTGGGCTTCCATACTCTTCTTGTATTGAGATCTCATTAGAACCATAAAACAAGGATCAATCTTCGAGAATATGGGAGATGAATCTCTTGATTCCTTAGATTAATCTCTATTTTATGTCCCAAAGTGAAAGTTTTAGGATGCTTTTTTTAGGATCAATTATGATGATGATATGATGGTGATGTTTAAAGATGGGCGTTATGGATGTTTTTGGCTTTTGATAGATCTTGAATGAAATACTAGGCTTTGGATTTTTGATTGGTTTGATTTTTGGACTTTGAGATTTTGTCCTTAATCTTAATTTGGAGTTTGATTTGGATTTTGAACAAAAAAGACCCCTAAGATGTTTGATAATGATCTAAAGGATAGTTGTGTTCAAAGGATGATGATTTGGATATGTGTGAGGAGAAGGATGCATCTACCCACACCTACTCAAATAAGATGATTGTTTCACTAAGTATATGGAGAAGGATTCATCTACATACCCTAAGCTAGACAAGATGATTTGGATGACTTTGACTAAAGATATGCAAAAGGATGCATTTACACATTCCTAGCCAAAGGTGTTTTGATAAATATTTTCAAGGACTTGGTCTCAATGATTTTGGTGTTTGCTTGATTTTTTCATAAAGCCTAGCACTTCAAGGATGATTTCAAGGTTTTTTCAAAAGATGATTTGTGAGATGGATTTGATGTTTTGAAAGATGGATGAAAGAGGTTTGATTTTTTTTGATCCCTAGATGAACCTAAAAATACCACTTTTTTTTCTTAGACCTAGGTATTGAAGAGCATGCATATGCTTCCTAAAGACCTTTGTAACAAAGGATTGATTTCATTTGAACTTTCATTTTCGGATTTTCAATGATCTTTACTTTGGAGTCTTCAACACACATGAAAGTTAATTTTGCTTATCTTTGCTTAATGGATTTATTTTACCAAGAACACTCTCTTTGATTAAGGTTTCAAACTAAGATGTCCAATTTCTTAATTTCCCTAAACCCCACAAGATATTTTATGTGGAAATTTAATGAACTTAAGACAAGGGTTTTCCTATTGTTTACTCAAGAAGACAAATTGAGGTATAATCCAATGCTTAGGAACCTCTACAGACGTGAATCCCCAGGGAAATCAGTAACATATGGATTGAGTCAATGATATTTGTCTTCAAGAGGGTTTGAAATTTTGAGAATCATGTTGAATGTTTGTTTGCAAAATGTTTTCAAATACAACACTGTGTTTTCAAACAAGCAGTGTAACATCCTATGCTAATGGGTACATTTTTCTTAGTGGGCTTGCCTCATGCCCTTCAAAGAAGAGATGATTTTACATGCAACCAAGGAAAAATATAGAGGTATGATGAAATCCTAACCTCTATATTTCAACCAAGATTGGACATGGCAAGTAACTTCTTGGAATCTAAGTTCCAATGCACCACCTTGATAAACTCACTCAATGGATAAATAGGCCACTATAAAACAAGGGTTCTAGTTCAGACTTTCCATTCGTGGAGATTGACCCATATGGCAAGAGTCCCCTTTTGGATCCATCCTATCGAAGCCAACCGCGTGATAATGGTATTTAACCAAAACCCACATTTATATCCTAGCTAGAAATACTCTTGGCTTTAGAGTGTTACCGGTTGAGTCATCCCTTGGGTGAGTACTTTTTCCCCAAGGCAGGCCCTCTAAGATAAACAAAAGCAAGCAAAGACACAATCCGTAACTCGATCTATCTTTGATGGCACAAAGAAAGAGAATGTACGCGAAAATGCCCCTACCCACACTCGCACAAGATGTTCAATTTTTAAGCCCAAATTGAAGTGTTTCAAAGCAATAAAATGTATTTTGAGTGTTTCTCTTACACCCCAGATTGCACGAAGCGCAAGGGGAGAGGATACATACTTGAAAGATAAAATCACACAATTCAAACACCTGTTCATTCTATAACCTTCAAAGCAATTGTGAGTTCATTTTAAGCACCAAATGAAATATGAAGATTGCTTGTCCAATTTTTAGCCCAAAATGAAATCTAATAAGTTTGTCCTAAGATTCCTTTTAAGCCCTTTGCAATGAAAATCAAATTGTTCATTTTAGACCCAAATGAAAATTAGTGTTCTAAAATGAAAAGATAAACAACTTCGTGAAGTAGTGTTGATCAAACACTTAAAGTGTTAAAAAACACATTGTGTTTTCAAAAAAAAAATCCTCCTCCTTTCGTTTTCGTTTGCTAGCCTCCTCCTTGTTGACTTTTTGCTTTCACTTTTCCTTTGTACCTTCATTGTTTGTTTGTACCTTGTTCACTTTCCTTTGTTTGCTTTTGGTACCTTTTCGCCTTTCGCTTTTCCTTGTACCTTCGTTGCTCATTTGTACCTTTTTTCCTTCGCTTTTCCTTTGTACCTATTCCATCACAAATGAAAGTTAGGTGTGCTTTGTAATTAAAAAAAATTAAAAATACAAGATATGCTAATTACTTGAGAATATTGACGAGACCCCTAATAAGTGTTAATACCTTTCAATTCACACTAATTCTATTTTGAAAAAAATAGAAAGTTTAGAATAGACACTTATTCAAACCAATCAAGAAAAGATAATGCATCTGACCCAACCACATCAAAGGTCAAATAATGCCTTAAAAGCCTCATAGAAAAATTATGATGAAGATATGAATAATCCCATTTGAAAGCAAGCAAGAATGTGTTGCTCTGACAAGCTTTATAGTTGTAAAGGACATTTTACACCAGACAGAATCCATAAAATCTGCATCAGACTTTAATAGCCGGCCGATCTCCTCAAGCTACCATTTTCTAGCTTTTCTATGTAGCTTACTGCTTTAAATGCAGCGAACTGTGCTTGTTTATCTTCTCTCACGAGTGTACCAAATGAATTCGCTGAAAAGGCTTTAGAAACTATCAAGCAAATGTGATTATCAACCGTTTGAGAGGAGATTAGAAAATAACTTTCCAGCAATTAAACTTAACCAGCGAATGAAAAAGACACACAAAATGAAAATCCATAGAGCACTTGATGGTATATAGCAGAGAAAGGACTTTGAAGACTGTCAGAAACGTGTGCCAATGGGAAGTATGTAAAAGAGTACAGTGGAAAGGTCAAAATTACTGTGCTTCAGCAGGCTCTACCGCCCAAGACATGACATTCTACCATAATTCGCATTCATTTCTGTCGACTTCCATCGAAACATAGATTTGAAACTTTTGTAGTTGTGACCACTCTAAGCATCAAAACGTGGATTTGAAATTGTTGTAGGTGTGACTGTCCTCGTAAACAAGCCTGCAGAATATGGAAATATAGACAAGGCAAGTGATTGACTTGACAAAGCATTAATTCTCAAGTAGATGCATTTATCAAGAGTACAACCAGATTCTACAACCTTACTGCCAAATGTAAAGACAAATTCCAAGCAAATTCCAATGGAAGGCGTAAGGCTGAATGCTAGTGAATTTCTGTGGCGTCAAGAAATTTCAAGCAAATGCTATTAGCTGGCATAAAAATTAGCGAACTCCTCACAAAAGGCACGTGGGATTTCCATAGTCTCCAGGCTGGTCCTCAAAAAGATGCACTTGCTAACCGAGCTTATGGCAGCTGGGAGGAGAGTGCGGTAGATTTCTGTGCTAAGAACAAGCCCTCTTGAAGATTATCTTCCTTAGTGGATTTGATATTATTTTTCAGAGCCTCTGTATTGATGAGAGGATTCAGGCCATTTCAAATCAATATGCACATGAAGCATAGACAAGGCATAAACAATGAGCATGAACTGTTCAACAAACTACTCTCAAAATCTCTATTTGAAAGCTTATCTTGCATTGTGTTTCTCATAGACTGCATTTGTACTTGGTTAAGAGGCAGCAATAACTAGTTTTGCAATCAACAACTCAATACCCAAATATGAAAGATGATACTTTTCTCAGCGAACACTCGACAAATAAAAATATAAGAAATAAAGATTGATATAAAACGTCTTCACAGAAAGACAAGAAATAACAAATCCTTCAGGCAAGAGTCTAGTTACTGTCCTCAACTCACACGCAGCCTCTATAAAAGCATAGACATTTTCCCTAAAAAATTAAAAAAAACTCTACATGACGCATTCCTATAAAAAAGAATAGATCACAATAAAATTTGTTGAGGTCTGAATTTCAGCACACAGAGATCGCTTGCTCAAACCCAAAAGCTTGTGGTTTTCAACAATAATGTGTTGAAGATGGTCGTTATGATCTCGACAAGCTTGGGTGACTTCATCATAAATGTGCACAAAGATGGTATTAACTACAAAGTCATGAAAGAGTCAAAATGTGCGTAGGGATGGAAGAGATGGGCGCAGGAATGGAAGAGATGACATGACAGTGAGTGGGCAAAGGCGCAATGTTAAGCCTCGGACATTAGTGGCCAACTCTCGACACTTCAAACATCATAGGTTGAACTTGGCACAGAAAGCAGGAGATATTGGTGGTCTATGACAAAGAACCCAGAGGACATTCCATTACTGTCGGGACTATCAAAGACTACTACAGATCTCACGTTGGATAGGTTTTGAACTTTAAGCAGATGTAATTAACAGGTGGAAAAACCAGAAAGTTCGTGGCTTCTAACTGACGCCAGTTTTGGATTTATTTTGCAGTTACACTTTAATAATAGAAACAACATTATACTGATACTGCCAGGAGAAGACTTCAAAACAATAGCTGCGAATAGAATAAACCCCAATACTTTGTCAATAGGACAAGACTTGTAAAAAATAAAATTCTCAAAGTTAGTGCGCAGCTGTTTTTCTTCAAGCAACAATACAGAGCACCTTTAGATAACATATATAATCCGAGAGGAGGCATGTGAACTTGTTCATGAGAAAGCACAAACAAATGATATAACCATAAGCACTAAACTCAAGAAAGGTATCAACACTGCAGCAAAGATTTGGTTAGTATGAAGTGGAGTAAATGTGCCCAAAGCTGGAAGTCAATGTGCACAGCAAATAAACACTTTATAGCACGTATCCATTTATGACTTATGTTTTGAGCAGCAAACAAGAAATTTGTGGATAGCACTAGATGCTTTCTTAAGAAAATTTCCAGCTAAAGAAATTTGGGGCCCTCCTTCTAGCGCCATATGTAGGACCCTAAATCTGCATTGGATCAAAAACAAAAACCATTAGTATTGTTAGTAAACCAAAGCAAACCAAAAGATCCCCTATAAGATTCATTTAATCACAAGAATGATGCCAAAGAAACAAGCAAACATAGAAGGGCATCATTCTAATGAATCAAACTAGCATCTTATAGTGGATTGGTGTCACATGTGCTAGTGACCCTTTCCCAACCCTTGATCAAAGCTTAAATTGTGTAAATGATGGAGATGATGGAGTGAAATGGACAAGATCAAATCTCAAATGAAGAGAGTAACCTTGCATAAAATTGTGAAGGATTTGCTCAAAGATGAAGCTTGTATTTAAAGATTTTCAAATGCTGAGTGTTGAAGAGGGACCAATGTGGGACTAAAGATCAAGCCAATGAGTTGAGGACACTTGTCATCATGTGAGTGGTTGATGCATGTGCAAGATTTGGGAAGAGTGCCCATGAGAGGGAGAATTTGAATTCAAATTTTCCAATAAATGCTGAGTTTGACTTTGGAAGGGGACATGTAAGAACATGTAAGGCCTCATAAAATGATCTGTTAGGTGTACATGTATCCCTTGCAGGAAATTCAAACTTGGAGAATATTCTTCCTTTATGCAAGTTGAAAATAAATAATTTTGATAAATCAATTAAATGCAATTTCATGTGCAAGTGGCCAAATCTAGAGAATGCAAGTGGGTGAGTATTTAATCAGGGTTAGATTAAATAGATGATGATTATGCTGATTTAATGCTGATTAGATGATTTTGGCTTTTAAGACTTAAATATTTGTTTTATTTAAATCAGAAAAGGATGGAAGATGCATGTTTGAGATTTTAATTAAATAAAGCTTGATTTATTTAATTAAACTATGATTTAGCTTTTGATGATAAGAACCTGATTTACTAGGTGAATGGATGTGATGCATTTGATTTATTTATTGAGTGGATGAATATGCATAATGCTAATTTGTACATTAATCTCTGATCCCATTTTCTTCTTCAACTTAAAGATGACTCTAAACAAGTCCTCTACCAACTTAGTTAAATTATCCTCCAAATTTTGTCTTGATTGATAAAAATGAAAAGTTGTTGAGCTCCAATATTTGCCTCCTTGATAAATGTGCAAAAACTTCTCCAAAATCTATGCTCCAAGTGAATCAAAATTATTCAAGTGTACATGGAATAACTAGATCCTAGTTTAAATGAATCAAGTAGTAAACAAAGCGGAACATTGGGAAGGACAGGTTTGGGGTGCTGGTGATTTGGGACATCATTTAAAGTGTCAAAAAATGTATATTAGAGTATAATTTAGATTAGAAATTTCTTAATTATATTTGAATTGAATTTCAAGTTAGTTGTTATGAAAATGTATAATAGAAATTATAATTTGAATTGAAATTTTCTTAATTATATTTGGTGAATTTCAAGTTACTTGTCAAAAGCATTATAATAGCTTCGATATAATTTGAATTGAATTTTCTTAAAATTATATTTGAATTGAATTCAAGTTACTTATCAAAAATATTATATCTTGTTATCCAACAATGGTTCATGTGCTTGAGTCATATTTAAAAATATTTATTGCTGATCAACATGAATGAACTTAATAATTATAAAGTAGCATTGAATTTCCCTAAAATTCTACTAGAGATCAAATATATATTGAATATATAAATGTAGAAGTTATGAGATCATAAAATAAGAAAACATGTATGTATATTGAATATTTAAAGAAAATGCATACATATATTATGCGTAAACATGTTTAAACCATAAGCAAACACATGTACATACATGTAAAGGGATTCAATACATATAAACATAACACATATTATAAGCAAAGAGGAAAATGTATGTATATATCATATAAGAAAATATATGTACATATCATAAAAAGCAAAATGTAAATTAAAGATCATCAAATGTCGAATACTAAAGATCAACAAATAAGCAAATGTATGTATATTATATAAGCAAATGTAAGTTAGAGATCATCAAATATCAAATACTATTAAAGATCATCATATAATCAAATAAATGTGGTAAAGATCATAAATCTAGAGTGCATGGCCTAATATGAATGTCTACTCCTAGACAAATGGCCATCTGAAAGAGAACGGTCCTGCTCTGATGGATGTGTTGAGCCCTACAAATAAAATTGTGTACAAGATGTGTTAAATACATATGATTTATATTAAATAAATTTTATGAAAGTTATTTTTAAATGAAATTGTATTTTTAAATATCAATCTAGATCTATCCATACATAAATATATTGCATGTACATATACATGTGTGATTATATAAAAATGTAAAACTCACATGTCCACTGATAGTAGATTCATCCACAGAGTCACATCGATCATGCACATGATCTGGACCAAGGCTAGGAGTGATATGAGGTATGTCCACATGTAACAATATATATACACATATATATCAACTTACATGAATATCTAGTTAAAAAAAAATTAAATAATGAAAAAAGAATTGAAACATGCACATGCACATCATCTGATATCAGATGACCTAAGTCCTCTAAAAAAATTGCCTCCACCATATCCACCAAATGATCAAGCGACGAATCAACATCTACATCCATCTGATCTATCCCATGTCATGCCATAAATGATGAATGTAGATGACTATGAAGGTGAGATGGAATTAGTGATGATGAACCAGAACCAATCAACATATTAGTAAAACCCATAGTTTGTGCAGCTACCGTATGAACTGTAGGTGGATCTTGATGCACACTAGTGCTTGGCTGAGAGTGATGGGATCCTGGAACTGGATGACCTCTACATCTCAAATGCTCTCTAACATGCTCTATACTGATCCCATTATCTGATGCAATGTGGGAATATGCCTCCAACAGGTCCTCAGCCAAACAATGCAGAGTCATGTGTGACATATCTCCTATAAGTGCATCAAGTTATGTAGGAGTAGGGATGTCGGCCATTATAAAAGGATCCATGGTGGTCCACTATGCTGAAAATGGTGTGGATCAAGAATTTATGGACATCAAATACTGACCTGCATGATCATCATATATCCTAGTGGTGGTAGTCGCAATGACAACCTCATCTGCTATGGGGGCTAGAGCTGGGGTGAGAGCAAGAGACCTATCACCAACCAATACCCTAAACACTGGGGGTGATCTATCTGCTCGACGATAGGTGGGCCTATTAGCAATCCTACCACACCCCTAACCAGCATATGGTGGAATGTCCAGATAGTTAACTTTGAGGCCCAAATGGACCTCAGCATACAACTGTTGAACAAAATACAATATAATCTGGTCATTGTTTGGATATAGACCATGTGCTGCAAAAAATCATGGGTAGATCAATGAGGCCATAGAATGATTGACACATCTAGTGACCTGGTATCCCCTAACCTTACGCACATTTTGATAAAATGGAAAACAAGTGGATTTTATCATTTCTTTGGTGACACTATCCTGTATTTGTTTAAGGGTAACATCACCATGTACTTCTTCCCATATGCGGGAAAGAATAGTAGTCACTCTATTTGGGGAATATGCACTAGTCCTCTCAAGTTCATCTTTTAGTTTTTCTAGACTATGCAATATTAACATGCATGGTTCACTATATATCCCCGAGTTTGCACCCTGTGTTAATGAATCTCTCAATTTTTTAATCTCATTACTAGTATTTGCAAACAAAGAATCTGGCACAAGTGGAACATGATCTGCATTTTCCATGTATATATATATATATATATATATATATATATATATATATATATATTACACCTAAAAGAGCAAATGAGACTTTGGTAAATACATATCTAGATAAAGGGAATAAAAATCTAAATAGAACATGTAATAATTCATCTACTCATCAATAATATTTTCATACCATTAACAATTTAAAAAGAATTGGAAGACAACTATAATCTATAACATAGCATCCTTAAATGGTTCAAATTTTAAATGAAATGATGAAAGAAAGAATAAGAATACAAAGATTAGTATAAAATTATTTGAAAATAATTGGGGATAAAAATATTTAATCTAATAGTTGTTAACATAAATGAACTTCAATTATATAGCCAAGAACATAAAAAAATTATAGATTTGAAAGAAAAATAATCAGACATTTATCATATTTTTATATGTATAAAGTTTAGATACCATCAAACTATTTAAGCTTATAGATTGCATAAATCTATAAATTGAATCATTAAAACTAATTTATTAAGAATAAAATCTAATAAAGTTTGACTTCATTGCATACTTGTTATAAATATCTCACTAATCCAACCATACATATTATATATGTTAAAAAATATATAATTGTTATGCCCATAATTTTTCACTATATCTTGATGTGGATCTCCTTCAACTAGATCAATTAAAAATTATTTGTAATGTTGGAGGAAAATGGATTTAATATCATTAGAGTTGTCATGGAACTACCTCTCTTGATCAACGATAGATATTATCCACTCTCGAGAATGTAAATATGTTTGAGATAACTAAAAAATAATTTGTATCCCTTATATCCTTTCATCCAATGTAGCCTATCTCTTAATTGAGATCCTCTACCACAATTAAGTTCAAATCTTCTAAGTTTTATTTCAACAAAAGCAACCACTCATTGTAGAAAAGTTATTAGTAAGTGCTAAAGCCAAAACAAGTTTTTTTTTTCTATTTGGATCCATATTTTTTTTCCATTCTAGATCTCTTTCTAGCCATATTCTTATTGTAAGATCATAGTAAGGTAGTGCAATAGATTTAATCACATCATTCCACAATTGTATCCACTTACCATTTTGATGAGGTCTAGGAACATCAACCAAAGGGATATTAGGAAAGCAAGGTGATCAATTTGATTGAGGTGGGAAGTGTTGATCTTGAAGGATAGATTATTAGGTATGAGGAATAAGAAGTTTGAAAAGTTTAAAGAATTGGGAGGTGATATGTGAGATAGGTTTAATAGAATCTACTTAAATAAGGGTGTTTTGTGGAGAGGGGACAATGGAAAGAGAAATAACTAAGTTTTAATCTATCAATACAACTAAGTTTCCCTTAGTTCACCATCTCTTTAGTTGGTCCAAGTGAACTAGTGATGAGTATAAGAATATTTTTTGTCTAAAATGGGATCTAAACCCCTCATGGTATTTCTAGTTAGGATGTAGGAATTCAATTATTTTTTAGAGATTTTATGAGAACTAAACCAACTTGTATCTTGGTTTTTTCCACCATATCATATCATATTTTTTGTCTAAAACTTACAATTATGACATATTATTATGACATTTAAGAGCACATGACTATAGAATATTTACAGTAAAGTATTGACTAGTCAACATTATGAAAAATCATAAGAAATCTTTTAAGAAATAGCAACTGTGTCAAGGAAAAATATGTGGACATTTACAAGAACTTTTTTTTTAAGAAAAAGTGGGAGACCACTTATAATTTTATTTATATATATAATATTTTACATATAGCTAGTTCAGGTAGATATGTTGGCAAGAAAGAACTAGTAAGAAAACCCCCAGTTGCAGTCTGAGTAACAAATTTTAAAAAATATCAAAAAGACCAGTGAGGTCCTAGTACAAATGACCAATTGTCTAATTACAACATGTTACAAAAGCACATTGGTTGAATACATCAGTACAAAATCATCAATCTCCTGCATGGAAATGGCAGATCTGTATATGTTTAGAACTTGGTAGAGATGCATGAAGAAGTGTCATGCATTGTGGATAATAACATGCCTTGGACTATGTGAACATAGGTCTCTTCTTATGAAACAAAACCTTCTTTGAATAATTAACATTAGAAATTAATACAGTTTGGCAAGCATATTGTATAATCACACTAGAAACCAACAATGGAATATTGAGAGTCTCAACTAAGAATTCCACCAAGTATAGATAACATTCATACTAGAAGCCAACAAAAAAAGACCAAATTTCATAAATAAAGTTCATGTGTTATATATCATGCCTTTGAGGGGTCCACAAGTACCATGAGCCTTTTGAAATCCTTCTCCATCTAAATGCATCCATTCCAAGACCATTGGGAGGTGGGTATACAATATTCACCAAGTATTAATTTCTAATGTTAATTATTGAAAGAATGATGAAGGTCCTTATTTTACCCTTAAATGAAATTTAAATTGGATATTTTAATGTTCAATATAATGAAATGTTTAAAAAATGAAAGTGACAATAATATTGAAAATAAAAATGTTGAACATGAATGTGAAAATATTGTAAAATTTGATGGAACACCTATTGATAAGAGTAGCATCATAGAAGAAGAAGAAGAAGAAGAAATACATCAAAAATTTCTTGACTAATGTGGATATGAACCCTATGACATTGAAATTTCACTCAATAATCGACTTGTTGATAACAATGATTAAATTGATAGCTCACATGAACCAATGAAACTCAATGTGTCTCAAATTACATAAGAAGAGAGAGCCTGTGAAGAAGAAAAATAAATTCAAAATACATCTTTTTGTAATGAGTTTGTTAAAATTTAAAAACATTCAAGAACCCCAAAATGGTTTGAAATTGATGAGCATAATAGAAATTCTTGAAGGCAAGAGGTCATCACAAACCATTCGAATAGTTGTGGGCTTCAAAAAAATTCAATGAATGGTTTTCCAATAAGACAATAACCAAAAAAACAAAAATTTTATACAATTACTAAAGATGTACAAAATGAGACCTTTACTAAATAAATTTCAAAGATTCATGTAAACAAAAAGTTTGATCGAAATATTATTTTTCTTAAAAATTCACTTTTATATAAATGTAGGTGTTTTGGAGAACAAAACTATAGTATGAATAAGTGATTGACATCGATGGCTATAAATTTCAAGGTCACGGGGACATCTAATATAATTCATAAGGTGTTATAATATTAAATTCTTTCATTGTTTAGTTAGTTTTAATCAATGTTGTATGATTTATTAAACAATTTTTTAATATTTAAATGTAGGTGTTTTGGGGAGTAGCAATGATAGATATAGCTCATTGAGAAAGGATATAGGTAGAGAGGAGGAGTGACCTTGACAAGAGTTGAGACATGGATCACCTCAGGGTGGTAGATATGAGTGGAACATATCCATAGAGAAGGATAGGCTAAGAGGATAGATATAGGAGACAAATACCTTAGGGTCACCTTTTTAGTTGTGTGTATGCTCTGCAAAGTGGATTTACTCATGAGTGCTTTGATGTATTTTAAGACACATTTGTATGAGAACATAGATAATATGATATGGGAACTATTAGTTGTGTTGATGATGGGTGTGATATTTTATGTGTATGTTGATGATGTGCATCATATATAGTTATATTTCTTGTATTTGGATGCTCATAGGTATGGATGTTCATGAATCTTATGTGTATGTCTAATGGTGGCATGTGGAAGGATAAATATGGCTATTGAAAGCTTTACCATTATCTTGACAACTAATTATGGCTATATGATTATCTTATTGTAATGAACCTAAGTTAATTCAATAGATATTAGTGAAGTTGAATTAGGAAGCATGGATTGTGCTAAATTTTTATACACATTTAACATTTAAAAATATGGGTCTAATTTTTGTGATATTGAAAGTCAATTAAATTTCTTCAATAGTATATCCAAGTTCTAGGGATATATTTGTGGTAGGAGTAGTGTAGGATAAAAAGGAGAATGTATAAAGAGGGGAAGGACTAGAAAGTTAATGACATGGTAATGGAAGGAGAAGTTACACTATAAGGTTAGATTTTCATAGGATAAGGAGGAATGGTAAGAAGAACATATCTGTATAGGATAGTGCGAGTAGTAACAATGGTGTGAACATATATAAAAGGATGGGAGATAAGAAAAATACTAGTGGAGAGAAAGGCGGTAGGACATGGGTGGTGGATCCCATGGAAGTGGTAACTATAGTATCATAGGAGGAATCATTATAAGAGGATGAAGGGTAGATGGATGCATAGAGGGTACAACATTATTAAAATCCATTAGAGTGGTAATATTATTAATAGTATTAATTCCCTAAGGATAGCCACCTAATACATTATATAAATTACTAGCCAATGAGTGAGGATAATTAGGGTGGAGAGGTGCATCAATACATAATTATCAATTTAGGAAAATATCTTGTTTAGCAACATATGTATCTAAATCACAACTTCTTGATCATTATTTTTCATCTTCTTTAATGTGGCTCTTTATATGGTTGTCATTAGCTATTATATCCAAAAACGATTCAATCGTCATTTTATTTGCTAGCCATATTAGAGTTAAGATGAAAACTCCATAAAACAAGATATTAAAGGACATTAATTTAACTAGACAAACGATCAAGGAAAACACTCTCAAACATGCAATATACCTCAATTGCTTAGACAATGCATATTTCCTAATAATGTGTGCAACTAAAAACTAATAACATGTAATGAATGGATGTAGGTGATAATAATTAAATAATCCTAATTGAACTAGGGTTGTCCCTTTTAAATATTTAATAAGTTGTAAGAGCATTGTATGAAATTGTAAGATGGGAATTACTTATGAAATGTTATATGACACATAAGAGAATAAAAAAGGGGGGTTACACTAGAATATTGATTATAATTATGAAAATCATCAAGATCATCTTAAATAATGGGTTTGAATATATCAAAAATGGAGTGTCAGTAATGAGGAGGAGGATTTGAATTTTTTGACAAGATGTAAAGCATTTGCTAAATACATCCACTAAACCAAGTCAAGGAATATGGTGTTAGAATTTGTGCCAAATTTGGTGCCATTTTTAGGTCATTATTTTGGCTCATGGTTTTGGTAAACCACTCTTGGTTTATGGTTTAAATTTTTCCTATTTATGGGTGATTGAGATGGAGAAAGCATAATGATTTTGTAGGTATCATCATGCTACTATAAATTACTCCATATTCACATGTTGATGATACTACTATAAGGGTATGCCCATGAATATTTTATTGTAAATGATATTATTATCAAATAATATAATTGGTTCATGTTTTTGGTTTTGGGATTTTTCTTCCAAGAGGATTTTCCCATGTACATAATTATGTTATAAATTTATAATTTATACATTTTTCTTGTAACTAAAATTAAATCTATTTTGCATATTTATCTCTTGATAGGTTAATATGGGAAGTGTTTCCACACCTCAAATTCCTTTTAAAATACTATCCAAGTCTTAATCAATTTGCATCCTCTATCTTATTGTGCAATACCTACCTACCACCAAAAATGTGTAGAGATGGACATTTTTAATGTTACAAATGATACAATTTGCAGTTCTATTTGAACTTCATAACTTTATATTGTTTGTTTCCATATGCTATTAAGTTCTTATATATGTTTCACTTGGTCTTTCCATTTAGGAGCAGGCTATCCATAGCTTTGATTGCTGAAATGGGAAGGCATATTTCATTTACACATAGGACATAAAAATGTATGCAAAATGGGGAAGCAAAATAGTGTATGTTGAAAACGCTTTAAAAACTTTCAAACAAATGCAATTTGAATTCAATAAATTTGAAAAAATTCGCATTTAGGGTTTCGAAATTTAACAAATAAATCTATTTTGAACTCTACAAAATTTGAATTTCACATACCTGGTGCTCGATATGCAAGTCGGGTTGATGAACTTTGGAGAGACGAAGTTGAGTTTGCATTCGTCGGAGAGAAGAAGTCGGTTTGCTCGTTGTCACAGTCTCGGGTTGCCACACGCACCAGGGAAAGCAATTGGTAAAAGGAAAGTGAAAATGGTAGTCGAAAATGAGAATGTTTTTGTTTTTTGTCATATTTAAGGGGGTTCGGTCAAACAATGGTAATGGATACCCTGCTAACCCTCTATCCTTTAAAGCTTGTTTGCTCTTTGAAATAGTCTCTTAGTGTTACAATCAACGATAATAACGTCTAGATACAATGTACATAATGCAAAATATATATTTGAAAAACCAGACAAATCTTGTTTACAGGAACGTCATCATTTACCGGACAAACATACAATTTTGTTAGTTGTGCACTTGCTGGCTTTTCAGGAACACTGGGAGAACACCTTCTAAACAAAAAGAAAAAGCCCAAATTATTTAATCAATGATAAAAACTCAATATATATGAAATTAGAAAATTAAAGTCAAGACATAAATAGGGGTTACATGGTTCACCCCGAAATCTGCAAAGTTGACATCAAAGATGATTGAATTATCCTGGGATTGAGGTGCTAGCTCCTGGGCTCCAATAATAGGCATGAAAGAATGTTGTTAAGGGCATTCCTTGAAATTCATGCTTTGTCATGAGAGGAATGGGGATGTTGCTTGATGCCCATTGTAGAATGTAGAATTCGTGAATTTGGGACAGCAAGACAACCACTGCTTGAGCAGGTAAACATTCAACCCTCCTAAAATTTATAACCTCGAGCAGCATGATCAACCGCTGCTTGAGCTGAACACATAACATGAGAGGCACTGAAAGGTCAACTCAGGGACTCATTATGCCCAAAATGAGAATTTTCGGACTCTATAGCACTCCTTGCAGCAGGATAAAGATTGAAGGTCTGTAAGGGTTGCAAATAAAGTTAGAAGTTAAAACCCTAACTGATATTTACTCAGGAATAACAATATATAGCCTAGCCAACATGAAATATCTTGCCATGATGCAAGTTATAGATCTAATCTAAATTTGCAACTCGTAAGCCACGTTACCAAATGGCTAACTGTGAATAGAAATCTGATTGATCAAATTTACTCATGAAACAGTGAAAGATCTAATCATTGTCAAGCATAGAGAATCTTATTTTTTATGAACTCACTCCTGACACATTTAGACTCCAACATGACAAATATCTAAATATTTCTTCCCAAAACACAAATCTGCAGATATTGACTGAGATGCATCCAAGGAGGTCATGGGAATGAAGAGTAGTCAACAAACTTTGTAAACCAGTTATGGACACCAAATTCCCTGCCTAGCTTGGATTGCAAGTGTTGACCCTATGTGAATTTTTCTTGCCTTTCCAAAGCATATGTATTGTTGTTCTTGGGTTTGAAGGAGAGAGGCAGAGAATTATAGAAACTGAAACAGAGAGTAGAAATAACAGTAATAAAACACAAATATGAACGAAAATGATTTATATTTCATATTTATTTCAAAACATGCAATGATTAAACCTTAAAACAAAGACATAGGGCTGTTGCTCTTTGATTACACTCAGGAAAATAGAACGCCCTGTTCGTTGGCTGCTCAAAACTATGCTTCAGCATTAATATTGACTGCTTTTTTTTGTATTTCAAAGCATACATATCAAAACTGTTCATATAACGTATATGGTTGAATAATAATAGCCAGAAAACAAAAAACTTACTTTTAATTTTGTTGTATGTGAAAATCTGGTGGAGGAGATTGTGCACATAAATTATCATTTTAGTATGTCCTGCAGTAGAGAGTTGGAAGCATAGCTGAAATAAGATTGAACTGGAGAAATGAGATCTCACACGCATGAGCAGGTTGAGTAGATATGGAGACACCAAAGAGAATGAAGGAATATAGATGGTTTCATTCACTGCTATGATTGTTGGGTATGCTCAAAATGGTCCTCTTGATGAGGCCTTTAAGACTATTCAAAGAAATGCATCAACGAAACATTGTTTCATGGCCTGAAATCATTGTTGGATGCGTACAAAATGGACATGGATTAAAAGCCACAGAATTTTTTAACCAAGTGCAGTTGGCAGAGGTAACCAAACATAATAACATTTGCGAGCATCCTCCCATCGTGTGTCGAAACGGGAGCTTTGGAGCTGGGCAAGGAGATTCATAGAAACATAGTTGAAAAGAGGTGTCTCTCAGATGTTGTAGTTGTGACTACGCTGATAGGGGAGAAGAGCCAGTAGCTACCACCCATTGAATAACCGCTACCTCCAGGTTCACTCCACCCCCCAAAAAAAATTTAACTCTTATCCACAAAAAAACTTTTTATTAACAAATAGAAAATTACAACAATACCAATAGAAAATTACAACAACACCAATAGCTGCTCATAACAGAATGAGTCACTCACCAATCAAAGTACACAACTAAACATGCCTTTGCATTTATAAAAGAACTCCACCTGCACATAAAAAGGCCCATTTACAATTTCATTTAAATCATTTACTTTTTACAATTACCCCCACTTGCAAATGTTTTTCCCTCACTACATTTTATATTTACAAGTATACATGCACAGCTACTGGTGCTTTAGATGACATAATCACAATCTCCTTTGCACAGTCTTTCACACACTCCCTGTCAGCTATATGTATTTATTTCATTTCCTGTAGGTACCTGCACAATTAAATATAGGTGTAAGGCTCCCCAATTAAACATCAAATCCAAATGTAATGCACAATTCAGTCATATCATCTTTAAAAACCTACGTAACTTGCAGCTTCAAATTCAAATGCTCTACCAAATTCAAAATTCAAACACAACCACCAAATTGAATGCATATCATCTTTAAAAACCTACGTAACTTGCACCTTCAAATTCAAATGCTCTAACAAATTCAAAATTCAAACACAACCACCAAATTGAATGCATTCAATTGTCAGATTCGAATTCCTAAATAAGAGGGGGAAAGTAGCCAGCAGCATTCACAATTGCATGTTACTCCCAGCAAAGTTGAAAGCAACGACAAATATTTTCTGCACATTCCTCTGCACATTCCTCTGATATCCAAAGTCTCAGGTATGTACTTATATTTATTTTCATTTATGCAGTGTCTTCTTACTTTATACATTCTACCATTTCTTAAAAAAATTCTACTTTCCATTGCACATACAGTAGGCTAGCATACATATATTTGTCATTTTACATTACGTGTCTCTTGTTCATTCAGCAAATCGATGTATATGTGTGTTTCCTTTGCCTATCCATTGAAAATGCAGAGTATGTACTTATAGTTATTTTCATTTATGCAGTGTCTTCTTACTTTATACATTCTACCATTTGTAAAGAAATTTCTACTTTCCATTGCACATACAGTAGGCTAGCATACATATATTTGTCATTTTACATTACGTGTCTCTTGTTCATTCAGCAAATCGATGTATATGTGTGTTTCCTTTGCCTATCCATTGAAAATGCAGACTATGGTACCTATATTTATATTTGTCTGTTTTTCCTCATTTGTCATTTACTTCAGTGTTTATATCAGGGTTTATAGTTGTTATTTATTTTTTCTTATATGTCTCTTGTTTATTTTTGGTCATTTGTCAGGGGGGTCATTTATCAGGGTTTAATATGTATATGTGTGTGTGTGTATATATATATATATACATAGACAAACACATATATACGTCTATTAGTCTGTTTAAATATGTTTCATTTGGCTGTCCAATACAATAGCGTAGCATTTGTTTATATTTTCCTACTTCCCATTGCACACACAGCAGGCTACCATACATATATTTGTCATTTTACATTATGTGTCTCTTGTTCATTCAACAAATCGATGTATATGTCTATCCTTTGCCTAGATCCTTTTAAAATGCAAACAATGGTACTGGTTAATCATTTTCTTCTGCATCTTTCACGACCCATGAAGGATTTATTCGATGATTGAAAAATTATTACTGCTTGTTTATGAAATAAATCAATCCTCTTACACTCCTTTTCCCACATTGCAGTTATGTATGTATGTATCTATACAGCTTCACACACACACACACACACACACACACACACACACACACATATATATATATATATATATGTGTGTATATGTATGTATGTATGTATGTATGTATGCATGCAGATACATACATACATTGCACATACAGCAGGCTACCATACATATATTTGTCATTTTACATTATGTGTCTCTTGTTCATTCAACAAATCGATGTATATGTCTATCCTTTGCCTATCCTTTTAAAATGCAAACAATGGTACTGGTTAATCATTTTCTTCTGCATCTTTCACGACCCATGAAGGATTTATTCGATGATTGAAAAATTATTACTACTTGTTTATGAAATAAATCATTCCTCTTACACTCCTTTTCCCACATTGCATTTATGTATGTATGTATGTATGTATGCAGCCTCATACATACATATGTACATATGTACATATGTATGTATGTATCTGCATACATACATACATACATACCCTAAAAAAAAGTGAATTTGGTTTTCTTTTGTGCTTAAATTATTAAATACGACCTGGTAAAGTCGATTGTCTCATGATTTTGTCTCCAGAAATGATCAGGAATTTCGTGGGTTTGAACACATGTCTATAAAAAACCCAGGTCACTTTGGGCATAAATCGACAAACCCATTAAAAATAAATATGTTTTTGTCAAAACCCTTGCATGGTTTTTTCCAAATTCGTGTGCTTAATGAATTAATCTCATGAAACCCTTGCCTAGAATATTCTGCATCTATCTCAAAACGCACTTCTGTATTCCTACCAGTGAGGAATTATTATTATGAAACCCTTACTTAATTTCTTCTGCTCTTTTTTCAAAACCCAAGTCTATACAATGTGCTTTGAACATAGCTATATATACATACATATATCTATGTATATATAGATATATATATATATGTATATGTACAGATATATGCATACATTTAACTAAAGAGTGGGATACCCAACCAAAAAAACATTAGTCATATGTGTCAATCGGACCCCAAATAAAGATTATTTGGGGTGTAATGTGTTTGGTCTCTGGTGCTTTAGTAAGGAGATTAATATGTAGGAGTGATTTGTAATGGGTGCGAAATTGATTGTAGAAGGTGCTAACGTGAATTAGACCCATTCACTTTCGAGTGGATTTGAATGATAAAATAGATCTGTTTTATATTTTGCAAAGTTTATACCTATGTTTTGTATTTATATCTGTGTTTTGCAATGTTTATACACTATTTTTCTGACACTTGATCACTTACAATGTACAAGATCATTGACAATCATGGCACCAAGGCACAAGAGGAAAAGATCAGGTCTGAGGCGCTTGAATAGAGTACCTCGTGTAGTGACATTCAATGTTCCAGATGTTGACGAAGAGCCAGCAGTGAACATGGACGAGGAAGTTATTTCTGAAAATGCAGAACAGACCAATGAAAATGATGGTTTTCAACCTGCTGTTCATAATACTGACGTAGAAATGGAACCGCCATCTGCTGACCAAGTGACAACCCCAGATCATAGCATCAAAAGTTGGTCTATGGATGACATGGAAAAAGCCATTGCAGATGTTGAAGACCATCACATGACAATCAGAGGTTCAGCGATCAAATGGGGAATCTCGCCTAGCAGTTTGCGGTCATGGCTCAATGGTGTGACATCCACAAAAAAGAGGGGGCCACCAACAATCCTGACTGACGAAGAAGAAGCTGAAATTGTGCAATGGTGTAAAGATATGGCTAATATTGGCCATGGCCTTCAAGTGTCACAGCTTAAGTCAACGGTGGCCCACATGGTTGGAGTGAGGCCTAACCCATTCACAAATGGGATACCAGGGAGGTCATGGTGGGTTGGATTTCGTCAAAGGCATCCTGATCTGACAATTCGAACACCCGAAGGAGTGGACACAGATCGAGCTATAATGTTGTGGCCCGAAATAGTTTCTTCATTCTATGATAACTTGGAGGAGTTGTACAGCAAACTTAATTATGGGCCCAACAACATATGGAACTGTGATGAAACAGGTGTGCAAGCTGGCAGAAATTGTGCAATGAGAGTTATTGCAAAAATAGGGACAAAATGTGTTCCACAATTAATTGTTAAAAGCAGAGAATGGATCACTGTTCTAGCTTGTGTTAGTGTAACAGGTCAAGCTATACCTGGTTACTATTTGTTCAAGTCCAAAAGGAACATTAAAAACTATATTGTTAATTGTGAGCCAAGGGCATGCATGGCAATCCAAGAGCATGCTTGGATGACCAAAGAATTATTTGTGGCATGGTTAAAACACTTCGCAAAAAATGTCCCAGGAGGTGTGTCACCAACCAACAGAAAGCTTCTAATCTTTGACGGTCATGGCAGCCATGTGGCATTCAAAATGGTTGAAGTAGCAAAGGCTATGGGAATAGATTTGCTCACACTTCCAGCACATTGCAGTCACAAATTGCAGCCCCTTGATGTTAGTGTGTTCTCACCATTTAAGAACTACTTCAAACAGCAAAGGACTATATGGATCTCTACAAATCGTCAACTTGACATTGGAAGGGAAGAGTTGGCAACACTTGCCAGCAAAGCTTTTGCACAAGCTTTGACTCATAATAACATTGCAAGTGGTTTTAGAAAAATAGGAATTTGGCCATTAGATCGACATGCACTTGACTTGGATATGGGGCCAAGCCAAGCTTTTGTGGTTGAAGAGGAAGGAACGACATTAGGAGCAGAAACTGAGGGTGATACAGCTGATGAAGAGGCACAGTTCATGGCAGCTGAGACTTGTTTGAGGATAGCAGGTTGGAATGAGGAACAGATTGGATAGTTTGTGGATACCTTTTCTGCAAACATTCCCCCAAATCTAGAAAACATTGAGGCAACAGAAATTCAACAAGAACCAGCAGTTCGATCATCTAATCAGGTAGCTGAAAATGAAGAGAGTCTGAATCTGCCATTTGAATTTGAAGATGCAGCTTTGAACCTAGGGGTGCATCTCAATTTCACTCAAGTGGATGAAGGGTTGTCCATGCCATCACCACCGAATGTTGATCCTGAAGATGTCATCCATTACTTCACAACTGGGAGAAATTGGGAGGCTGAAAATGATGAAGAGGATGGAGTCGATGGTAATGATGCAAATGATGAAGAGGCTGACTATGTGCCATGCGTACAAGTCAATGATTAGCAACCAGCAGGCAGTAGAAGCACTTTTTTGCAACTCCCAATGCAACGAGTGCGCCAATCATCTAATAGAGGTCGCAATGGGGTCCTTCGCCTTAGTAGGCAGTCTCAAATTTTGACATCGAATGATTTCTTCAATTTACTGAATGAACAAGAGGCACAGAAGCAAAGAAACCAAGAATTGCAGCAAAGGAAAAGGGAGCATATGGCTAAAAGGAAGGCAGAAAGAGAAGCAATCCTCGCACAGAGGGAGGCAAATAGATTGGAGCGTGCTACAAAAAAACAAAAAATTATAGAGGAGAAACTGAGGCACCGACATGAAAAGGAGCTTCAAAGGGAGCAAGCAAAGATTGCTAGACAGTTGAAGGAAAACCAAAAGCAGGCAGAAAGAGCAGAAAGAAACAGAAGTAAGAGTACTCCTACAACTCCTCTTCCAAGTCAACATCCAATTTTAAGGGACATGATTAACATTTTGTCTCCAGCCTTTGCAGCTCTTAGTAGCCTACAAAATGGGTCTTCTGAAGGCTGCTCTCCACAGTTACAGCTAACTCCAGAGGAAAATCATGCATTGCTTGCTTGTATAGCAAGTGTCATACAGAACAATCCGCAGTCCTCAACATCTTCTCCAGTTAACGCAGAGTCAATTGACCCCCAAGGACACACCACTTCATAATCAGATCTGTGAATGTCTGATTACGATTTTTTGATGCCAATTTTTTGACCTCGAAGTGTGCTAGAGTGTTTTTTGTAAAACTGAATGCTAGTCTATTGTATTGGACAGTCAAAGGATACTAGTTTGTTGTATTGGATAGCATTTCGATACTAGTGTCTAATTTTGTAGAACTAAATGGTAGTGTGTTCTCAACTTATCTAATTCGATGTGTTCCAATGTGTTTTTTGTATATATGAAGACTCCTTGTCTTCTTTCCAAGTTAATGATCTATGCTTTTGTGATTCGAAATCAGTTTTGTGTTTGTTGTATTCATCTATCATTGATGTGATTTAAAAATATGACTCACTAGTCTATTGAAGATCTATGTTTTGTAAATAATGCATTTGGTAAAGGTTGAAAACATTATAATTCAAACTTTGTATTTTTCCTGACATCAGACTTTTTGAAAATTCAAACTTAATAATTCAATAAGTTTCTATGTATTTTCTCACATCTATTTATTTTGAAAATTCTAACTTCACATATGTGTTTGTTTGTTGCATAGATATATATATAATATAACTATACATCTATATGTAAGTTTACAATGAATAAGTAAATCCCACCATAAATCAAATCCCATTGTTCAGGTTCATGAATGAACATCATTAGAAAAAAGAACATCATAAATGAACACAATGTCTAGTAGGTCACAGCCAAGGTAAGCTCTTGAAAGACTTGACTTGAAATGTCATCATGCAAATTGACTTGCTCTTTACAACCTCCCTAGTTGTGTATATATATATATATATATATATATATATATATGTACGTAGATACATACATACATACATACATACATACATACATATATATGTATACACAACCAAGTAAATGCATACATATAACTATACATCTATATGCAACATATCCATAAATTAATCTATTTGAAATTATAAATTTTTGAACACATACACTTGGAAATTAATTTAATTGTAAATTGTAAATGTAAGTTTACAATGAATAATAAAAATGAACATTATAAATGAACACAATGTCTATCGGGTCACAGCCAAAGTAAAGTCTTGAAAGACTTTACCTGATATGTAATCTTACAAATTGACATGGTCTTCACAACCTCCTAGCCATTTGACATGCCTGCCACAACAAACAAATATAATACAACAAACAAACATGGACAATAGTTATTGAAATAAATAAAAAGATATACTAGTTAGTAAAAAACATAGAACAATAATTGAAACTTAGAACAATTTGAACAAAAAATCCTTAATTATTTGGTGTGTTGATAAACACAATTACCAAACTGCCCACCATGAACATCGTTACACCACCTCTCCTTGTTCTCCCATGCCTGCAAGAAAAGATTTACAACCACGGGTAGTCACAACCGAGGCTAGTAACATACAAACATCATATGACCTTTGAAATAATGCATGTACAACAACACATAATTAATCAAGTTCAATTGCGAATATAGTAGTAGAGGAGAAAAATTGTGAATGCCACTGGCTGCTATCCCTCTTATTTAGAAATTTGAATCTGACAATTGAATGCATTCAATTTGATTGTTGTGTTTCAAATATGAATTTGTTATAGCATTTGAATTTGTAGCTGCCAGTTACGTAGGTTTTTAGAGATGATATGACTGAATTCTGCACTATATTTGGATTGGATGTTCATTTGGGAAGCCTTATATATCTGTGATTTTTTGCAGCTTTGCATGCATGCAGAGTCATACAATCATATATCAATAATATACATTGCAAAGCAGAAAAAAAACCTAAATGTGTCACTTTTAACATCTAATTAAAACTCTTTTATCATTCAAATCCACTCAAAAGTGAATGGGTCTAATTCACATTAGCACCTTCTACAATCAATTTCGCACCCATTACAAATCACTCCTACATATTAATCTCCTTACTAAAGCACCGGACACCAAACACATTACACCCCAATTAATCTTCATTTGGGGTCCGATTGATGCATAAGACTAATGTTTTTTTGTGGGTATCCCATCCTATTCATTCGCTTTACCGCGCGCTGTCTTTGTAGCTACACATACATACATACATACATACATACACACACACACACACATATATATATATATGTATCTATAAATGTATGTATGTGCATACATACATACATACATACATACATATATGGACATACATACATGTATATATGCACATACATACATACACACATACATATATGTATGTATGTATGTATGTGTGTATGTATGTATGTGCATACATACATGCATACATACATGCATATATATATGTATATATGTACATACATACATACAGACATACATATATGTATATATGTATGTATGTACATGCATACATACATACATACACACATACATGTATGTATGTATGTATGCATGTACATACATACATATGTCTGCATGTATCTATACATACATACATATACATGTATGTATGTATATGCATGTACATACATACATACACACATACATATATGTATATATGTATAAATGTATGTATGTATGTATGTGCATACACACATAGATACATGCATACATATATACAACACATGGCGAAAAGGAGTGTAAGAGGAATGATTTATTTCATAAACAAGCAGTAATAATTTTGACATCATCGAATAAACCCTTAATGGGTCGTGAAAATGCAGAAGAAAATGAATAACCAGTACCATTGTTTGCATTTTGAAAGGATAGGCAAAGGATACACACATATACATCGATTTGTTGAATGAACAAGAGACACAGAATGTAAAATGACAAATATATGTATGCTAGCCTACTGTATGTGCAATGGAAAGTAGAAATTTCTTTACAAATGGTAGAATGTATAAAGTAAGAAGACACTGCATAAATGAAAATAACTATAAGTACCTACCTAATACTTGGGATATTAGAGGAATGTGCAGAGGATGCTTGTCGTTGCTTTCGATACATACATACATATATACATGTATGTATGTATGTGCACATACATACATACATACATACATTTTTGTAATATGAAAGATGCAGAAGAAAATGATTAACCAGTACCATTGTTTGCATATTCAAAGGAGAAAGATGTTAGATGTTACCTGAGGCCTACTGTATGTGCAATGGAAAGTATGGTATGTATGTATGTATGTCTGTATATATGTATGTCTGTATGTGTACATGTATGTACATATGTATGTCATGTATGTATGTGCATATATTGTGCATGTAGGCTGTATGTGTATGTGTATGATGTACATACATACATGTATGTACATATGTATGTCTATATGTGTATATACATACATATATGTATATATGTATGTATGTATGTGTACATACATACATACATACATGTATGTATGTATATACATGTACAGTATATATGTATGGTATGTATGTGTATATGTATGTCTGTATGTGTACATACATACAGACCATACATATATAGATGGTATGTATGTACACATACATACATGCATATATGTAGGTATGTATGTGCACATACATACCATACATATATGTATGTATGTATGTATTGGGTTTTTCAGAAAGGTGCAAAATAAATTAACCAAGGGTTTCATAGTAATAATTTGTCAGTCGCAGGAATATAGAAGTGCGTTTTCAGATAGATGCAGAATATTCCAGGCAAGGGTTTCATGAGATCAATTCCTTAAGCAAACGAATTTGGAAAAAGCCAAGCAAGGGTTTTCACGAATTCGTTTTTGAGATAGATGCAGAATATTCCAAACAAGGGTTTCATGAGATTAATTCATTAAGCACACGAATTTGGAAAAAACCATGCAAGGGTTTTGACAAAAACATATTTATTTTTAATGGGTTTGTCGATTTATGCCCAAAGTGACATGGGTTTTTTATAGACATGTGTTCAAACCCACGAAATTCCTGATCATTTCTGGAGACAAAATCATGAGACAATCGACTTTACCAGGTCGTATTTAATAATTTAAGCACAATAAAACCCGCATTTGGAAAAACAAAGCAAGGGTTTTCACAAACCCACGAAATTCGTTATCATTTCTGCAGACAAAATCATGATACAGTCGAATTTACCACGTTGTGAGCGCGCGGTAACACGAGGACAGGAAATCATTTTACCCCAAAAAAAACCCATGTGTATAACGCCAGTACCATGACATTAGTAGAATAAAACAGCACATGGCGAGATGCATGTAAGATGCATGATTTACTTCATAGACAAGCAGTAATAATTTATCAAACGTCGAACAAACCCTTCACGGGTCTTAACACTCGAATAAACCCTTCACGGGTCATGAAAGATGTAGAAGAAAATGATTAACCAGTACCGTTGTTTGCATATTCTAAAGGTAGACGATGTTAGATGTTACCTGGAGCCGTGCGCACGTGGAGGAGCTATGGGGAGCCGTCACCATCCACAACCTTCTCCATCGTCGGGAACCTTCCAGACAATGTGCGGTAAAGCGAATGGTTATGATGGGATACCCACAAAAAAACATTAGTCATATGCATCAATCGGACCCCAAATAAAGATTAATTGGGGTGTAATGTGTTTGGTGTCCGGTGCTTTAGTAAGGAGATTAATATGTAGGAGTGATTTGTAATGGGTGCGAAATTGATTGTAGAAGGTGCTAACGTGAATTAGACCCATTCACTTTTGAGCGGATTTGAATGATAAAAGAGTTTTAATTAGATATTAAAAGTGACATATTTAGGTGTTTTTTTAATTTTTTATTGGTGGTTATAATATGTAGGGGGTATTGGGACGTTAGGTGATGATAACCGGGCGACACCTCTAAAAGGGGTCTTTTTGACATACGCGCGCATATCAGATGCTACCGCACTCTACCGAATTGCCCAAAAGCCAAAACCTTCGTTATAAGATCTTAACTCATGTGCGAAAAAAACCCATAATTTTTTTTTCTGATTCGACATACGGTTTGTATTCTACGGTTGCGCGAAGTTAGCCCTGGTGGCTACTGGCTCTTCTCCGCTAGACGTGTATTTGAAATGTGGAAGCATGTAGAAGGCGCGTCTATTTATGCAAATTGGAGGCAGTGATGGAGGGCAGCTGAAGGGAATAGATGACAGTTGGTCTGGTAGAGATTAGACGCTGCATTCAAATCTTGTTCGATTTTCCTGAGCCGCCTCCTCTGGTGGAGTGAGAGAAGCAATTTGGTAGATGCGTCCATAATGAGATAAGATGCAGAATTAAATTTGTAGATTCTTGTTCAAATTTGAGTATGCTCGTGGCTTTCTTTTCACGCTGACACAGCAAGTTGTAAATTATCTGGCATCTTGACAATTTCTGATGGACGTCAAATGGCATGGCGAGAACGTCGAATGGTATGCAGGTGCATGAGACAGGTATCCCGATAGCTTGTGGACTGGCAATAAAAGCCTATCGGCTAATGATGTAATTGGAGAAAACTATAATGTAAAAAATAAATAAAATCTTCGGAATAAATGAAATGATTCATCCACTCCAAGATACCACTGGAAAATTTTAAAAAATTAATGCCACTATGTAACAAGGATAAGGTACATTTTTTCAATTGGAACAGGTGCACTTATGGTTTCGCTGAAAGAGAATATGAATGCATGCTAAATTGCTTAGTTGTAGTGGGAGTACAAATTTTCTTATCAATTAAAATAACTTTGAAGGTTGAGTAATATTTTGTCATTTGATAATATTATTAAATTTGATTATGTAAATTTTTTTTTAGGATGAATCATTCTTCATAATGATTTTCATAAGGAGATAGCTGAAGAAGTCATGAAGTATGATTCAAAATGTAAATGATTAAAAATTGACATAGTAAAATTTAAAAATATTGTGAAGCTAACATTAAAAATTGAAAAATTCATGATTTTAATATTTTATAGTCTACAACATTTTTAAAACTGAAATTTTCAAGTTTAAAAGTTTAGAAAGAAAACTTTAAATTAATTAAGAGTACATTCAAATATACTTTATTTAAATAAGATTTACTTAATCAAAGTGAAAAAAATTAAATATAAAAATAAAAATAATTTTATAAACTTTTCATTTAATTTGAATATATTTATATTATTTCACTTAATACAAAAATATTCTTCTTAGTTTTTTAATAGTACTTGAAAGTAAAAAATTTATTAATTCACAAAATTCACTCATCAACAAACACTCCTCAATCAATTATCGACAATTACCGACAAGCAATTCCAAGCTACCTAAAAACGATGGTAAAAACAAAAATTACAAATCATGAAATTTGTGTCTATTGCGGGCAGCCTAATAATGTAAGCAACACAAACCGGTAGGCCACATTAGGATGTCAATATTTTTGACTAAAGGGTCAAATAGAAAGATGGCTAATGAAATCTCATAGATCCATTATACAAATTGAAAACTCGTCTTATTCAGCCAAAATCACAGTTTTTATGGATTATCTAAACTTTGGGATTTTAGACCCTAGGTGGGCATGGATAAAGACTCTTAAAAGAAGTCATTACATTTGAGAGGAAATAAAAAATTGTGAGCTTCATCTATTTGTATATGATAATAAGTTTTTACAATTCATATTGTTGTTCTGTTTGTTTCTGGATTCGATTGTGTTGAAGCTTTTTTCATCAATATTTCGGTTCATACTCTATGAATCATCATCTATCCCCATTTATTGATATCTTTGTATTTCATTTTTTCAATAATATGTATTAGTCTCCTAGTAGACTATTACTACATCCTTTGTAGACTATTACTACATCCTTTCTAAGTATCAGACGTGATATTATTAGGTTTTCCAAGTCTTTGGAGTGCAAAATTGTGATATACTTAGATCATCCTTTATCCATCTTGTGTTTGTCCAGCACCTTCTCTCAAGGGAGAGATAAGAATAAGTTAAGCAAGGGTAAATATCCTTAGCCCTAATAGTTTCATATAAAATTGTTGTGTTTTGTGTATTAGATAGCATAATTCCATTCATTTTAGTACTATTTAATGGAGTTTTAGTTTCTACAACTCTTTCATTATTATTTGGTGACGTCTTTTTTATAAGCATCTCTTGCTTACAATATTAAATGGTTTTGTGGATCAATAGTCTTAATTCATATTGGACATAGAATGGGCTTCTAAATTTTTTCTATTTAGAAAATTGAAATATTATTGAGATTTATTTTAAATCCAACACATTTTTAGTGAACTTGAAGTAAATCTTACCTCACTTTTGGTTAGGTTATTTTTCACACTCTTTCTCATTTTCAACTATTAATTTAAATATCTTCCTTTGATTCAACTCTCAAGAATTTTAATCTTTCCATATTTCTCTTCCTCTAAAATTATTAAAGGATATTCTCCTATTCTCATAATTGCGCTTATAAAAGGTCTTATGAGGTACAATTAAAATTTTCACTTTATTTTAATATTTAAATTATCGCTTTTAAAATGTTTCAATTGAACAAAGTTAAAATATTATTATATTTCCCTAAGTTTATTTCCCTTAGCCCTGGAAAATAAAGGAATGGGCTTTCGAGTTCCCCTTAAATAATGCTTTGTAATCAATAGATTAATAAAGAGTTGAAGTGTTGTAGCACAAAATAGTGTACGGTAAGGGGTTAGTGAAGGAAGGTAGATTGCAGACAAAGAGGAGATCACTGTTCTTGTCAGAAGAGTCACCATCGCAAGTTGCAAAAATAGCTCCAACCCTAAGCCATGAGTGTTTGAGAGTCACCAATCACTGAATAAAGAGATTATCGATGCATGCAAGGATTAAATCGCCACAGTTCAAGTCACACCGCCTTTGAAGATTGAATGTGGTGTAGAATTAGCATACGACAAATTCACCACGAGTCATTCATCATGGGAAAATTATGACAATTCACGGCATGAAAAATTAATTGCATGAATTTTTGGTGGTTAATTTTCCCTAGCGATGAATTACTGATGATGATAAATTTTCCTGGGGTGAATTATTGACGGTGAATTTTCCGTTGATAAATTGTTGAGGGTGAATTTTTTTAGAGCCTAGAACTCTGAAGGAAGAATCCGCATGGCAAGATCGCTAATTTTTCTGTTACTGCATGGTCATTGAGGTCGCTCCATCATTCGATTGAAGAGCCATGAGTTTGCAAGCATCAGTTTTTATTAATGCCACACTCGAACAATGTTGTAGAGAAGGCTATCTGTAAAGTCTGCCAGGTGTGTATCGCTTTTAAAAGGACAAGATTCGCACCAAATAAGTCGCTGCCAAGTGAAAAGGCTGTTTGTTGAGATTTCTTGGGAGCGCTGCCAAACGAAAAGTCTAAAATTATAGAACCATCAGCCTATTTGTAGCTGCCAGCATAAAAGGTAACATCTTAATCTATTAAAGATCGCAGCTCGCCACCAAAGTGAGAAAAAGGTCAATGTCTTGATGTTAACTAGCTGAATGTGGAGCTCTAGAATCACTGGTTAGAGGTAAGTCAAGGTTGGATTTATTTTTTACGCAGAAAAAGCCAAGAATATGTCAATAAAGAATTTTGTTAAAGCAAAGTAAAGTTGTCAGTGGGCCATCGAAAAATTAAGATTGATGGCAGCAGTTAATTAAGGGATATAGGCGTAGTTAATAGAATGTCTTGAAGTAGAGGGATTGCAATCCAAATACATAATTCATGCCGTTTAAATTGTAGATTATAATTGCTGCCAAGGAAATCATAGCCAGAGTAAAGTCGTTGAAGATAAAGTCAGAAAGACGACCTTTTGAGGTGGTTGTAGCAAATGAGTCGATAAGAGATAGTAGAGAAAACTCAGTGAAATCTGCACTTGTAGTTGTTGATGGATCTAATCAGTAAAAGGAAATCGTAGAAGAGTGAAGGCACACGAAGCTGCCAAATGAAAGTAAATCATTATAGTGGAATCATAGACAAATGTAAAAGTAAGGTGAGTTTAAATCATTTGTTTCAATGGAAAAGATAGGTAAAAGAGTAAAGAAAGAAAAAAATATTTTGGAAAAACAATTGATGGAAATTAAGATATCTAACTCAAGATTCATAGTAAGTTTAAAGAGGTTGTAAAAACAAAAATCTGAGTATTTGTGCAAAATTGATAATCTTGAAAAAAATAAGGAGAATGTTAAAGAAAAAAATGAAGAATTGGAAGAAAGATTGAAATTGTTTGATGAGTTGGGCGGTTGCCCTAGCTCGGTTGGCTAAGTAATTCCGTTGAGGCTCTGCTGGTCACGAGTTCTAGTCTCCCCCATCTCGTGGTACCGGAGGGCGTGTTGCGCCAGCGCTGCCGGTCACGTTAAAAAGTTTACCAGGCGCATTGCAGTTTATAGGGGGTCGTGCTACCCGATTCCTGCAGTCTAAAAAAAAATTGTTTGATGAGTTAATGATATCAAGTTTCCACAATCCATATTGTTTAGTGAATTTATTGTTTCTTGATTCGAGTTGTGTGATGATGTCAAGAAGAATGCAGATTTAGAAGAAAAAATAAAGTTGTTGAAAAAGGAAAATAAATGTCTAAGAAAGCCATTGGTTTTTGATGTTTCATGTGACACAAAAGATTTGTGTTGTTCTATTGATAAATCAGTTGGTTTGTGCGATATAGGTGAAGTTGTTTTTGATGAAGAATGTAAAGATGAAGATGATGATGTGTTTGAATTTGTAAATCTTGTTAATTGTAATAAAAACAATGTTGGTTTCAAAATCATGAAAATAATGGGAAATAAAGATCAAGGATTAGGAAAGTATGGGCAAGGAATCAGAGAGCCCATTGAGCCAATTATGAGACCAAGATATGAAATCCTTGGATATGTCACAAGTAAAGGAAATGATGTTGCAGGTGTTATAGGTTCAAGCAATTTTGTTCAAGGAATGTAGTGTGTATTGTTCTCATTGTAACATGATAAGACATACAAAGGATATGTGTTGGGATATTCATTCTTGTACCATATGTGGTTTGAGAGATCATTTAGAAAAGATGGGTTGGCAAAGAGAGTGGAAGAATGAATCTATTGCATGATGCATGCAAATGAATTGTGGATGGAGTTAAGGATCGAATTCAAAACAAATTATAAGTATGTTGAAAAGGTTGTTCAAGTATAAATGTTCATATGTGAAAAATAATAGCAATCAAGAGAGGTTTGTAATATCATTGTCTTGTAAGACAAAAAAAAATGGAGAACTACAAATAGTGAGTTTGCAGTCCAAGAGTACTTCTAAATTGAAGTTTTGAAGATTTCAAAATCAATGATTTGAAAGACTGTCATAGTAGTTGGAGGAGTAAGAAGATAGTTGTTTTCAAAAGAAATACATCATTGTTGAGAAAAGATTTGAAGATCTTAGAGATCTGGTTTCAAAGTATCATGCAAGAAAAGGATTTGGTGAGTCTGAAGATTTGGTTGCAATCATTATCTAGAGAGAAAAATAAATAAAATTCAAAGACAAAATTTGGGAATGGTAAATGTTGAAGCATATATGGAATAAATTAAGAGAGAGTGTTAGAGTATTGTAATTTCTCCTACAAAATTAAAGAGTTTTTTAGAGGGAAAGAAGATAAGGATAAAAAGATAAAAAAACATTAAATATTTGTTAGTGAATTTTCTAAAGTGACAAGTCAGCCTAAGTTCTAGAATGATCTTTGTAATCTCAAAGACCTCTATATAATGAAGCATCATGTAATGGTTTATTTATAAAGGTGTAGCATCAAAGTGTTGAGATGATCAAGTGGTCATATAATCAAGAGACTGAGAGTGAGTTGAATGTTGTAGCATTCTAAGTATATGTAATGGTTGTAATCAATGGATTAATGAAGAGTTTAAGTGTTGTAGCACAAAAGAGAGTTTGATAAGATATTGTGTTTCATATGTTTATATTATGTTGTGTTATCTCCATCCATCACCATCAATATAGTGCAACATATTTATTTTATTTTTAAATAAGAAATATAGTTTTTCTATTTTTCCATTGTCTCAAATAAAGGTGTTATTATATAAAAAGTTAAAAGCAAGTTACTAATAAAATTGTATGTTTGTATTAATTCATTTGACCCTCTGAATCGTGATGTAAAATGACAAATTTTAGTATGTAATAATGATGCATATGGCTTGGAGTACCACATAGAATTTTTAAGAGAGACACATACATGAAGAAAGTCATCTCAAGTGTACTTACTATATTTATCTATTTTGGTACACACTATTTTACATAAAATAGTAAATCTCCACATATGGTACGAGTAGAAAAAATTATTATGCTTTGGCCTAGTGATATTTATATACATTCATTTGGATATTAATTTATCATCTTTTAATTACCAAACATTCATTGAACAACCATTCTCATACAAGTGTATTAAAAAGAATAACATTTATTTTTTATATTATCATTTAGAGTATTTGCATGATTTCTTGTTGTCTATTGATATTTTGTATGGCCCTAGAGTTAATCTCTAGGAATTGATCTAGGAGAACTTGCCCCTAGCAATCTAAGAACCTCCTTAAGATACTTTAAAATATCGTCATTCTTTGATGACTAGCATGAAGCAAAGATTCTAGTGAATTAAGGGTCAAAAATGTGGCCAACATGATCAAATTTGAGATCACATAATAGATCTGTGCACATAAAAATGATTTAACGTTGTTGACTCAAGTTGAAAACAAAAACAAGAGCACCTCAAAATAGAAAATTCCAAAGATTGATCACACCTAGACTACCTACTTTCTGTTCCAAGACAATTGAGATTTGTGTGTCATTCAATTATTACTCCCATACCTATGAAATAATTAAATCTTGATTCATTTATGTAAAGTTATCGGCTATCTTATTAGATTTAGATCAATTGAATTTGATATAATATGATAAATATGTGTTTCAAATAAAGCATAATGTAAAATCAGTATCATGATATAATTAATGCAAAGCGAGTCGCTGGGGAAAATCTGATATTTTCCTCCAAACCTTTCACTATCCAAATCGTAAGCAACCGATATTTTCAGATAGGCGCTCAAATAGAGAAAACTCCGTCACTTCCTCATCAATAAAGTTACAGAAATAACTAAAGCAGAACAAATTTCATTGTCATCAATCGCTTCAAAAGCCAGTGTTCAAGATATAAAGACAGATGATGTTTAAAAGAATATGTTTGCCGTTGCTGTGCATCCACGACGTTCATGAAAGAGTAATTAACCAAACAAGCATACGTAATTAACCAAACAAGCTTCAACTTTATAATTGTTTTTTCGCAGAGAAACTTGATCAACTTAATCAAAGAAATGCTGGTAGAAACGCTAAGATAATTCTATTTATGTCAATGGTGGATAGCACCTGCTTTCTCTTGGAGAACACTAGCCTCTTCATTGATGATGTGTCAATATAGGAAAGGACAATTACTCCATACAATCTGATTCAGAAGTTGATCTAAACAACTTTATACTGCCAAATCCAAGAGACCCAACCACTACAACTCTGAGATAATGTGCCATGCAGCCGAAGACAGTACTTCTACATGAAATATTTCTACTAGATAAGACTTTAATGCGAGGGAAACATAATATATTAGAGATAGTTTTCTTAGCCAAGAGAGATCACCTATATTACATACATAAACTAAACTTATTGAGCATCCATGAATCAATTTATGCAGTCACCACAGTTATGACTAAGGATGCTCTGTCTAGAATTAAAAAGATACGATACAAGAGATTGAAGAAGAACAGACCAATATGCAAGATCTATCTGAGGGTACTAAATTCTTGGAACTCTGCACGTATCAGATCTTTTGGAAGTCTGGAATTTCAACTGGATAGTTGTCAATGCAATCCAGCCATGGGTTTCTTGTGGGATTTTTGATGGTCCTGAGGGCCTTCCAAACAGCACTGTTGCACTTGAATCCAGATCCAAAAGCTATCTGCCATAGCCTGTCACCTCTCTTCACTCTTTTCTTGGCTTCCATGTATGCAAGCTCATACCAGAGTGTGCTGCTAGATGTATTGCCAAACCTGTGAAGAGTCATCCTTGATGGCTCCATGTGTTGCTCTGATAATGATAAATTCTTCTGTAGTTCATCAAGCACTGCTCTGCCTCCCGCATGGATGCAGAAGTGTTCAAATGCTAAACTGAAGTCCGGAATATAGGGCTTCACATCCATCTTCAGTACTTTTCTAGAGAAGAGTGTGAGAAAGAAGAGGATTTGCTCTGACAGAGGAAGTACTAAAGGACCCAGAGTTGTTATATTGGCTTTGAGTGCATGACCTGCAACTGCCATGAGTTCCTTGGATATTGTCAAGCCCTTGGTTCTATTGGAGTCCTCTTCTTGGAAAACGCACTGGTAGCTCCTATCATCTTGTCCATTATGAGTCCTGACAATATGTGAAAGCTGATATTTTGATCTCCTCTTGTCTTTTCTCTTGTTGGATAAGAGAATAGCTGCACCTCCCATGCGAAACAAACAATTGGGTAAAAGCATTGATCTGTTTGTACCATGATACCAGTTCAATGTAATGTTCTCAGTGCTCACAACTACTGCATATGAATTCCCATGAACCTGCAGCATGTCTTGTGCAAGATCCAGGGCTATGATCCCTGCACTACACCCCATTCCTCCCAAGTTGAAGCTCAGGATGTTGCCTCTCATCTTGTAATGGTTGATAATCATTGCAGACAGAGATGGAGTTGGATTGAACAAGCTGCAGTTCACCACAAGAATCCCAATGTCCTTGGGCCTCACTTTACATTTCTCAAACAACTCATCCAAGGCACCAAACATCACCATCTGTGCTTCTGCACGAGCTTCTTTCATGGTCAGCCTAGGTGGAGAAGCCAAAATGGCTTCTGGAAAGTATGTGTGCTCTCCTAGGCCAGACCTCTCTAGAATCTTCCTCTGAAACTCCAGGCTTTTATCATCAAACAGGCCTGAATTCCTAGAATGGGACATGAAATAGTCCCTGGTTACTTTGAACTCATCAGATGGCTTATAGCATGCAAAGTCCACCAAATATATGGGTTTTGAACTACAGATATAGTACACAAAAGAAATAAATCCAAGCAGCCCAGACACACAAAGGAGGCTTACAAAATCAAAGCTAGGCTGATACCAAAACCTCCATAAATCATCCCTTCTCAGGGTCCCCACTTCTGCACTGAATATCACCAGCAGAGAAGGAACCACTAATAAATAGAGAGCATTGCTGATCAGATAATGGTAGCCCAACTTAACATGCCTGAGATTGACTGAGAGCAAGAAATCAGGCAGTTTCCTACTAACTCTCACTGAAAATGTCTGGAATCCCGCATTGGGACCAGAGCTCTCAACCCCTCTCGGCACAATCTCTGTTGACAAAAGTGCCTGCTCCCTCACCATACTGGAAGGATATCACTTGATCCTATCACAACAGGTATAGCCTATCAAATTATACTCTAGAAATCTTATATATTAAACACTACCTTCTACAAATGGTTTTCTTACATATGAAACTTATCACCCAAGCAAAGATAGCATTCAGAACTATTCAATATACTTGAAAAGATGACCAAACTCTGATATTTTATTTATTGCTCACAGAACTTCTTCACCTACAACCTCTATCTACCATGGCTTACAGGGCTGCTACGAAGATTTCCGAAGAAAACAAAGATCAGAGAGTGATGGAAAAACACATTCATTCCGATCTGTTCAACAATCCACCCATAACCTGTATATATATAATATCATTCATCCTCCAATGGTACCCCAATTAATAATTCTAACGAGAGAAAACGACTCATACGAGTCAGCTGAACAACCTTATTAATTAATGAATAGGAACTCTGAAAAAGACGAGCAACAACAGGCACCATGTATTAAATTGATTCGAGAAGGCCGTTGATCTAATAACTCCAACTTTACGTAGTTCCGAAAAAGTCATATATTCTTCAATAAGATACGACAGCCATTCTCTTATAGCAGTCCGTTGACCTGAACAGGAACAGTAACTACGCCATGATTCGTTTTGGACAAAGTCCTCTAAAGTCACCAAAGTGTTAAAAGAAAGTTAAACTCCATTAATGGAAACTTATGTATTACAGTGGGGTATATTTAATTTCAAGATACAAATGCACCTGAAACCCACCTAGCTACACCATATCAGAGCATATCTTAAAGCAAAAGTAGCCTACCCAATTAGCACATGTGATTTTTAGTACATGAAATCTGGGTCAGCTTAAATGAGATTCAGGGTACTTATTAAGAAGAGACAAAGGTTAAAATTGGCTGGAGGTTGTTTCTCTTTTTTCAGAGTGACTTATCCTTTCTATTGGTTATTTATATTCAAAATGTTTAATATCATTTATTTTGATTGAAATAGTGTATCATTGTTTTTCGTTTTGATTATATCATTCTTTTTTTTGAGCTCTCTAATTCATTCTGATGATGGATTAGGGAGTGCGATCTGAAATGTTGATACAAAAAAATCACACAATCAAAATCAGAAACCAACACGATAATTTGCAACATGGATTGTGGAAACTTGATATCATTGATTATATATGTTTTCAATCAACATTTCAGATCATATATAACAATCTATCATTAAAAAAAAAGAATATGATAAGAAAGTTAGTCAAAAAACATATACAATCAAAATAAAAAACAAACATACACATTACGTCATGAAAAACTTATACCAACTAATAATTTAATATAAAACAATCCAAAACCAACAATTTGTAAGATAATTTATAAATATAATATAAACTCTTAAGACTCAAATCACTGACCCAAAATCCATAATTCTTTGGTAATTGATCTGTAAAATGAACAATTCCATTAAAAAAATTGATTCGATAATCCCAAAATTTATAGTTACACAGTTCAACTAATTAGGTACATCATACTGAACTTAACTTTTGAAATAAAAAGAAACTTCAACAATCCCATTAAATTTTTCAGGCCGCTTGGCTGTTTAACAGTTGACATCATGTTCAACGCACTTCTAGAACTCGGAGATATTTAAATGCCAGCAAGTATTGCGTATGTTTGTTAGAATTCCGGGAAGCTTCAGAAGCATTTAAGGAGTGTAGTTGAGGCAGCTTAGTAATGTCCTCAGTCTACGTTGTCCTACGCGTAGCAATGTTTTCCGTAGCATATTTGCATTCCTTCAACAGATGTTTAGGGGTGGTGTACAAATGTACTTAGCACAAGAGGAGAACGTAGCATTTAATGAGAAATTTCTGAAAAATAATATTTATCAGATGACTTTTAATGTCCTTCCTTGACTGTGAAGGTTTTTCTAGATTTGTATTTATTTATATTAAAGGAATTTAATCAAATATTTGGTAATTTAATTTACTTTTAATAAGGAACATAATCTTTAGGAAAAAAGTATAATTAAAAAAGAAAAATATAATAAAAATAATTAAATTGAATATTGCAATATAAATTTGTTTATAAGAAAAATAATTAGTACAATAGTTTACATAAGGTTAGAAGTTATTGTAAGAATTATAGAAAAGAAGGAAGCAAATTAGAGTAATATGGTTGCCTTAGATTATAAAAAAATTAGTACATTCAATTATTAAAGTTCTATTTTCAATCGAGAATCAAAATGACTATAACTTGAAACATGTTCAAACACTCCTAATTTGTCAATTCTTAACAAGATCGGAACATGCTAGTTTATAGAGGGGTTTAAAGAGGTTGTAGGTTATTTCACGGTAAACCAAACACTTTGGATTTAAACATGATTTGAGCCAATTCATAAAAAAAAATGCAAAAACTATGCATAGTTTTGCTAGTGAAAATGGTTCCAAAAATAATCAAATGGCAATTTACTTATTTCATGATAGTTACAAAATGTCCTAATAGTTTTTCCTTGATGTATGTAGAATTTACTCCCATATTAGGCAAAGGGGAAGAGGACTAATTGGAAATGGGTCTTCCTTGAGTTATATAGATTTTAGAAGTTTCTTGTTGAGTCTCTTCTTATTAAAATATACAAAAGCACTTTCAATGGTATTATGATTGAAGTGATATTAATCTTGCAAATTATATGTTTGTCATGTGTCTCCAAAACCTTGGGGATGAGTGTGTGGATGTCTAGGGGTAATTGGGTGAATTATTTAATTATTATTATTCTCAATGATAACAAGTTTCCACAATCCATGTAGATTATTGCTGAAAACATTTTTGGATTCGATTTTGTAATATATTTTTTGCATCAATATTTCATATCACCCTCTTTGATCCATCATCGGGATGATAGTAGTGATCTTAAGGAGAAAATGGATCATTATAGACCAAGAAGAAAAACAAGACCAATAAAAATAAAAAACAACAAAGGAAACAATGTATACAAAATAGATAAATTAAAAACAACAAAGGAAGTATACACTTATGCTTATTGCTTAATTATATGATAGTGGTACTTGTGGAGAGCTTTGGATATGTTTATACCACTTTCTTGTTTCTAAGCACTAGGTGATAAAATGGAGCATTTTCAATTATGATGGATGAGGTACACATGTAGTAGATTAAAAATGGAGTGCTAATTTTTGGGATGTGTCATGGGAGTTAGTGGTCAAATGTGTTACAATTAGTGATTGATATTCATATGGGCATTGATGAATTTAGACATGGGGACATTGATTTTTTTTTTTCATGCCAAGGTTTAATGGTACATGGTTTTGTGCAATCCACTTATGATTTTCCTACTCCATGTTGGAATTTTGTGTTGTCATTAATGTAAATAGATCATTGTTGCATTGATGTCAACCTATGGAGATGCTTTGATTGGTTGCATTATGTTGTCATTATCAGTCTCACTAATGCCAACCTCTAATGTTTCGTTGATGAGCATATGTTTGTGGATGTTCAACATCTTGTGTGGTTGAGATGATAAAAGGAGTGTTGTAGATGTTGAGATGGTGTTTGTGGTGCTCGGTTTCCAAGTGATTTTGAGAAAATTTGAATAAAAGAGGAAACAATGTGGTAAAGAGTGTTTAGTGTAGCAAAGTGGTGTTTAGTGTTTTACTCTGCATTTCTTCATGGTTGAAGATCTTCTTGTGTGGTTTGGATATGTTTATCAAACGTGTTTAGAGGTGTTATATCCAAAGTTTCTTATTCTAAATCATTCCACATAAGTTGTGTTCACCAGTGTGTGAACTGTTGTAATAGCCCATTCAAAATTATCACTTAATTATATTATTGTAAATGACACATGAATATACTTCAAATTAAAGACATAACTAGTGGTTAAAGTCAATCATAGCTACACCTATCCATTTAAAATGAGTCAAAGATTCTTATATTCACTTCAAAGGTCAAATTACAATATCATGTTTGACTTGGCTCTCAAGGCCACAAAGTCAATACAATGTACACTTTACATCAAATACATGAATGTATTACATTAAGATACTTCTTAGACTAAAATAGTCTTGTGAACAACCAAGGTTCTTCTTTGATGCTCGCCTCCACTGGTGGATGAGAACATGGTTGAAGTACTTTACCACCCAACCATTTAGCTTATGCTTCCCCGATATTCTTTCGACTTGAAGAATGCCTAACCCTACATGGAAAGTTTAGTAAGAGAACAATCTACAAGGTGGAATTTGGTGTGTGCGCATATATCAACATGCAATTTCTATCTACAAGTTAGAAAAGAAAGTGCAAGATCTATGTTAGGAATGGTAGAGAGTGAGATCATAGAGTTCATACATACATAATGAGCTATATTGCTTGGCCAAGCATAATAAATGGGTTGCAACAACAACAAACAATAGGTTTTGGTAAAGAAAACCTATACTCTCTATACTCCATTTCAACACCCGTCTTGGAAGGTAGCTTTCTACTATACCTCTCATAATAGCTATCTACACTCTAGTAGCATCTCCTCGTAGGTGCTCTAGTCAACTAAGGTATCATTGTTCTGTTCAAGTATTTAAAATATTCTTCCACAAATATCTTCAAAAGAAGAAACAAAATACTAATTTATACTCTTGTGAACCAAGATTCCAAACCTGCACAAACACAAGAAACAAACACCATATTAGAGAAAATGCAAGTTAGTATCGTGATTCCCCAAGAAATCCATTTGAATTGTAAAGAAAAGGAATGAAATGAAGAACCTAAACAAGCATAAACCAAAGATGTTAAATCATATTCAAATACAAAGAAAACTCTTAATCTCTTGGGGGAGTTGGTGCCAATTTGATGTGTAAGTTGGCCCTTTCCCAACTCCTAATGCAAGCCTTGATGATTTGATGAAGATATGATCCACTTTGTTGATGATTGAAGTGTGCTCCAAGATGAAAATCTGCATAACATAGCTAAGATTGGATAAAGATGGATGAGAATTGCCATGGATTTTAGTATAATAACTTTGCTCAAATTGTGGATGCTAAAATGAGGAAAGAAACATCTTATTTATAGATTGACAAGTTGGAGAAATGCCCAAAATGAAGCAATGTGGGACTATCTTTCAACCAATGGCAAGGTGCCACTTGTCAAGATGTGAATGGATGGAGGATGTGCACATTTCGATGAATGTGCCCATAAATGCAATTAGGTGATATTTGAAATTAGTGAAATGACATGTAAGAGGGAAAAGGAATGTCTTAAATGCCACTTGGCTCAAGGAAAAAGGACTTATTAGGTGAATTTAATATCTTGTTGGAAGGACAAAGTCCACTTGGATTTGAATTCAAATTTGAGGGAATATTCCTTTATTATGCCATGTTGAGAGAAAATAGGGATTTAATAAATGAATTAAATCTATTTTCATGTGCAAGTGGCAAAAGCTAGAGGATGGGACATGAATTAAGATTAAATTAATCAAGAATTAATTAATTTAATGAGAGATTAGATGATCATGCAATAAATTTGACTTAGATTTATGGGTTTATTTAAATCAAATGTGAGAAGAATATGATTTTAGACTTAGTCAAATAAATATTTGATTTATTTAGCTAAAGGGGGTGATGTTAGATTAAATTAAATAAGGTTTAATTTATTTAATTTAATAGATAGACTTTAGAGATTTAATTAAATAAAGGGAATTATTTAACTAAATATGGACATAGGGTTAATTAGATCAGATAAATTGATTTAATTAACAAGAGAAAAAGACTTAATTAGATAAAATGATTTATTTAATTAAGAGAGGGAAATTGGTGAATTTAATCAAATAAAGGTATTTGATTAAATGGTTAGACTGAGGAATGATTTAGGATGAATCGGTGTCAATAGTTGAGATTGAGTATATGTCGGTATATTTTCCATGTCTACATTTTTCCCCTCTTTGAAGCAAAGTACTCGTTACCTTGGTTCAAAGAATAAACTATCTCAATCAAATGCCAAAATTTTTTGATTTTAAAATTTTCCCTAGTGTTGCTTCGGCGAGAGAAATATGCCACTATACTGCCCCCTCGAGAGATTGGACAAAAATTCTAATTTTTGGGTGATCTCACAAAAAAAGAGGACAAGGTGCTTGATAGGTCCAGAAAGACTCTGAGAGGCCAAAAATGCAAAAAAAAAGATGAAAAATGGCCCTCAAACGGACACAAATGGGATCGGGGGTGTAAAACCCAAGCATAATGGCTAAGCGGGGTCAAAAAAACCCTAATTTTTAGGCTTAAATAGGCCTCGAGGGGCCACTTCCAATTCATTTTCACATTTAGCCTTAGGAGATTCTACAACTTTGAGCTCTAATACCTTGACGAGATGGCACAATGATAGCTCCCCATGCATATTTTCGACCGATTCTGGACGTATCAGAGGCTTCCCGACACTGGAGCACCGGTGAGTCAACTTGACCCAAGCTTATTTTCCATTTTTCATGCTTATTTAATGCATTTAAAACTAGGTCTCTAGGCGTAGTGCCATATTGCACTACTCAACATTTTTAAACTACGCCACTCAGCTTCAAACTACACCAGAGTCACAGATAGCAATGTCGTTGTGCAGTTTGGAGTTTAGGGTTAAAATCCAAACTCATCTGCTATTTCCAGGTGCACCACCACAATGAACTTAATAATTAGGGTTTCTCGCTAAAGTCTGATGCTATTACTAACTAGACCGTCATGGTGCAGTTTAGGACTTTGAAGGTTCTAGCAATGTAGTTTGTAAATTTCAAATTGCACTACCTTCACAGGCAGCAATGCTGGGGTCAGTCTGAGATGTCGAGACAAGCCACGATCAAGTTTTTTTATGAGTTAAATTTAACATGGTGACTTTCTTGATGCAGGAGGAGGCGAGGGAGATCTACTCGCATGAGCACGGGTCATGATAGATTTTCATCCTTCTGAGGGATTTGTCTGAGCAAGAGCAGGAGAATCTTAAAGAGATGGGACTCTGGTATATCACCTACGCACCACCTGTGTGGACACACCTGGGCATGATGACAACACTTGTCAAGAGATGGCATAGTGAGACCTCGTCATTTCACCTTTTGACGGGTGAGGCCATAGTCACACTAGAGGATGTATGGTGGATTTTGAGGTTGCCCATTCATGGGGAGCAAGTCATTTACGACATGGATGTTGGGAGGGAGGCCTACTATGCCATCCTGGACACTGACAAGATTGTATTTTGTGAGGGTCAGATCGAGGTGGAGTTCCACAGTTCACTCACCTTACCCTACCATTTAGTGATTGCATCCATTATATCAGGTCTTGTTGCCCCAGATCAGCGAGGCCAATATTTCAGTCTTGGTTGGGGGCTTGCTTGGGAGTGGATGGTCCGACGGTGACCGACACTTTTTGCCTAGGGGCTAGTTCTACTAGCCTCTCTTTACATAGATCTTCATGAGTTTTCCTATTTGGATGGTAGGGCACTTGGAGCGGGAGTCACACTCCTACACATCTGGACATGGGAGCACATCCCCGTGTTTCATCCAAGAGTTGTCCCAGATCTAATGGAGCTAGATGATCTAGTGGTCTAGCTATACAGAGGGGGCCTTTCCTCTACACACACAAGACAACATAGGATTCCTCACTGAAGGAGGGTCTTTGATGATTTGCAAGTATTTAGATGGTGGTTGTACCTTGGACAGTCAACCTGGTTCGATGATGTACAATAGTTATTCTTTGCTTTCTAGGACTACTTGATGTAGGGGAAAGAGCATACCATGATTGAGATGTACCTGCCAAGTAGGATGCAGTGACAATTTGGAGAGGCTCAGGACTAGCCAAATTATTAGTACATGGCCATCTTTGTGAGGATAGTGAGCTAGGGCTCTTGGGGGTGGTATATACCTGCCCATGAGGTAGTGGAGAGCTTCAGACAGCTAGTGGCCTAGTTGTGGCCATATGACCAGGGAGAGGAAAATCTAGGGGTCACACAGGCCTACAAAGATTGGTTCAGGTCACTGCTAAGGCTTATAGTTCTAGGAACACCCTATGTTCGATGGAGAGCCAGAGGTAGGGGAGTAGGACGAGGATAGGGAGGATAGGATTAGGGAGGAAGAGGGCTGGTTCTAGATCATCTAGTTCAGGATCAAGCACTCCCAGATCAACAAGATGGAGAGCAGAGGCAGGAGGCCCCTCGACAGGATTAGGATCTTGGTCACCAAGATGGTCACCATGACAGGATCCGACACCACCCCGAGATGGGGATCAAGATCAGCCCCACGTGCAGCCACTACAATAGCTAGATCTGAGAGATGGGAAGATTTTAAGGTTGTAGGCCTAGATACTGGTACTAACGGTAGAGAGGGATCAAGCCAGAGCAGAGTGGGACTAGGCCATCCAGTAGAGGTAGGTCGTAGACCTCCAAGCAGTGATCGAGATGGGCCACTGACAGCAGATAGAGAGCATGCCCGCTTCCTCCTCCCAGAACATAGTGTTGCTTCGGTCATACAGGGAGGCTGACTACTACAAGATGCACTACCACCAGCCCATACCGAGACTAGGCTGAGTCCTAGAGTTTTCATAGAGGACCAGCCTCAAACCAACAGAGGAGCATGGAGAGAGGGCAAGTGGCGAGACAACAGCCAACAGGGCTAGGCCTTCATTTTTTATCAGAGACGAGATACTTTTGGTGCCCCATGGGCTTAGTTTTTGATAGCCCGATGGGCCATTTTGTATTTATATACTTGATACTTGATTTGATTCCTTGTATCATGATAGTACATTTGATGATATATGAGATGATGATTTTGATCCAATTATGATATGTGATGTGTTTATGGATGGATTTTGATTTCTATATGTTGTGAAATGATTCTATCTTATGATGCCATGGTGTTTATGGGATGGATGTATGGATGCATTTCTTTTTTCAGTATCTTTTCTCATACATTTTTTATGATGATTATGTATGGATGGTGCAAATGTTATGCTATGCAAATGTTGTATGATATATATGCATTATAGATGCTTATATATGTTGAGTGTAAATGATATGATGGATGTAAATGGATGCAAATGATGAAATTTTTATGATAATAAATCTATATTATGCAAATGATGGATGGAATGCACTCTTTTTCCTTATCTTTTCTTATGCATTATATGGTGATGCGCTTATGATGGTGCTACTTATGTATGTGAGTATGAATGTTTATGATGATATTTATGGTATGATACGATGAATGTAAGTGATACAAATGTTTTAATGATGAGATGCTTAGAATAATAAATCTATATTATGCAGATGATGGAATGCAATGTATATGATATGATCTACTATTTCTATATGATACAATATGCAGTATGTTGATGGTTTGTGGATGCAGGATGGATGCAACGATGATTGATGAACTGATTTACTATCATGATACTATGTTAGCACGAAAAGAAAGAGATAGAAGAAACCATAGATTCCAACAAGACACTAGATGATGATGATGATTTCTTGCGGAGAAGTTGGTATTTTCAAAGGGCTAATTACCTTATGTTTGATAACATACGTAAGCACAATGCATCAAAGTATGACAAGCTAGGATGGCGTTGTACCTAGTGTGATGGACTTTGACTCGACAATCAGATAGGAGTATTCATGTTCACACTTGACATACAAAACCTTATTAAAAGTGTAGTTTGGATATTTTAAGTATCTCGAGCCAAAACATGGAAAAGAAAGTCTTCCCATGTGGTCAACAAGACACCTAAAACATCTTCCCTACAAACCAAGCAAAGCACGAATGACCAAGTTATATTACAAGAATATCCAACAAGCATAGTAGATAAAATATAATGATCGTTGCCCCATTCCTATCTCTCTAAATCATTTTATTAGACATCATCGAGAGGTCCTTGGAATGAGCGCAATAAGATAAATCAACAAGATAAAGATAAAGTAAACAAACAAGCCAATGTTCTTCAATATCGCTAGTCGAAACTAAACTACGGTGATGCCTGATGTTGATGTCCATTGTACGAAGGATGCATCCTAGGACATGAAAATATCAGATAATTTGATATGGGACTGATTAGATGATAGGCTATTGACACAAAGAGTTGATTAACTTGTTTACATACTAACCTAGACTTGAGACTTTGACGTTTACGAGTTTTCACTTTTGAACTGCCAGACTTGTTTCTAATTATTTCACCAAAGGTTGAAGATGATGATTGATTTATTATGAGCGATGTTTATTGTGGGTGAAAGAGAGATGAGATGGATGGATTTTTTCAAATATTTGGATGTTTTTGGAGTTTTGAAATGTTTTGAGGTTGTTTTTGGTTTTTTCAAGATTTTACAAATGTTTTGGTTTTTTATTTTTAAAATATTTTTGTATTTTCTGAGATTTTGACCAAGAGATTATCCTAAAGACCTATCTTAGGGGCCTCAAGGGCTAATCAACATATTATCCTTGCCTACGTTATACATGCAGAGACCACGTAGTTCAACTGACACAAACTCGATTATCGATGAGATATGAACAAATGGATTGCCAATTTTTTATGACAGACTCCTAGAGGACTAACCTAAATTTCTTGGGGGATGATCATAGATCAACCTTGCCTATGTTCAAGGCTTGTAGATCCGTAGTTTGACAAGACGACTCTATTTTTTATTGACTTTTTGACTTTTTTTTTGGATTTTGATATGTTTTGAATGTTTTGGGATTTTTTGTGATTTTCTAATGTTTTTGAATTTTTTTGATTTTAGGACCTCAGGAACATACACGAATTTGATCTAATGAGAACATTCCCCCAATGTGATGCAATAGACTACTCTGATAAAGGTAGGACAAACTGACCTTAAGGATGGGTCGAGTAGTACTAGGAGGGATCATGATACGAACACAGGACAAAGCTATGATGCAGATGCAGATGGGTGATGGATGAGGATATTAAATGAGATGGAAGATGGGTGTGTAATGGATGGATGATGCAGAACAAGCCGTGAAGATCCTGGTGGATGGAAAGTGCTTATTTACACAAGGTTCATGTTTGCTAGGTTTTCACCAAGGTACTTCTCCAAAGTGCCACTGAAGTGGTTTTCACTAGAGGATGATTTTTCTCTTTACTATTTTTGATCATTTTTTGCTTTTTTGATTTTTTTGTTGTCACCAAGATGCCTATTTGCCAGGTTTTCACCAAGGTGACCATTTTTTCAGGACTTTTTGTATTTTTTTTGTATTTTTGGTCCTATACCTTGAAATTCTTAGGCATAAAACTTTCTGGGGTGGGAGTTGTTCATGGGATCCTGCAGAGATTCCCCTTTGGGTGTTGATAACTGATATACCCCTGACTTATAGCTGGCTGTGATAATAAATGGTGCTAACCAATTTGGTTCAAACTTTCCTTTGCTATTTGGGTTTAGGATGTTCTTTTGGTTCTCTTTTAGGATAGGTTCTCTGACTTGGAAAGTCTTGTTCCTAATCTTCTTGTCATAGCTCCTCTTGAGTTTCTTTTGATAGACTTTCAAATGATTCAATGCTTCTATACGTCACTCATCCAATAGATCTAGCTCATTTATTCTTGATACTTGGTATTCTTCATCCGTGATGAGGTTTTGCATTGATATTCTCAATGGCGGGAGCTTGATCTCGATGGGTAATATGGCTTCTGATCCATAGACCAAGGATAATTGGGTGGCACCTATTGTTTTGTGGATGTTGGTTTGATAGGCCTAGAGGGAAGGATTTAACTGCAGATGGGTATGTGCAAGATCATGATGGGCCAAAAAGTGGCAATATGATGGGTATGTGGCTGACAACTTTTTTTATACCCAAAATTGATGAAACAAAAAGGGTTTTTAAAGGATATTCTCACTTTTCCACCAATATAAATTATGCTTTGTAACTTTGAATTTAATAAATAATTATTATTCATTTTCTATTTGAATTACGACTAATGTCCTAATATATAGGTTGATTGAAAAACAACTATATAGCTTTCAAATAGTATCACATTTTCTGAATCCAAAACATGTGTCACATTCTACGCTTCACATACTATAGAATTAAAAAAATAAAATTTGAATTTCATGAAGTTTTGACCAAGTTAAGGTGGTTGGACATATGAGTTTTTATATTTCTTAAAAGTTGTAATAAAAAATTCATAATTAATTATTTACATGGAAAAAAATTACAAAAAAATATGCATCACATCGGGACATGAGTCCTCTACTTATATCAAAAATAAAAAAAATATTATCATTTTATTGTGGTTAGGGTGGTCAGATAGACACCTACTTCTTATTTTTTCCCTGAAATTTAAGTACTACTACATTATAATTTCAAATTTTCACCAAATAGATTTTTTTTTTATAAACAAACCTAGTAGTTTAGAAACTACATTCAATTTTCTATAGATTATATTCTTACATATTTTTGAAATGATATAGATAACTTATTCAAATTTTTACGTCAATTTGCGTAACTCTGATTTTTCTAAATTTTTTGCCACTTAAGGGCCTATTTTTTCCATGATGATCCTACACATACCCAAATGCCAGTCATGACCTGCATCATTGACTATATTTTTGAGGATTTTTAGAATGGTTTTGTTGGTAGCTTCTTCTTGGCCATTGCCTTGGGGATAATATGGAGTGGAAAAGTGATGTTGGATTTTGAATTTTTCACAAAGGTCACGAACCTCCTAATTTTTGAATGGTGTCCCATTATGATCTGAGATAATAGCTTGGGGAACACCGTATTGACATATTAAGTAGTTCAAGATAAACTTTGATATCTGTTTTCTAGTTATGTATGTCATGGGGATGGCTTCCACCCACTTGTTGAAGTACTCAATGGTGGTTATGATGAATTTGTGACCATTGGATGAGGTGGGAGTTATCTTTCTGATGAGATCGAGCCCCCACTACAAGAAGGGCCATGGTGTGATGATGGGATGAAGTTCTTGAGTTGGAGCATGAATAAGGTCACCATGTTGTTGACACTGTAGGCACCTTTTGATGTAGTCATGTGCTTATCTTTCCATTGTAGGCCAATAATACCCCATCCTTAGCAATTTCTTGGCCAGGGTCATTCCACTCAAGTGTGAACCACAAATAGCGTTATGCACCTCAATTAAGGCAGTCAATGCCTCCTCAGCATTTAGGTAGCGTAATAAGGTTCCTTCTATGCTCCTACGGTAAAGGGTGTTTCCTAGGATGACAAATCGGGATGCTTTCTTGACAAAGGTTTTCTTTAGGCTCAAGGGTAGGTCAGCAAGTAGGACCCCTATTTGAAAGTAGGTATAAATTTCATGGTACCAAGGATCACCAAGACCAACAATTTTGAACACAAATTCTGAATTTGGTACCCCAAATGTAGGTACGAGAAGTTTTTCTACCAAGAATTCATGTTTTGGGACATTGCGAGGGATATCCAGTAAGGATCCAATCGTTGCCATAGTGTTTGTTGCTCTGGGAATCTACTCAAATGTGATATCAATGAATGATTCTTTAAGGCTCTTTACTAAATTTTTGTATGGAGTCGGCTTATCATCCCTTGTTTGGTACTCATCATTTACCTGATTTATTATTAGCTGGGAGTTTCCATATACTTTGAGGGTCATGATGTGCCACTGCACTGCTATTCTGAGACCTATGGTTAAATCATCATATTCTGCAATGTTGTTAGTGTAGGGGAATGCCATTTTGTAGGATCTAGGTATACAGTCCCCCTGTGGGGTGATGAAGAATACACTAGCTCCTGATCCACGCTGCGTATAGGAGCCATCAAAGTAGAGTTTCCAGTGATTGGCTATGTTGAGATTGAAGATGAATTCATCTAGAAACTCTTATATGAGTGGATTCTCTAAATAGATTGGTGCTTCCACAAGCTGATCTGTGATGAATTTTCCTTTTATTGCCTTTTTCTCCACATATTCAATGCCATACTCTAATAGTATCATGACCCATTTAGTCATCCTTCCTGTGAGCATTGCTTTTGGCAGTAGGTAGTTTAAGGGATCATTTTTGGCGATGAGTTTGATTTTGTGTGCCAACATGTAATGTCTGAATTTCTGTGAGGCAAACACTATTACTAGGCATGCTTTATTCAATGAATGAGTAGTTTAACTCATGTCTGACCAGTGTTTTTTTGATATAGTATATGGCCCTTTCTATCCCATTTTCATCGTGTTGTGCTACGAGGGCTCCAAGGGTTGTTGTTGTTGCTGACACATAGAGGATTAATGGATTTCTTGGGATCAATGGCATGAAGACTGGAGCTGTGCGAAAATATTATTTGATTTTGTTGAAGGCTTCCTCACACTTGTCATCCCATTTGTGTGCTACCCCCTTGTGGAGTAGGTGAGAATATGGGTTTTTCTTGTCAGCTAGTTGTGATATGAATTTGCGGATTAACTGAAGCTTGCCTTGGAGGCCTCTCAACTATTTCAATGTTTTGGGTGCCTCCATCTCTAAGATTGCTTTAATTTTTGTTGGATCTATTTCAATACCCCTCATTGACACTATGTACCCTAGTAGCTTTCCTAACTGTACGTCGAAGACACACTTCTTTGGGTTGTCTGACTTTATATTCCTCCAGTCTATTGAAAATAGCACTCAAGGTTGCTATGTGGTTTCTCCTCTTTTTGAATTTTGCTAGTATTTCATCAACATTATCTTCTAAAATCTTGTGAATCATGCCATGGAATATTAATGTCATGTATCTTTGGTAGGTAGCCCCAACATTCTTTAGACCGAATGGCATCATGTTCCAGCAGTAGGTCCCCCATGGGCAAGTGAAGGTTGTTTTGTGTTGGTCTTCTTTGGCATTCATTATTTGGTTGTATCCAAAGAATCCATCCATCAGAGAAAGCATTTCATGTCACGTTGTCATGTCTACTATCATGTTAATGTTAGGCAATGGGAAATCATCTTTCAGACTGCTTTGTTTAGGTCTCTGAAATCTGTGTAGACTCAGATGACCCCATCTAGTTTTGAAACAAGAACCAGATTGGATACCCACTCCAGGTAGTTAATTGGTCATATGAATCCTGCATCAAGTAGCTTCTTCAGTTCCATTTTGACTAGTAGGGTGATCTGAGGGTGCATTTTTCTTAATTTTTCTCAGATAGGCTTTGCTTCAAGACACACTGCTATATGATGAACCACAATCTCTAGATTAAACCTCGGCATGTTTGTGTAACTCCATGCAAAGTCAACTTGTTTCTCTCTCTCAAGAAGGCTGCTAAGAGCTCTTGTTCCTATGATAGTAATGATTTTGCATAGAACGTGATGTGTGGGGTCTCCTCCATTCCCAAGTTAACCGGATTGCATTTTTTGGCTAAGATTGCTCATTTTTCTTAGTGTAAAGCTCTAGGAGGAAGATTGAATCCCTCATCCTCAGGCACCTCAGAGAGGTTTTCACCATTAGATGTGTCCTTTCATTTTACTATATTCCATGTCTACAACTCTAAACAAAAATTAACTTTATGATTCATAGAGTAATTCAACAATCAGTCATATCATTCTTATGACTATTTTCTACTTATCATCTTAAGAATTTTTCTTTTAAAAATGTACTAAAAATAAAAGAATGTATGTCACAAGTATGTGTATGTACATAGATGAAGACTATGTGCATACACGTATATGTGCCTACTTATGTTTAAAATTTGTGCATACATTCTAAAATAATTATAAAATTTAGATTTGCAATCTTAAAATAGTATTCCCTTGACATTTCTTGTCGAGAATAAATAATTTGAATAAGTCTATGCTAACAGTTTCACACATACTGTATTGCATTCTCACAACTATCATACTCTAACATTTTTGCTTACATAAGAACATTCATTGTTTAAGAAAAACAAGTACTGCTTCCTACTAAACAATGGTGAAGCAAGTTTGTTACATTTGTACATTCATTGTTTAAACAAACCAAGTACCGTTTCCTACTAAACAATTATAAACAAGTTGTTCACATATATGCATTCATTGTTTGAATTGAACAAGCTATGTTTTCTACTAAACAGTTATAAAGCAAGTTGTTTTCAACTATAAAGGTAACTTTTTAACAAAACAGAGTTGTTTACAAAAGAATATCCATTGTTTACATCAACACATTACTGTTTCAAACTAAATAATTACATTTAAAGTTAAATATTTCCGTTTACTCTATTTACAGATCTCAAGCGATTTACATGTGAAATGATCACTTTACAAGTATTGTTTCACTGTTTAAAACAAAATGGGCTCTTCCACAATGTACTGAAAATAATCAAATCAAATTTCCACATTTCATACATAAGGATAGAATGTCTATTGTTAAGCTTTTGAACACTTGCATCACTGAAAAATTTGATGAGAAACTTAATATTTTTTAAAGAACTATGTTCAACATGTTTTGTTGAAACTTCAAGTTCAGTCAATACTCATGCCTTTTAGGCTGCAACAATAGACTATGATTGCTCTAGATCAACCAATCTCAATGGTCGGGTTTCTCCTTTCTAAGCATCAATGGTATATTTGAAATTTCCCATGTGGGCTTACTTTTTTATACCATGCATGCAAAAATATTCTACACGCCGACTTCATTTGTATCCTAAACATGAATTCATGCCATCATTCTTATCGAACGAGGTCGGTTTCCACTAAATAACAACCTACATACATTTGTAAGGCTTAAGAAACATTCGACAAAGCCCCCCCTCTATTATCATCCCATTCAATAAAAATAATTAGATAAAGTACAAATTAAAAAAATATAGAGGGGTCTCTTACCCTCACCAGGATTGTAGTCGATCATGATGGCACTTTCAAAACAATTGTAAAATTTGGTGTACTCGTGTGAAAACCCTAGGAATTTTGACCTAAATATCTTTGTCACATCTACTATAGGGCTCTTATATGAGGTTTAGGGTTTTATTCTTGTTGCTTTGCATTCTATTTTTGTTGTTGGCTATAAAGTGTCTACTGTCGGTTAGGGAGAGGGAGGAAATCCTCATATTTTCATCATCATGTGACTATCGTCCTACGACCAATTTTTCTCTTGGGAAAGTTTGAATCATCCTTTTTATAGGCTAGGGAATAATCTTTTGATCATTACATCGTTTGTTCTGCATGATTCCGAAGTTGTGAGCTTTCCATTCTCATGTTGCTCTAGAGAAGTCCCCCTTTCTTAGAACAACTTGTAAGCACGTGCATAAATTTCTCACTTAATTCACAATGACCCTTGTAACTATATCACTCATCTCTAATTTATTCATAGGTTTGTAATACCAAATAGCAACAAGTGATGAGCGGTACTTTCCTTTGATATCACTCATCGCGAATGGTATCTGATCCTCCAACTTTGTAATAGCGATGAGTGATGTTCTTAGTCTTATGTTCTTATCGCTCATTATGGATGGCCGTTAAAAAGAACATTTGTAATAGCGACGCGCTATATGTTGCCACACCATATGATCACATATATGTTGTAAAAAATTGTTCTCACATTAGTGATGTTCGATGAACCCTATAAATAATCTAAATTGTTCATCGCTAATTGCTTGCACAATATATGAAGAGAATCAATGATGAATGGAGGCCTTATCACTCATCGCATATTTATTTATGATTTTAAGTCATAAATTAGTGACAAGGGATTAATGCCTTCTAAAAGGGATTTTTCTTTTGTTAATTTTGATAAGATCTTATGGGTGATATCTTTAGCACCATTTGTTCTATACAGGTGCACTTGTCTAAGATCTAGTGTTTTCACATTGTCTCTCATCACTAATGTGATCCTGATGAATCACATTAGTGATGAGAGATATCATCGTGCTCTCACCAATTCCCTTATTAAATGTCTACCTATTGGGGTTTCTTTTAGGGTTGCACAATATCCTTTTATAAGGATTCATCATTGTAATTTATCTCTCTCTTGGATGAATATATTTTTCAGCTTTCAAAGCACCCTTGCTTGTTTGTCTCCATCTCTTCTTTCTATGACAGGTTATTTACACGCAGGTGATCTTCGGGGTTTGTGAGGTTGGCTTTCTCAACTTCTACATGGTATAAGAGCTCCAGACCTGCTGCTTCATGTTCGTCTTCTGAAGAATTTGGGGCTACGAGGGTTAGATCTGGCTTTCAGGTTTTCTGGTTGTTTTTTTGTTGAGGATCTGGGTAACTCCATTTTTTGGGTGCATTTTGGGCCCAAACAGACCTCGTCGTTGGATTCGCAGCACCTGAAAACCTATATTTTCATATAAGGCAAGCCCAGTTTGGCTATAGTTGATCTGGGAAGCAAAAAAAAATTGGCCCCAAGGCCGTACGGCCCCAGGGCACGCAGATCGAGGCAGAAAATTTAAAAAAAAATCAATTTTTTATTGATTTTTTAAAGTTTTTTAAAAAAACTTTCTGCACAGCCAATGTTAAACCCGGGCGCCACCAACCGGCCACCGAGCGGCCACCCGGGCGCCACCGGGCCGGGCGGAGCCACCGGTCCACTGCCGGTGGGCTGTGCAGCCCCCGTGGGCTTACCTCGGCTGGCCCCAGGTCACGTGGGTGACCAGCACCCTGCCGACAGCCCCCGAGGGCTTCCCCTGCAAGCAGCAGGGTCACATGCACAACCAAGGGCCGCGCGCCCAACACCTTGCCACCAGCCCCTTGGTCGTCCATATGACCAGGGGCCGAAGATCTTAGCCCTTGAGGGCTGTGCAATTTTTTTAAAACCTTTTTGAGCAACCTTCACGAAATCGAGCATAACTCGGGCATTTTAGCTCGGATTTTTGAATGGAAATAGGCGTTGGAAAGCTGGTTCCAAGCCTGATCTAATTGATGCAGGTCTTTTTTTCTGATTTTTCCGTTTTGCAGTCTTTTTTGCCAGTCAAAGTCAGAACTTGTGTTTTTCACTCCCGGGGGCGTATCTTTTGCGTCCGAACTCTGTTTTTCGCAAACAAATAGGCGTTGGAAAGGTGTTTCTGTGAAATTTCCAGATCTGTCATTTAATTTTCCAGAATCTACACCAAGTACATTTTATTCAGTATTTTGTGTTTTCACACATCTGTCAATTACTTGGACGTTTTAGCACTTGGAAATGATTTGTTTGCGTGGGATGACTTTATTTGATCTGGTTTATCAGTATTGAGGTCAGTTAGTCTCAGATTTGTTAATTTGAAGAGTTATCATGGGTTTTTCTACTCACCCTTCAGTTGTATTTCTGGAACGGAGTAATTATGAGTCATGGGCAAAGGGTATACTTACACATTGTAGGTGGCTTAATATTTTTCCTTATTTGTATGATCTCATACCTGCACCAGCAACTTCAAAGGGAAAACTAGCTTGGGATATCATTAGAAATCACATAGTAGGAGTTATTTTGTCTAGTGTTGATTCTGACACTGTGTGGGCTATATCGGGCATTGATTGTCCTCACTCACTTTGGACACATCTTTGGGAGATCTATGGAGACTTCAGTCTTTCTCCATTCCTAGAGGATCTTGCTTCAGATTGTCTTGTACCCATTGGTTGGAGAGAGAACACACCCTTTGATCATGATACTTTAAAGGAACTTCAGTATTTAGACACCCTTACATATTCTGATGAATCTGAGGATTGTCTCATGGTTCCTACTCTTCAGAATGAGATTATACTTGTATCATCATCTTCTCCTGTTGTTCTTGATTAGTTTGATATTGCCTCTTCTTTGGCTCCTATTGATTCAGCTAAGCAGGACATCATACATCTTTCAGACATGGCTACTTGGGATTCTTATCTTGCAGGCATTTCGTCTTTGTTTGTAGAGTCCTATATTGCAGATCTGGAGGATTACTTTGAGGATTTTCAGATCCTCTTTGTTGACAGCCATATTCCAGCTGTTAGCCCACCATCATCTGTGCATTCAGAGGTTGTAGTTCAGGAATCTTCAGTTCATTTTGGATTTGACATCTTTTGTTTCAGTTCAGACAGAGAGATTCTTCAGCATCCTATTATGGCACACATCTTGAGACATTTTGGTTCTTCTCTCTTCACAAGGTTTCTTCATCTTCGTCCTTTGGATCCATTTCTTCCCAAGGGGAGGAATATTATATGTCGCTTCAGGCTCTCTTTCTAGATTCTACCTCAGGCATCCATATGTGCGACAAGAGTTTCTTCATTGTGGGGGGGCCTTCTAGTCTCTTTCTTTTTTCTCCTATGGAGACCATTGTACATGTACTTATATGATAGAAGATGTCTATGGGGGGTCTTATGTTATCCACCTCCTATACTTCTGTTATTAGTGCATTTATTTCTTTCATCTCTTTTTGGAGTACAGTTTTTCCCATGAGGTTTTCTCTATTTCTCCACTTTATAGAGATTTGGTTGTAATTGGGTACCTGATCAGGCCTTGTTGCCGGGACCCAAGTTTACTTTCTTGCATTGTAGTTACCTTTTCTTTCTTGCACATGTTTGTAACTGCACTTTTGCTCATCTTAAGGGGGGGTGTTAGAGTAAAGGTTTTAATTTAATCATGTTGATTAAATTACCTTTATTCCTCTCTTAAGATTTCACTTTAGTTGCATTTTAAGGGATAGATGTGTTCTATATTTTGTGAATTGGTGAGAGCACGATGAAGGGATAGATGTGATTGGGAGTCAGGCCATTAAGTCAAAGGGTAAGCTTTGCATTTTAAGGGATAGATGTGTTCTATAAGTGTGAATTGGTGAGAGCACGATGAAGGGATAGATGTGATTGGGAGTCAGGCCATTAAGTCAAGGGATAAAGGCTATCACAAAACTATTTTCATTATTGATAGAGCCGAGTGAGGATGAAATAAATCAATGATAGGTGATAACCATTAATGAAAGGAGAAATGTGGCAACATCTGGTTGTCTCGCACAAAGCAAGAAGGGGATCAGCGAAAGAACTAGATGACCATTGATAAAAATTTAAAGCAAGATGATCCAACAAGCAGAAAGCCATCACATGAGTAAGTTCATCGCTAATGAGCACCTCAAGATTAGGGAAGGATCAACGATGAAGCGAGGAGTGCAAGGAAAGTTTCTCTCCAAATTGACCTTATGTACTTCGCCGATATAAATGAAGAGCACAAAATAGGTTGGAAATACATGCCAAATTGTCAAGATATATATGATTAAATTAGGGTTAAGGAATAACGTGTCAATATTTGAGATAGCATCATTGTTTTCAAGAAGCAAGTTGATAATAGGCCAAAAATGATGCTCATGGCCACCTTAGATGAAATCTTAATTCCTCTCAGATGAATGGTCCATATTTAAAGCCAAACTGATATGCTACTAGTTCACTTGCGCAAGGAGTTCTGCATCATTAATTCTACATGCTCGAAATCTCCATTTAATGCAGGATGATTGATGATTATTCTCATCATCTTTTTGGTATGCAGTTTATGTTAGGCTAAGTGTGAAAATTTGTTGGTTTATTTGTAGTAGACTTTTCTTGTCTTGGTTGGGTTGGTATGAAATTGAGTTCTCTAGTCTATTGAGGACTTTTACTACTTGAATTAGTCATTATCCCTGGAATTGGGGTATTCTTCTTGTGGGTGTTAAATCAAAAGACCTTTTAAATTATCGTTTTGTAAACTCTGACAAGATAGGGAAAACTGGTGAGGCAACCCTTTCCGTTAGGAGGTCTAGTTGGTTGAGCATGTCCAAATTCCATGAGGAGGAAACTAAGTAAGAAACCATGGTTTCCCATGAGATTGGAAAGGGAAAAATGAGGGCTAGAGGCCATAAAAAGAAGACAATTGTGCAAAGTACTTACCAGTTGAGAAATAGGACCCTTCTAGGGGAAGCGGTTGAGCCCAAAGGCAAGGAACTAGTGTTTCCAATGAAGAAGGAAAAGAGCTACCAGACTAATCAGGAGAAGCATAAATCTCTTATTTTACTCTCTGATACTCCTTCAGACATTGACGCTAAGACAAACTTGGATTATGGCTAGTATCTCCATTCCCTGGTGTCATATGATAGCTTTGATGATGACATGCTTGTAGTACCTCCAATGTCAACAAGGACTAGAAGTGGTTGGGCATTTTCAAATGCCAATGACTCAAAATAAGGGTCACCTTCTATTTTAGTTGTTGATGACACCATGGTCGTTACATAGGAGGTATTTTTTTTTTGCATCCATGGTTTTTATTTTTCTTTCCCTTGCTGATGTGAAGAATTTCCAGACAAAATTAACCAAATCCTTTTTGTTCCCAATGAAAAATACTATGATGGTGATGGCTAACATTTTACACATGTTTTTTTCCTCCCCTATTCTGAAATGATTACATTTGAAACCGCCTAGGGATTCCTTTAAGATGTTAGTTGGAATTAGGCTTTTGAAATGAACTCAAAATGAAATTGAAATTATAACTCAGTCAGATGCTTGTTGCTCCCCTGTTATATAAAGGGGATTTCATGGCTGAAAATGAGAAAGTTTAGATCTTTGAGTCTAGAATAGGGTCATAGTAGATACTTAGCTCTAGTAGCAGAATAGAATGTTAATAGGTATTCTGGTAGATATATTGGAAGCAAGTCTAAGATGAAAATTATACTATGTATAAATCTTGAATATTTTTTACAATGAAATATCAGAAATGAAGAAGAATTTTAACTTTTCAAGATTTTACTCTCCTCTATGTTTTCTCCCAAGTTATGAATGAATATTGTTAATGACAACTTCATTTGTCTTTTTTCATTTGCACAGAATGCATGAATTTGTTTTGTGCTTCAATTCAATGAATTGATTAAATGTTGAAATGAACTCATTGGTTTGTGAGAAAAGCATATAGGATTTAGTAAGGAAGTGGTATTTTGAAAAAGTAGTGAGTTAGATGTTACAAAGTAACATTCTAATAGTCCACTAATTTATGTATTTCAATTAAGATTGTATTACCAGTTCATTACCAGATATAATTCTTTTTCTGCCTTAGATGAGGGAACAACTATCTGGTCAATTCATTCTATGATCAATTGACCAGTATTGAAGTTTTGGTCCTAGGATTTAAGATGAAGAATGATTTAACATACTTTAAATTACAATGTTTGAACCCTAACTATGAAGGAGCACTTCTTGAAAATAAATAACACTCCTACAAGAGGTTTTTTGAGCCTTTGATAGAGTGATTTTCATGAAACTGTGTATCTGTGTAAGGAAATACTCTTAACCAAGTGTGAAACATTATGAGTATATAGGGGATTACCCTCCCTGGGTCTCATAAAGCCTAAAGAGAAGAATCATAATAGTAATTACTCTGCTTAAGTGTTGGCCAATCCTCACCCTAGTTAATAACTGGGTCATGGCAAGCCCATAGGTTAAGACTGAGATTAAGTTTGGTTCTAAAAATATAACCAATATAAATGGCCACTCCACTAGGGACACTTTTGTGTCCTTCATACAAATATTTTAAAGACCATTCTAGAGAGTCAAGGAAAAAATGAATATCTAGTTCAAGTATTAAAGAAGTCTCAAATCTGCAAGTTGGTTTGTGTGGCCCTGTGGTGACTCTACTAGAAGAACTCAAATAAAGATATCCTTGTTTCAAAGGTTTTCCTCTTGTTCAATAGGTGGTGACTCTACTCTATAATTTTTACACATGAAGGGCTGCAATTTGTAAATTGAAAAGGCTCTATTCAAAGTTACAAAAACTTGAGGTGTGAAGGTACATAATTCTCTACATACTAAAACTATCATATGGATTGTGTCTGTTGTTTCACTCAATTTTTTATTCATGAAGTAGCAAATATGGATGGTTAGAATGAAGCAATATATTTCAAAGATTGCTATTTGTTTATAGTTATTCTTCAATTTATCATGGTTATGATTGTGCATCATTAGTTGAAACTAGGTTTGCATACATTCATGGATTACAAAAGAGAAATAACCATGCCATTAGAAACTTGGATGCATATTGTCAAGAAGATTCAAAAGTTTGATAATCCTCAAGTAATTGATACCAAAAGAAGCATGAACCCTAATGTAAACAAGCCTAATATTAGGCTAGAATGGAAATTTGTATTCAAAAGAGGAGTTAAAGATTTAAACAAAAGGCACCTGATTGCTATACAAGCCCAGTTAAGAAATAATCATAATAGATTTTCTAGTCAAATTGTTGCACCTTTTATCAATTATTTTGATTCGTTATATGATCAATTAGAATTGTCATGGATTTATTATAGGGTTAAAAGTATGTCATCTTGATTCTATAAGCAGATACCTAGATTTAATGGATACAATATATGTGAGGGAGATACACATGTCCAAAGTTTCTATAATTTCATGGTAAAACATTCATTTGGAGATTAGGATATGTGGATGATATTTTTTGTGATCTCTTGAGGCTAAATCTAGGGATTGGTACTTAAGTTTCCCTGAGAATTCCTTTCCTTGCTAGGATAAACTAGTGGATGCTTATAGAGAAGAGTTTGCAAAAGAACCTTTTGATCTTGTCACAAAGTTAAAACAACTCAAGAAACAAGATGAAGAGTCAAGCATTGCTTTCAGTCACATGTTTGTTGTTCCTCTTTCACTAATCCCTGAAAGTTTCAAACCTAGTACATCGGATTGCATTCATTTATATTTTGAATCTTTCGAAGAGGGATCTACTGCATTGTTGAAGGATTTTAAAATTTTGAATATGCAAATGGTTTACACATACTTATAGACAATATGGAAAATATGAGGAATGAATATATGCAAATTTTGTTGTCTTCAATTATGGATAAACTTGTTGATGGAACTAGTAGTCATGTGGATACAAATGATCAAAGATCTTTAGTTTTAAATGAAGACAAGTATGTCCTTGAAAAGGAAGAGTTTAAGAGTGTTACCATGTTAACCACTGGTGCTCCTGATAGTGAAAATGTCTCTCTTTGTTTTCAAAAGGATATAAATGGTCAAATCAATGATGAAACTTAGTCTATAAAGTTTCTAAGTTTTGAGAGTAGTAATATATTGATTTTTCCTAATTCACAACTTGATAAGGCATGTTTTTCTACTGAAGTCCTACAAGAAGAAGAAATGGTTGAGAGAATCGGCTAGGATTATGGTCTATTAAGTAGTGAAAAAATTTCAAATTTTCTAACCATTGAATATCAGAAATATGCACATATGAGTAACCCTCAGTCATTGTGTAATACTTATATTGATTTTGATAGTGATAATGATTTTTGTTATAGGAGATATGAAAATTGGGTATTTGATATTCCTTCCAAATGTGAAAAGACATGTCACCATGGTGATAACGTGGGTAATGACAAGCCGCTATTTGTTTTCAATGATGCATTATATGATGAACATGAATGTAAGCAGAGTGATACAAATGTAGAAATTGGTGTTGAAGAGTTGGGAACTACAGACAACCATGGAGCCTATGTATTTGATGGGTTGAAATATGAAAGTCCCAATATAGATTTGAATGAGTATTTGTTTCCTGATTTAAATAAGCCTAGTTATGAGTTTTTTCATGCGGATATAAAGGTTGGCTTAAAAAAGGAACCAGATTATCTTTTGGAACCAGAATTACTCACTTTTGAATAGGTTTTAGATTCTAAAGATATTGATAAATTATGTTCAAAAGATATTAAAGTGAGCAAGAATAAGGATAGGTTAGAGATTCTTGATGATTCTCTACACCAACATGATGAGGCATAGTTATAATATGTGCCAGTAAATGAGTTTGTTTCTTTACACACACTTGAAGGTAATTTGCATAATGAGCAAAGTTTTGTGATCAGTTCCCATGAATGTTTCACTTTTAGCAGGCAAACTACTAATTAGATTGAGCTTGATGATCCCAGCTATATGGAAAAGTATGATTGCCAATTTTTGTAGTTGGATGAATTTTTGTTACAATGTGGTAATGAGCAAAACATCAAGAAAATTTGTTTTCAACTTTATATCATTGTGAATAACAAAACTTATGAATAATTTCCACATGAGGATCAAGAATATTGCAGTGATATTTTCAAATTATATTCAGTGAAATGTGATGAGAACTTTGTTTATGATAGAGGTAAGAGTAGGCCCACATTTTTCATGGTGGATTTGAGCCATCAAGTATGGTTTGACTTGTCAAACCAAAGAAGTTGGGGGCAAAGATAACTTTTTGACTTTGTTGCGAAATGGAGTAGGCACTTGGTCTACTTCTCCCAAAAAATTTGAATTCTTGCTCTGTTCACTAAGGAATAGACGTCCCCAGAAAGAGCAACTGATGGAACTTTTGAATTTTTTGTAAATTTTGGTGTGCTCACGTGAATACCCTAGGAATTTTGACCTAAATATCTTTGTCACATCTACTATAGGGTTAGGGTTTTATTTTTGTTTCTTGGTGTTCTATTTTTGTTGTTGGTTGTAAAGTGTCTATTGTCGGTTAGGGAGAGGGAAGAAATACTCATATTTACATCATCATGTGACTATCATCCTACAACTGGTTTTTCTCCTAGGCAGGTCTAAATCATCCTTTTTATATGCTAGGGGAATAATTTTTTGATCATTACATCCTTTGTCCTGCATGATTCTAAAGTTTTGAGCTTACCGTTCTCGTGTTTCTCTAGAGAAGTCCCCCCTTTTTAGAACAACTTGTAAGCATGTGTATAAATATTTCACTTAATTCCTGATGAACCTTGTAACTATATTGCTCATCGTTGATTTATTCATAGGTTTACATTACCAAATAGCAATGAGCGGTACTTTCCTTTGATATCACTCATCACTAATGGCATTTGATCCTCCAACTTTGTAATAGCAATGAGCGATGTTCTTAGTATTATGTCATTATCAATCATCATGGATGGCCATTAAAAAGAACATTTGTAGTAGTGATGAGTGATATGTTGCCACACCATATAATTGTGGATATGTTATAAAAAGTTGTTCTCACATTAGCGATGTGTGGTGAACCCTATAAATAGTGTAAATCATTCATTGCTAATTGCTTGCATAATAAATGAGGAGAATCAGTGATGAATGAAGGCCTTATTGCTCATCGTGGATATATTTCTAAACTTAGGTCCTAAATCAGCGATAAGCGATCAATGCCTTCTAAAAGGGTTTTTTATTTCTCTAATTTTGATATGATCTTATGGGCGATATATTTGGCTCCATTTGTTCTATGCAAGTGCACATGTTTAAGATCTAGTGTTTTCACAGTATCTCTCATTGCTGATGTGATCCTAGGGATAAAGTGTGAATTGGAGAGAGCATGATGAAGGGACAGATGTGACCGAGAGTCAGGTCATTAAATCAAGGGATAAAGGCCATCACAAAAATATTTTCATCGTTGATAGAACCAAGTGAGGATGAAATAAATCAATGATAGGTGATAACCATTAATGAAAGGAGAAATGTGGCAGCATCTAGGGATCTTGCACAAAGCAAGAAGGGGACATGAAATAACTAGACAACTGTTGATAAAATTTTAAAGCAGGATGATCCAACAAGTAGAAAGCCATCACATGAGTAAGTTCATCGCTAATGAGCACCTCAAGATTAGGGAAGGATTAACGATGAAGCGAGGAGGAGTGCAAGGAAATTTTCTCTCCAAATTAACCTTATGTACTTCGTCGATATAAATGAATAGCATGGATTAGGTTGGCAATACATGCCAAATTGTCAGGACATATGTGATTAAATCAGGGTTAAGGAATAACGTGTCAATATCTAAGATAGCATCATTGTTTTCAAGAAGCAAGTTGATAATAGTAAAAAACTGATGCCCATGGCCACCTTAGATGAATGGTCCAGATTCAAAGCCAAACTGATATGCTACCAGTTCGCTCGCGCAAGGTGTTCTGCATCATTAATTCTGCATGCTCAAAATCTCTATTTAATGCAGGATGATCCATGATTGTTCTCATTATATTTTTGGTCTATAGTATGTGTTAGGTGAAGTGTGAGGGGTTGTTGGTTTATATGTAGTAGAATTTTCTTGTCCTGGTTGGGTTGGTATGAAATTGAGTTCTCTAGTCTATTTAGGACTTTTACTGCTTGAATTAGTCGTTATCACTAGGATTGGGGTATTCTTCTTATGGGTGTTTAATCAAAAGACCTTTTAATTTATCATTCTATAAACTTTGACAAGATGGGAAAAACTGGTGAGGCAACGCTGCCTGTTAGGAGGTCTAGTCGGTTGAGCATGTCCAAATTCCATGAGGATACAACTAAGCAGGAAACCATGGTTTCCCATGAGATTGGAAAGGGAAAAGGAGGGCTAAAGGCCATAAAAAGAAGACAATTGTGCAAAGTAATTACCACTTGAGAAATAGGACCCTTCTAGGGGAAGCGGTTCAGCCCAAAGGCAAGGAACTGGCGCTGCTAGTGAAGAAGGCCGGGAAGAAGGGAAAGAGCTACCAGATTGAGCTCTACAATACTCCTTTAGATGTTGAAGCTAAGATAGACTTGAATTATGGCTAGTATCTTCATTCCCTGGTGCCATATGATAGCTCTGATGATGACGTTCTTGTAGTACCTCCAATTGCAACAAGGACTAGAAGTGGTTGGGCATTTTTGGATGCCAATGACTCTAAATAAGGGTCACATTCTATTTTAGTTTTTATGACACCATGGTCATTACATAGGAGGTATTTTTTTTATGCTTCCATCGTTTGTCTTTTTCTTTCCTTTGCTAATGTGGAAAATTTCCAGACAAAATGAACCAAATCTATTTTGTTCCCAACGACAAATACTATGATAGTGACGACTAACATTTTACACATGTTTTTTTCCTCCCATGTTCTGAAATGGTTATGTTTGAAACCACCTGAGGAGTCCTTCGAGATGTTAGTTAGAATTAGGTTTTTGAAATGAATTCAAATGAAATTGAAATTGTAATTCAGCTCGGTACTTTTTTCTCCCTTGTTATATAAAGGGGATTTCATGGCTAAAAATGAGAGAGTTTAGATTTTTGATTCCAAAGCAGGGTCACAGTAGATACTTAACTCTAGTAGAAGAATAGAATGTTAATAGGTATTCTGGTAGATATATCAGAAGCAAGTCTAAGATGAAAATTATACTGTGTATAAATCTTGAATATGTTTTACAATGAAATATCATAAATGAAGAATTTTAACTTTTCAGAATTTTACTCTCCTCTGTGCTTTCTCCCAAACTATGAATGAATGTTGTTAATGATAACTTCATTTGTCTTTTGTCATTTGCATAGAATGTATGAATTTTCTTTTTGCTTCAATTCAATGAATTGATTAAATGTTGAAATGAACTCATTGGTTTGTGAGAAAAGCATATAGGATTTAGTAAGGAAGTGGTATTTTGAAAAAGTAATGAGTTAGATCTTACAAAGTAACACTCTAATAGTCCACTAACTTTTGTATTTCAATTAAGATTGTATTAACTGTTCATTACTAGTTATAATTATTTTTATGCCATAGATGAGGCAATGACTATTTGATCAGTTCATCCTACGATTAGTTGAGACAGTATTGGAATGGGCCTAGGATTTAAGATGAAGAATGATTTAATATACTTTAAATTACAATGTCTCAACCCTAAGTATGAAGTCCCTGAGCACTTCTTGAAAATAAATAACACTCCTATTTGAGTTTTGTCGAGCCTTTGATAGAGTGATTTTCATGAAACTTTGCATCTATGTAAGGAAATACTCTTAACCAAGTGTGAAACATTATGAGCATATAGGGGATTACCCTCACTGGGTCTCACAGAGCCTGAAGACAAGAATCAGAGTAGTAATTACGCTACTTAAGTGTTGGCCAATACTCACCCTAGTTGATAACTAGGTTGTGGCAAGCCCATAGTTTAGGACTAAGATTAAATTCGGTTCAAAAAAAAATCCAACAGATCATTCACAAAAGAATAATATGAACAAACACATAGTCATCAGAATAAATTTTGATAGCCATCATAGGCTGAGCATTTAAATGCATATAGAGATAATGGTTGAGCCTTTGAACCTCTTTGAGCCTTGGCTAGATGATAGGGTGGATAGGAAACATTTAAAAATAAAATACAAGGTTGAAACCCTCTTTCAGAGGATCGTTGATTGATCCACAATAATGTTTATTCATCATAAAATACAGTGAAATGGGATAGAGATTCTAATTAGCCATCGAATGGCTTGCACGAGAGTGCGACATTAAGAATAGTCTTTAATTAATACTCTAAGGCTTGGGTTAGCTTAGAGAGCTAGCCACAAGGCTTCTACATAAAACCCATAGAATACAACCACAGGTTGAGTGACCCAACAATGGTCGACACCATGCCATTCAGATCAAATCCATAGTTATTCATCAAGAATGCAACTTACTATTTCAATGATGAAATCGACATATAAAAATGGAAGAATACTATTCAACAGTGAGGAAAATGATAGAAGAAAATCAAGTTTTCTTTTTTAAGTGATTGGATTACCTCAAAAATTGAGCTTTTTGTGAGTTTGTCTCTTGATTTTTCCTTCACCCACAAGCTCTTTGTCTGCATTTTCCTTCCCAACAAACAACTTCTTCATTGTTCCTTTTTCACCCATTGCCTGTGTATTCAAAATGGAAACAACATCTTCTTTTTGCATGCCTTTGGCGAAGGCATTAGTGCCTTACTGCTACCCACTACCTGTTTGAATATTGCTATTAATTTTTTGCTAGACCATGTCCTCCATAATCTTATTTGATTTTCAACAACCTGATATTAGAATCCTATTAGTTATCGATTTAAATTTTGTTGAGAATATGAATTTGTATTCATATATATGTATATGTATTTATATATATAGATATATATACATGTTCATATATATACATATACCTATTAGTATTTATATGTTCATTCTTCACTTCAAATATATATATATATATATTTGAAGTGAAGAATGAACATATAAATACTAATAGGTATATGTATATATATGAACATGTATATATATCTATATATATATAAATACATATACATATATATGAATACAAATTCATATTCTCAACAAAATATATATATATATAAGTATTCACATTTCTTTACATATATATATGCATTCTTTTATAAATGGTTTGTTTGGAGAATTTATAAGTTCCATATGTCATTCATCATTTTTTTTAAATTGAGTAAGGAATTTTAATTTCATTTTGATCATCCATATAAAGAAACAAAAATAATTTATTTTCACTTAATTCTCAAATAATGAAATATTTTATCCTTTTTAATCATTGTTTTCAATACTTTCATTCGTTTTCTACAAAAAATAGAGTTTGAGTAGACAAATTTAGTCTACAAGCCATTATTTTCAATAACAGAGACAATTCGAGTCAGGAAATTTTGTTCTCTTATATGTAATTTAATTCAAATACAAGTCATCATGCCATTTGTTGTGTGTGCACCTAGATTCCAACTGGCTTACCATTAGATCAGGCTAAACAATCCTACTTCAACCGTGTTCTTGTCCTTCAACTTGTCACCTTACAACTGCACACACTTGCACTTGTAAATTGATCAGTAACGTTCAGTTCTTGGTAACATATAAAATAATTTTCAAAAGTTTGCAAAGTCAACATCAGTCAACTCTTTCATTCAATTTTTGAATATTCCAAGATCTCCATTTAATATTTAATTGAATTTCTTTAATAATTCAATTTACCATATTATGATAAATATGCGATAAAATTGGGTTATGACATCCTTCCCCTCTTGGAAGAGACATCGCCCCGATGTCTAGTAAGTTGAATAAAAGAACATCATATCAAATTTTGAACATTCATTTCTATTTCAACATCTCATCAAAAATATATGTCTATTTCAACATCACATCAAAAATATGTCTATTTCAACATCACATCAAGAATATATGTCTATTTCAACATCACATAAAAAATATATGTCTATTTCAACATCACAATTTTAAAGCATGAAATATCATAGTATCTCAATCCAAAAGATTTCAAACAAAATTATTTTCTTTTTCAAGAAATAAAAATGTGGAAAGGAGCATTTTATTTATTTCGCATCCTCCCAAGTAGAATTTTATTCTAAGTATTGGTCCCATTGGACCTTAAACTAAGCAATATCTCTACTTCGCAACTTAATGTTGTGTCAATCCACAATTTTAATGGGCTCCACTAGCACCACTCCTGGATCCTATACCTGCAAGGATTTCCAATCAAGTACATGAGTCACATCAGGATGATATGGCTTAAGAAAAGAAACATGAAACACATTATGAAGTCGAGCTAGAGTAGGTGGTAGAGCTATCCTATAAGCAACTGGGTTAATCACTTCCAAGACTTCAAACGGTCCCACATATCTTGGGGCCAACTTGGAAGACTTTCCAAAAGTAATAGAACTTTTTTGAGGTTTAACTCTCAAGAAAACTTTATCCCCTATTGCGAATTGTCTAAGAGTTTAGTTCTTGTTGGCATAAATCTTATGTCGGTCTACTTCCTTTTTCAATCTTCTCTTGATGACCCTCATTTTTTATTCCATTTCCTTAAGCATTTCAGGTCCTACTATGATACTACCCTCCAATTTATCCCAACTAATGGGGGTATAACACTTCTACCCATACAAGGCTTCAAATGGTGCCATGCCTAAGGATGTATGATAGGAGTTGTTGTAAGAAAACTCTACCAAAGGAAAATATTCTTCCCATTTATACTATTGGTCCATACAATACATTTAGAGGATAGATCTTCGACTACCTAATTCACCCTCTTTGTCTACCTGCCAGTCTAAGGATGATAAGTCGAGCTGAAATTTAGTTTGGTCCCCAATCCAATATTCATGGTCATCCAAAACCTTGAGGTCATCTGCATGTCCCTATTAGAAATGATAGTCTCTAGTACTCCATGTAAGCGAAAGGTCTCTTGGAAAAATTTCCTGGCCAAGGTGAACAATCCATCCTTAAGGTTTCCTTTAATGAAGTGGGCAACCTTAGTCAACTTGTCAATCACGAACAAGATAACATCATGGTTGTTCTTGTTCAACGATAACCCCTATACAAAATCTACACTGATCACTTATCATTTATACTCAGGTATGTCATGAGGATATAATAACTCAGCTGGATGTGCATGCGCAGCCTTGACTCATTGGAACTCCAAGCATCTTGCTATGTACACTACATCCTTCTTGAGTTTAGGAAAAAAATATAGAGTCTTCAACTCCATTATCATCTTGGATACTCTGGGGTGTCCTCAATAAGGTGCATTGTGAACTTCTTCTAAAACCAACTTCCTCATCTCTCCAAAGTCAGGAATATACATTCTTCTCTCGTATCTCAAAATACCATTCCATTTGATCTTATACCCATCGAACCGATGATTCGAAGGATTTTCTGCCAGAGCGCTCTTCACTCTCTCATAGTGCTCATCCCCTGAAAATTTTTGAACTACCTACAATCTCAAGTTATACCTTGTTGAGATCATGGTTGTCATATGTTTTCATCTACTAAGAGCATCAGCCACTCTATTCTTTTTCCCTTTTATGTATTCAATTCCAAAGTTTTACTCGCTAAGGAATTCTAACCACCTTCTCTATCATGCATTAAGTTTTGGTTGGGTAAATATGTATCCCAACCACAAGTGGCCTTTTTTGAGTTCAAATGGATTTCCCAAAAGATAATGCCTCCAAATTTGTAAGGCATGAACTATGGCCACCAATTCTAGATCATGAGACATGTATTTCACTTCATGTTGCTTGACCTTCCTCGATTCATATGCTACAACTTGTTTGTCTTGCATTAATATTTCTCCTAATCCCCCTCCTGAAGCATCTATGATTACTATGAATCTCCCATTAGGATCAATGATAGTTAGCACTGGTGTTGTTGTGAGCCTCTCCTTCAGGAGTTGGAATGCCTCTCACATTTCCCAATCCATTCAAATCATGTTCCCTTGTACAAAATTCCTATAGTATCCTATGAGGTCCATGAAGCTATGGAATTTTGAAACATTCTGAGGCACTGGCCATTCCACAATCACCTGGATCTTCTTGGGGTCTACAGAGACTCCTTCAGCTGAAATGATATGGCCCAAATAGTGCACTCTAGCCTGATAGAATGAACACTTGGAAAACTTCCCAAAGAGTTTCTTTTCTCTCAGTCATTGAAAAACTATCCTTAAATATCATGCTCTTTGATAGTCCTTGAGTAGACTAGGATGTCATCAATAGAGATTAGAAGAAATTCATCCAAGTAGTCTTTGAATACACTATTCATAAGGTTCATAAAGGCTATAGGTGCATTAGTTAAACTGAAAGGTACCATTGTGAACTTGTAATGTCCATACTAAGTTCTAAATACATCCTTTAGAATATCTTCTTTAATCCTCAATTGATGGTACCCTGACCTGATATCAATCTTGGAGAACACCGTCGCTCCCTTCATTTGATCAAACAATTCATCAATTCTCAGGAGTGGATACCGATTCTTGATGGTAACCTTGTTCAACATCTGATAATCTATACACAAACACAAGGTTCCATCCTTTTTTTTCACAAAAACTAACCAATGCTCCCCAAGGAGACACATTGGATCTTATAAGTCCCTTATCCATCAATTCCATTAGTTGGGCTTTCAACTCATAATTTTTTGTGGTGGTCATTCGATAAGGTTCCTTGGATTGAGACTGAACTCGTGGAACTAAATCAATAGAAAAATTGAATTATCACTTTGAAGGAAACTCCGTAAGTTCATCGGGCAATACATCTTGGAACTCCTTGAGAATATTATAGTCATCTAAATACGGCCCCTTGTTGTTAGGATTATTGGCATGCACTGCATAAATTGCACACCCCTTTTGACGAGCCTTCTTGAGCTACATCACAAAAAATTATCTAAGCTCTAAGGGTTGTTGTATTCCACATACCTCAGCTAGGTTCCCATAATCATCCAAATAGTTGACTACCTTATCCTCACAGTTCACTATAGCCTTGTACTCAATTAACCAGTTTATTCCAAAAATTACATCATATGAGCCTAAAGGTGCCACATACAAGTTGACCTAAGTTTGAAAGTTGCAAGCTCTAACTCACTGCAAAAGAGACAAGTTTTTACCCTTCACTTTGCTTGATTACCATACTGGACTATCAATGAACTTTCCATGTATCTAGTTCTAATAGGTATCTTGGACATTATTCTAGGATCAATAAAACATTTAGTAGCTCTAGTATCAATTAAGATAGAGATAGACTAGCCATAGAGCTTACCCATCAATTGAATTGGTCAAGCCTGATACTCTCCCTATTTGTTGTCCACTGCAGTGTGGATCTGGTGATCATGAGTCTTCTAATAGCTTCCTTCCTTCTGTGACTTTGATTGTTGAGGACAATTCAAGGCATAATGATTGCCTCCACAAGTATAACATCCATCATGAGGCCCTTTACGACCTCCTGGTTGGTCCTCTATAAGGGCCTTCTACTTATGGTTGCCCTTACCCTTGTCTTTGTTTTCTTTCTTATTCTTTCCACCATTACCATCTTCACCCTTCTCAAGTGTGATTCACTTCCTCTCTTGAGATTATGGATCTAATGGATTTTTTCTCCTTTATGAAACTTCTTTTTACAATACCGCGACTTATAATTTGAATCGCTACGAAGATTGGATAGTTGTTGTAGCTTTTGTTTCTGTTTAGCAATTTTTTGGAAAACTTCATTCATGGTTTGAGGTTTGTGCATATCCACTTCAGCTCCTATGTTAGGTCTGAGTCCCATTATAAATTTTTGGATACGGAACCATTCATCCCCCTGATATTGAGGCACATACTTCAACATGTTGGTGAACTTTTCCCAATACTAAATCATAGTCATATACCCCTTGGTTAAGCTCTAAAATTTTGTCACTTTCTTGTCAAAGAAAAGCTACAATAACCATCTCTTCCTAAAAGCTTGGAGGAAGAATTCCCAAGTGATCTCAGCAGGCTGAAGATTTCATTCTAACTTCTCATTATCCCACCAAGTCACTACTTCACTTGAGAGCTAATATGTAGCCCATGTTGCCTTGGTCTATTCAGAAAGGTTACAGAACCCAAAGTATTTTTTATTTCTATAATCCAAGCCTCAGCTCTTGCTCTGATAGCCTTACCATTGAACTTGGGTGGTGCTACTCTTTTTAGGTCTTTCTCAAGCTCTTCCTCAATTCATCTTCGTGGACCCGCCCTAGACCACTGTCTCCTTGATTTCCATTTGCATTCTTGTGGTCTCAATCCTCACCAGCCACTCGAACTTCTTGCTCTATATGATCCATGAAAGAATCTTTTTGATTCAGAAGCTCTAGAATTTTTTCTAGTCTCTTGTTTGGATCATTGTTGGATCCACTACCGCCCCTTTCTTGCCTAGTGGTCACCATGTTGTTCCACACTTATCCTACAACACATTCATGTTTATTGCATCTCAACACAAGGTTCTATGAAAAAATATTCTTATGCTAAATCACATAATTTTTCACATGCATACATCCCTCTATATAGAATACATACACATTCATGCATAATACACACATTTTAGAGTCTCTCTTTGAATACACCAAAAAAATATTATCTGATTTTATTTAAGGTGATTCAATATACCCTTATTTATAATAGGCTTCTTGTTACATCATTCCAATTTCTTAGTATCTGAAAGAGGACATTCCTATGGGTAATCATTTGAGTTTACTTTAAACTTAACATAAGAGGATGGTTGAGCATGCAAGCTCTCCTTTTTCTCTTTAATCAACAAGGATGCATTGGGTCCACACCCTAGAGTTCAGTCCTAGATTGCCGAATGTTTTTGATCTTAGGTGTTCCTTTCTCCTCAATCTTCAAGCCTCTCTCTAGCTTGAGTCATGTGAGTGCCAGAGCTAGAGTTTCATCATTGATAATTTTTTATTGAACCTTCGTCTTGGCATTTCATTCCTTTACATCATTCTTATGTAAGATTCTAACATTTTTCACTTTCCTTTGTCCTTCCTTTGACCTTCCCATTCTTGTATTCAATTCAAGTTCGGTCAATACTTAGGACATCCAAATTTTGGGTTAAGTTTCAACTACCCCTAGTCAACTATGGTAGACTCAAAATGCCTAGAGTTGAACCCTAAGCTCTGATGCCAAATGTAATAAACCATTTGAAATTATTACTTAATTAATATTATTGTAAATGACACATAAATATACTTCAAATTAAAAAGACATAACTAATGGCTAAATTTAATCATAGCTACACATGTCCATTTAAAATGAGTCAAATATTCTTATAGTCATTTCAAAATTCAAATTACAATATTAGGTTTGACTTGGCTCTCAAGGCCACAAAGTCAATTGAATGTACAATTTACATCAAATACATGAATGTATTAAATCAAGATACTTCTTAGACTAAAATAGTCTTGTGAACAACCAAGGTTCTTCTTTGATGCTCACCTCCACTGGTGGACAAGAACATGGTTGAAGCACTTTACCACCCAACCACAAAGCTTATGCTTCCTTGATATTCTTCTGACTTGAAGAATGCCCAGCTCTTTATGAAAAGTTTAGCAAGAGAACAATCTGCAAGGTGGAATTTGGTGCATTCCCATACATCATGATGTAATTTCTATCTACAAGTTAGAATGGTAGAGAGTGAGATCATAGAGTTCATACATACATAATGAACTATATTGCTTGGCCAAGCATATTAAATGTGTTGCAACAACAACAAACAATAGGTCTGGTAAAGCAAACCTATACTCTCTGAGCTCTATTTCGACACCCGTCTTGGAAGGTAACTTTCTACTATACCTCTCATAACAGCTATCTACGCTCTAGTAGCATCTACTTGTAGGTGTTTTAGTCAACTAAGGTATCACTGTTATGTTCAATTATTTAAAATATTCTTCCACAAATGTCTTCAAAAGAAGAAATAGAATGCTAATTTATACTGTAAATAGAAATCAAATTTATGATTCACAAAGTAATTCAACAATCAGTCATATCATTCTTATGACAATTTCCTACTTATCATCTTAAGCATTTTCCTTTTAAAAGTGTACTAAAAACAAAAAAAGGTATGTCACAAGTATGTGTATGTACATAGGAAAAGTCTATGTGCATACACATATATGTGCCTACTTGTGTTTAAAATTTGTGCATACATTCTGGAATAATTATAAAATTTAGATTTACAATCTTAAAATAGTATTCCCTTGACATTTCTTATCAAAAATAAATAATCCGAACAAGTCTATGCTAATAGTTTCACACATACTGTTATTGCATTCTCACAACTGTGATACTCTAATATTGTTGTTTACATAAGAACATTCATTGTTTAAGTAAAACAATTATTGTTTCTTGCTAAACAGTTGTGAAGCAAATTGTTTACATTTGTACATTCATTGTTTGAATATAGAACAAGTATTGTTTCCTACTAAATAGTTATAAAGCAAGTTGTTCACATATGTACATTCATTGTTTGAATTGAACAAGTTTTGTTTTCTACTAGAAAAAGTTGTAAAGCAAGTTGTTTTCAGCTATGAGGTAACTTTTTCACCAAACAGAGTTGTTTGCAAAAGAATATCCATTGTTTACATCAACACGTTATTGTTTCAAACTAAATAGTTACATTTAAAGTCAAATATTGCCATTTACTCTCTTTCAAAATATCAAGCTATTTACATGTGAAATGATCACTTTACAAGTATTTGTTCACTGTCTAAAACATAATGGGTTCTTCCACAATGTACTAAAAATAATCAAATCAAATTTCCCTATTTCATACATAAGGATAGAATGTCTATTGTTCAAATTCTAAACGCTTGCATCACTAAAAAATTTGATGAGCAACTTAATATTATAAGGAACTATGTTTGACAAGTTTTGTCAAATAAATATTTGAGTAGATATTTTTTTTAGTCAAAGGAAGAATAGAAACTTCAAGTTTAGTCAATAATCATGCCTTTTAGGCCGCAACAACAAACTACGATTGCTCTGGGTCAACCAATCCCATTAGTCAGGTTTCTCCTTTCTAAGCATCAATGGTATATTTGAAATTCCCATGTGGGCTTACTCTTTTATACCATGCATGCAAAAAAAAATTGTTTCAAGGTGTGACCCTTGGTCTTCCTTGTAGCACTAGCACTTGCGTTTGTGACATGGTTTAACCACCTCCTATGGTTCTTAACCGAAGCTTGTATTGGGCATTAACAGGTCGATATTTTGGTGAAATGTAAATTCCAAAAATTGGTATCAAATTTGGTCACAAGTTTCAACCCCACGCTTGTGCTGGGGGGTATTGTTGCAAGGTGTGACCCTTGGTCTTCCTTACAACATTAGCACTCGGGTTTGTGCCATGGTCTAACTACCTCCTGTGGTTCTTAACCGAAGCTTGTATCGTACATTGACGTGTCGATCTTTTGGTGAAATGACAAGTCCAACATATTCTACATGCAAAATTCATATGTATCCCAAACATGGATTCATGCCATCGTTGTTATCGAATGAGTTCAGTATCCACTAAATAACAACCTACATACATTTGCAAGGCTTAAGAAACATTCAAAAAAATCTCCCTTTGTTATCATCTCATTCGATAACAAGAATTAGATAAAATAAAAAGGAAATACAACATATAGACCTAGGTCTCTTACCCTCCCCAAGATCATAGTCAATCCTTCACAAAAGAATAATATCAACAAACACATAGTCATCAGAATAAATTTTGATAGCCATCATAGGTTGAGCATTTAAATGCAGATAGAGATAATGGCTGGGCCTTGGCCATCTGATAAGGTGGTTCTGAAACATTTAAAAACAAAACACAATGTTGAAACCCTCTTTCAGGGGATTGTTGATCAATCCACAATAATGATTATTCATCATAAAATACAGTGAAACAGAATAGAGATTTCAATTAGCCATTGAATGGCTTGCACGAGAGTGCAACCTTAAGAATAGTCTTAACTTAATACTTTAAGACTTGGCTTAGCTCAGAGAGCTAGCTGCAAGGCTTCTACATAAAACTCATACAATACAATTGTAGGTTGAGTGACCCAACAATGGTCAATGCCATGTCATTCGGCTCAAATTTGTGGTTATTCATCAAGAATGCAACTTACTATTTGAATGATGAAATCAACATATAAAAATGGAAGAATACCATTCGACAATGAGGAAAATGATAGAAGAAAATCAAGTTTTATTTCTTAAGTGATAAGATTACCTCAAAAATTGAGCTTTGTGTGAGTGTGTCTATTGATTTTTCCTTCACCCAAAAGCTCTCTCTTCTTCTTCCTTCCCAACAAACAACTTCTTCATTATGCTTTTTTCACCCACCATCTATGTATTCAAAATGGAAACATCTTATATTTGCATGCCTCTAGCGGAGGCATTATTGCTTTACTGTCGGCCACTACTTATTTGAATATTGCTATTAATTTTGTGGTAGACCATGTCCTCCATAATCTTATTTAATTTTCAATAGTCTGATATTAGAATTCTATCAGTTATCAATTTAAATTTTGATGAGAATATGAATTTGTATTCATATATATGTATATGTATTATATATGTATTATATATATATATGTATGTATGTATGTATGTATGTATTCGCATTTCTTTACATACATACATACATGTACATGCATACATATATGTGTGTGTGTGTGTGTGTGTGTGTGTGTGTGTGAGTACATTCTCTTATAAATGGTTTGTTTGGAGAATTTATAAGTTCCATATGTCATTCATCATTTTTTCTTAAATTGAGTAAGGAACTTTAATTTCATCTTGAGCATCCATATAAACAAACTAAAATAATTTATTTTCTTAATTTTCACATTTAATGAAATATTTTATCCTTTTTAATCATTCTTTTCAATACTTTCATTCGTTTTCTATGAAACACAGAGTTTGAGTAGACAAATTTAGTCTACAAGCCATTATTTTCTATAACAGAGACAGTTTGAGTTAGGAAATTTTGTTCTCTTATACATGCAATTTAATTCAAATGCAAGTCATCCTGCCATTTGTGGTGTGTGCACCCAGATTCCAACTGGCTTACCATTCATTCTAGCTAAGCAATTCTACTTCAATTGTGTTCTCATTCTTCAACTTGTCACCCTACAATGACACACACTTGCACTTGCAAATTGATCGATAACATTCAATTCTTGGTAACATATAAAATAATTTTCAAAAGTTCACAAAGCCATTATCAATCAACTTCTTTCATTCAATTTTTGAATATTCCAAGATCTCCATTTAATATTTAATTGAATTTCTTCAATAATTCAATTTACCATACTATGATAAATATGCAATAAAATTGGGTTATGACAACTATGGTGTAGTGGTGTCTGGGAGAAATGGTTTTTCTCTACATTTCTCTGCATTGTGCTTTCTGGTCTTGTGGATCTGGAAGTGTGCTTTCAATTTTTGTATCTACATTTAGTCTAAGTTGTTTGTGTTTTGGTGCTTCAGAAGGTTGGATTCATATGTTATTGTGTGTGGAAGGTTAACTGGGTGTATAAAATAAGTATGTTCTTCAAGTGCATGAACTATTGTGAAGGATTTGTTAGATTTTAGGGTGTTTATGGAATATTCTAGATTGTGTTTAAGTGTTGTGTGTGGTTTGTGAGTCATCTTTGAATTTGAGGAATCATGTACTTAAATCTTTAATGGTGTTAACACGGGTTCAACCGGCCTTATGTGTTTACACTAGGGTGATCCCACAATACTGGTTTAAAACTTTTGGCCAAACTGAACATTGAACTAATTTCTTTTAACTAAATCTTCACTTTCAGGCACCTATAGTAGCTAAACCGTGAGGAATTTGAAGATGATGCAAACTAGTGATTTGTGACATTTTGTTTGTAGATTCTAAATATATTTTTTCCAAAAATTTTGGAATCAGATTGATCTTCTTTTTACATCTCCTTCGAAAACTAGTTTAACACCATTTTTAAAGAGTGACGTTACTGGCTAACACAACTTTTTTTCTATGAAGGATAAAATTCTAAATTTTTCAAATTTAGATTCGTAGCTACAATATCTAGTACATGGAATTGGTTTCATAGCATTTCATTGAATATTTTTTTCTTAATTAAGTTTCAAAGTCAAACCAGTTACAATTTAGACATGATTCACTAGCTAAAACATAACTTTTTCTGTATGTATCAAAATTCAATTATTATTTTTTGGATTAGGGACATCAATATCTAGTGCACTAATAT